>BLJB01000176.1:179-147199 GCA_013423325.1 Usnea hakonensis | reverse complement strand
TGGTATGTGGCTGCACCGCCTCCGGTATTATACACTAGTGTTGGCTGAGGTTTAAAAGCTCCCTACGACTCGCAGGTGGGCGGAGCAGATTCGTCAGGTGCGGCACGCAGTGCACCTCCTTATCTTTATGAGGACTATTCAGAGCCTTGTCTTGTTCCAAGTCGCGTCTTGCTGTCGCTTTGGTTGGTGACTCCGTGCAAACACTTGTCACTAATTACATAGACACGCGCTTCATATTAGCGCAACACAGTAGTTGAGATCAATATCTGCCACAAGGTTTGGTATCCAGCCTTCTCGTAAGAGTGAGTCAGCATGCACCATTAACGCTCTCGTAAGAGTGAGTCAGCATGCACCATTAACGCTATGGAGTTGGTTCACCATTATGAGCAATGCATAAGTATCTTTAGGAGCATATGCACGACGGCACTCGGGACCTTTGAACATAAGCTTTTAGTACTCGTACAATATTCCTTACGCATTGAAACACCTACTGGTAGGGAACGAATAAAACCGTGTTTTTCAAAAAAAAACATGTTTAAAACCTCTTAGCGGTGTTTTTCTTAGCGGTTTATTCGTTTTTAATTAGTAAGCCAGCCCTATGATTAGGTACATCGTCTACCATACAATTTGGTAGCGTAGGCATGTACCTCCTCCAGTAATATACTCCTCTTTTTTTCAGTAGCTAATCTACTTATCTACATGCTTACAACAATGCCTCCACAGCGGGGTGGAAGACCGAAGAATCACACCGTCGAATCCAATCAGAAGGCTGGAATGGAGTGCCTCTCTGGTAGCCCATGGCCATGAAATTTTGCCATAAAATCACCCCTTTTTGCGGCCGGAGACTACTGAGACAAGGCCATATATTACACTAAAATAAGCGAGGTTTCTCGGCTATTTTCTCCTTAAAAAACCCTGTTTAAAACACGTTCTAGCTAAACCTAAAGCGGTTAGTCAATAAACATGTTTAAAACATATTCTTACCCTACCTACTGGGACATTCTTGAAACACAATCCCACTCTTGTGCCTGCATGGACTGTTCATGAACTGACGTGTGCGGCGGATGTGAAACCCAATAGGATATCGGACTCTGTTAGCCGCATAAGGTAGGATTCATTGCATACTGTTTCGTTGGAGTTTCTATTCTCAATTACGTCATCCAAGTCTCATAAAATAGACTTGAGTTACCTTAGTCCCTCAGTATCTGCCTCGCTAAGCCCCTTCGGGTTAGCGGCCCTTACGGATCTAAGTCCCTTCGGGTTAGATTTGCTGACTTCGCACCGTGAGGGCGGCAGGTCTAAGCGTAAACTTAGAAAAATACGTTAGGTTTATACTAATTCTAGTAATATTAAACTTTTCTACTCTTAAAAAAATTCGTATATAATATAAAATCTATAAAAGTAAGTTTATAAAGTAAAAATATTAATAGTATTATTAAATTATTTTTTAAAAAAATTAAAAATTTCGCTAGTCTAGTTAATTAGATATCTCTTAAAATATCGTTACGAGGGGAGTTCAGGTTTACGTTTTAAATCCTAAGATTTTTTAGCGAAAAAATTTAGAAACCCCTTTACGAACTTTTTAAATATTATAGATTTTAAAAAATACCTCGAAAGGTCCTTATTAGAAATTAAAATATCTCGCGCCGAATAGTACCCTCGAGAATTTCCGGACTTTATTTATCTAGTTACTTATTTAGGAAGGCGAACTAAGGTATCTCTAGTAAAATTACACGATTTTACCCTTAGACTTAGGGTACGAATAAAACACGTATATTCGATAAAAAACATGTTTAAAACCTCTTAGCGATATTATTACTAGCGGTTTATTCGTTTTTAATTAGTAAGCTAGCCCTACGAGTAGGTATATCCTCTACCATACAATTTATTAGCGAGTATAAGTACCTCTTCTATTGACTTACTTCTCTACTAAATCGCGTTCTATTTTTTGCAACAATTAACTAATATCTACTAGTTATACTCTTACCGTAATACCTCCAGTCGAATCGGCCTTTATTACTATCGTACTAGTAGATAAGGCCCCATTCGATCCTACGGTTATATAATAGGAGTAACTATAGGAGTAATAGTATAAGTTATAGGTAATAGAGTATAGATAGTATTAGTAGACTAATTAGAAGGTTATAAATTAGTAGTTCTCCGTATCTATAGCTATAACTTAAATACTTTATTTATATAAATATCGAATAGCTAAAAATATTATTATTTGGCCTGAAATTACCTCTTTTTACGGCCGGAGATTACCGAGAAAAGCCACTAAAATAAGCGAGGTTTCTAGTGTATTTTCTCATCACAAAAAACCTGTTTAAAACACGTTTTACGCTAAACTACAAGCGGTTAGGCAATAAACATGTTTTAAACATATTCGTCCCCTACTCGTGAAAACACTCATATTTCCCAACACTTTGAACTCTTCATCTTCTTCACCCACTCACCTGTCCTCGAAAAATCGTGACGGCTTTACCTTTCACGATGCCGCTCAAATCAGTTCTCATTACAGGTTGCAGTGCTGGGGGTATTGGGTTCGCGTTGGCCCAAGAGTTCCAGAAGCGCAATTTCCATGTCTTTGCAACAGCGCGCGACCCATCCAAACTGTCACAGCTGGACAAGAGACCCCATGTGACACTCATCGCGTTTGATGTCACATCCCTGGGTAGCGTACAGAAGGCTGTTGAAATTGTCCGCGCCCATACTGGAGGAACACTCGACTATCTGGTGAATAACGCTGGTCAAACACTTATCATGCCCACCTTGGACTTTGACATCGAAACTGCGAAAGCAATGTACGATATCAACATGTGGGGCATGGTCCGCGTCACCCAAGAATTCGCACCCCTTCTCATCGCAGCCAAAGGTACCCTCGTGAGCATAAGCTCTATATCTACCAGTGTGATCACTCCATGGATGGGTAAGTCACTAAGTACTTGAGACCGAATTCCGCTCGTTGAACAATGTGATAGGCATATTCGCAGGATCCAAGGCCGCTATGACCGCTACTACAGAGGCTCTGCGCTTAGAGTTGGCACCTTTCGGGGTCACGGTCGTAACGGTCAACACTGGAGCTGTCAGAACCAATGTTCTTGCTAATGGTGTCAACTTCAAACTTCCGCCGACGTCAAGATATAAGAGTATCGAGAAAGAGGTAGCAGCTCGAGCGAGGGGCGAAGATGGAACGCCACGGATGGAGCCTTCCGTCTACGCTGAGAAGGTCGTGGGTGATATTCTGGGAGGTTGCAGCGGTCAGATTTGGAGGGGCAGCTATGCTTGGGTAGTGCGCTGGGTGCTGTCTCGGCTTCCGTCGTCGGTGTCTGTGAGTCGAGCACAGCGTTCGTGTTATGAAGTCCATCTGCTAATGTTGTCGCTAGGATTGGATCTTCGTACAGAAAAGCGGGTTGGACGTCATGTAGCAAAATCTCGCCTCTTTATGCCATTGTGGATTCAAACGGATCAAGGCACATCAGGGAGAGTAGGATTCCTTACTTCGATACACTTGGAAAACAGAAATCTCTGAAAAAGACACCAATCGATTTCTATGCATAAGAAAATGATAAAAAAAAAAGGTAGCCAGAGTCCGTGGAAACTTGCCAGAACTAAAGTATCTAACCTCACTCCGGGGAAGTCCCTATCTGGCTTCCCTCCCAAATCCTTCTTCTACATGGCGCTCGCTAAGGTCTAGAATCTGCCCCGCTATGGTGTTGTAGTAATGTAGAGCACAAAGAGGAAAATATCATCTCTTGAAGCAAAGAATTATGCGAAGGATGTATCCAGAAGCCCATCTCGAAAACTCATCAAATTATTTAATGGTCGAGGCACCATTAGGCAGAGAAAGTCACTGATGGAGTCTTGTAGAGATGCTAGGGGGTTGGTAGGACTCCTGTGTTATAACCTAGCTAGAACGATAGCCGCCAAACAACATTTGTCTCGCCACCGTTGCACTGGGGGGTTCATAATTTCGCATATCGTATATTGCAATACTTTGTTTTCGGTGGTTTTGTGCCCGGGTCGAGAGCGTGGCCCGAGATACTGAAGTCTCAGGTATGGGTGGGGCGGTCAATAGGCATGGCTATGGCGAGAGGTAGCGTACCGTGAAGAGTGTGTATATACAGCATTTTCGCAACGCTAGACTTATTAAGGAGTATTGAGAGCGTAGTATAGGCTTTAGCTAGCAAGGGTATCTTTCTATCTAGGTCTCATATGTACAATGACCTATATACCCTAAGTATCTATCCTATCTCTTAGGAGCGCTTTTTTTTTTGGAAAATAGGCGTGTCCTCTCCCAGCTGACTTATCTCCAATTTGAAATAGGGGCATTAGAAGACAACTCCCGACCTATACAGAAAGTGGACTATGAAGCGGATCAGTGCCCTGTTTGTCTCTAGGATGTGAGTATCATTCTGGGTTCTCGATCTCTCTAGACTGAGGTCTGTGTGATGTCAACATGTTGAGTTAAGCATGATGCTGCAGACGATTGGAAAAATGGATTGGGGATTGTGGTCAGGAGGGGAGGTATGGCGAGTAAATGACTATGTAGTGCTAGAGCGAGATTCAGTACCTTGCTATGTTTTTTTGGTTATGTGGACTTGAGAATGTTAGGGGGGGGGTATGGATGTGAGACGTTGTGAAGGAGGAGGAGTCGGTGTGGATGGGGCTCTTCTCGAAATGAATAGCATACGCCAGTTCCGATTTTGATTAGAGATGTCATGTTTTGAGGGTCATGTGCTGCATTTTAGAGAGGGGACGGGAAAGCATTTCGGATTGAATATAATTGGGGAGCGAGAAGGAGTGTCATCGGCGCAAGCCTTTGCTTTTGGATGTGAGTGTACTTTCTCAGCGAGCTAGCTATCTATAGACTTTTTTCATTCTTGGAGAAATATGTGAGATTGTAGAGATCTAGTGAGGATGGTCTCTCATAGCCGGAGATTAAGAATGGCGTGCTAAGAGAAGACAAAAAAGTTGTTGATTTGTTGAAGGTTGCATGTCTGGTATTCGAGAATGGCCATTGGCGTTCTGGAGAGTTTTGGTGTTCATTGAAAGTAATGCCAGTAGCTAGTGTTAGAGTCGACGTTATCGTCATTGTCGTCGAGGTTATCATGGTCGCGTTTGTCGTTGTCGTCATCTTAATCGTCATCGTGGTCATCCTCCGAAGAAGAATCTGATTGCTCATCCGAGTGCCAGTAGTCGTTTCTCCTGAAATAGGCGTCGCCTGACAAAGTCTGCACCTTTCGATAACCACCAGGAAAGCTCTCCCCCATCAGGGCTCTCGTCTCTTTCCTATTGTCATCGTCCACCTCGACGATACAGGAGCGGGATAGATGAGAGGCAATATCTTGTAGACTGACCCTGAGCCACTTAAGCCCTTTTTTCATTTGGGGTGCTTTATAGTGTGTTCGAATTGGAAGAGGCTGGGTCACCACGATAGATAACTTCGTTAAGTTTGCCAGAAATGGAGACCATAGTTCAGAGTCCAGCTTGTAACTGTACTTGACATTCTCGATTGGTGGATAAGAACATGGTAATGGTGTAACGATTTCCATTCTTCGGACTCTTCCTATATTGGCTTCTGCAAAGAATTTTTTGAGGTCGGCCTCGCCCCTATAAGAAAGGTTTACCTTGAAGAAGTTCTCGCCATAGAGGACTACCAAGGCCTCTGATCCCACTTGTCTTGATACAAGCAGTAGGCTATTCTTGTACTTGCGAATACCCCTGTCCGAAAATTGGTGTCTGTAGAACAACAGGTTTTGAATACAGATAGGGTTTCTGCGTAAAAGATAGTGCCGGTAGATCTCACGGCGAATTTCTAGTGGGGTATCAAGGAAGCGAAACGGCGGTCTGGAAGATGAAGTCGCTTTCATATCCATTTGAGGGCAGAATATGAATGGATTAGGAGAACACTTCAACTCCCGCGTTGGATTAGAGCGCCGAAGACAAGGAAAGAAGCAACTTGATTCGGTCAGTAAATGGGGTGTCGAAAGCGGGGAACAGATTGTAGCTAGGTGATTGAAAGAAAGTTGGTACTGCGGGTAAGGTATATACCTTAAATAGGGCGATGTTCTTTCGCCTTCCAAACACTTCTTAAGTATCAATTAACACCGGATCTTAGCTGATTTTGTTAGGAAAGATGGAGGATTGATGGGTTGTTCTAGCTACAAAAGTGCTCAGCTACTTATTGAACTCCGTTTGACACCTCTTTGTTACCTGATCTTTGACACCTGATTGTCACTTATGCTGGGTGTCGTAAATTCTAACAAATGTTAGCACCCAGTCAAAGTCCCGAACATTGCCTTGACTTATGGGTTTTAAGTCTCCTGTCGCTAAGTGGGTCTCGATAATGACCCACTGACAGGCCTGGCAAGGGTGTCTTAAAACACTCTTCTTCAGCATATGAATAAAGCAACCCAGTTCAAACGGCCCTTTTCTACAACGCCCTGATCAATCTGTCCAGGCCGCCCATGCGCAACAGCGGATGGTACGGATTATGTCATACAGACCCTCGCGAGAGACAATGTTTTCAAAGCGAGAACATCCAATTGAGGCTAGCTTCAAATGATGTTTGGTGTATCATGTCTTTTGATTCGACGCGTTTTTTGCTGAAGCTATAACATAGCTGACACACTAAAATTAGATGGGTTAGTAGGGTAAACGTAGGGCTGACGTTAGCGCTAGATCAAGGCTTAGCTGCGTCTCTGCTATTTGAGGTGTTCAAAATTCACCACTCACTCCGATTGACAGCTTCTACTAGCGTTGCAAGCTTCTGCATCGTTGGATCGAAGAATGATATCCAGCTGCTAGTTTCAGAGAATATCGGTCTACCAAGGCAAATTTGGCTGGAACTCTCTTTTACCGATATCTATCACTGACCGCCACTCAGAATGTTAGGCTCGAAAATTCTCCGAACACGTGCCCCAACGTACAATAAGGCTACAGGACATCCAGCCCCTACTCAAATTCATCTCAATACCTCATCGAATAGGGTGGGAACAACACGACGTAGGGAAGAGAGAAAGAAAGGAGACGGAGGCGATAAGGGGAAGAGTGCGGGGCTGGGGTAACACAGCCTGGCGCACCCTGTGGGAAGGCTACCGCACGGGTATACCCGAAAACGAGAAGATACCAGCTTAGGGTCCTGAAGACTGGAAAATAAGGAGGACACTTCACCACAACCTCGCGAAAGCCGAGAGCTCCGCCCTAATCTAGATAAGAATAGAGAAGATCGGGCTGGCACAGTTCCTCTTCCGTTACAAGGTCCCGGGTATCTATATAGCCAGCTACGAATACGGCTAGCCGAAATAGGATACTAAATATATCCTTATCTTCTATCCGAGGCTAGGACAATTCAGACTAATACTTCTAGAATCCGCGGGAATAAGTGACCTACGGAGAATACTAATTACCTTAAGGGGGGCGAGGGCGTTAACTAGATAGTTAATCTAATCCGGCCTACTAGGCTAGTACTCCCTAGCTAAAGACTAGCTATATAGGAGTAGAGCGGCCTAGGGGGCGCTAGCAAAGTCATAAAGAAGGTAGGGGAATACGAGATTAAAGGATCCGGAGCGGTAGTAGTCGAAGGTGGTATATAGACTCAAAACAGCGGAGATAAGTAGGAGTACGGTAAGATTTTTTACCCTAGTAGTAGCGATACTACGAAGGTTTGCCTTATATCATTACTACGGAGATTCCCGTAATTATCTTTCACATAGTTAGATAGATACGAGTATGAATTCCAATCCAATCCAACCTCATCGAATAAGCTTTCGTCTCAAATGCGCCAAGCTAAGCAGTAGAGACGTTGTCCACTTCATGACCACTATTAGTGCCCAACGCCAAGGTTTGTAGCGCCTTCATCTGTTCAACTCGAATATAAAGGTTCAGATTTGATGAGAACGTTGAATTTTGAGGACAAGTACAAAGACATGGCTGAAAAATATGGAACATGTATCTCGGTTGAGTTCGCATGAGCCACCTAGAGATAAGACCGATTTTCAGCTCAGCGACTCTTATCAGTATTTTACCATACAAGTGTGCGTTAGAGGTAGAGGACACCGCTCCGGCGAAGATCTAGAAGCTTTTAACACGCAGCTGATAAGTAACCCGCAATTCCCCTTTCAAAGGAAAACCCTGTTCCGCTGCAATCAGACGGCTTTCATGTTGAGAATCCATCGTTCACAACACCAATGATCAAAGGAGTCATATCATTCATTGGATCAAAACATTCTTCGTCGCCTGGATATGGGCAGTGATTGGTCGAACGAACGGACACTAGCGCCCATCGGGCATAATCGGGACGGACTGCCACGGTTTTACTTTCAATCCTCACCAACGAATACGTTATGACGTACGCGTGTTCATAATTCAAAACTTGAAATACCACAGCCTTGGAGACAGATGCCGGGCAAGACCCGTGAGGGATATATCATTCGACACATCCATTACCTACAAGTCAATCAATTTTCGGCACTCAACATTATGACGTTGTTCTTTACAGTCACATTTTTTCTTTCCTGCTTCTCTTGTGTTTATCTCGTCTGAAAAACAGCTTCCTCTTATTGTCCATCATGTCTCGGGAGAGCGACAACGACATCGCCATCATTGGCATGTCATGCCGTGTAGCAGGTGCCAATTCCCCTTCTGAGTTCTGGAATCTTTTAGCCTCCTCGAGAGATACACAAAGCGAAATTGCCCGCTTCAGCAGTGAAGGCTATTACCATCCAGATGGCGGTCCACGCAAAGGCCTCACCAACGTCAACAGAGCCTACATGCTCGACGATCGCTTCATTGATAAATTTGACAACACTTTCTTCCACGTCCCGCCCCAAGAAGCAATTGCAATCCATCCTCAGCAGCGCATGCTCCTTGAAATTGCATATGAAGCCATTGAGAGTGCTGGTCTACCTCTGGACATATTTATTGGCACGGACACAGCCGTATTTGCTGGTCAGCATACGATGTAGGTGCAACAAATGAGGTTGCTAATGGTTGAAATCAGGGATGGAAGGCTCTGAATATCATTCGATTGCCGGCCGTGATCCTGATGCCACCCCTCGATATCTGGCTACAGGCACTACAACCTGTATGGCGGCCGATCGGATTAGCTACATGTTCGATCTGTCTGGGCCTAGTTTGTCCGTCGATACAGCATGCTCCTCGGCTATGGCAGCCTTACACTAAGCCGTGCGCACCTTACAGCACGGCGACTCTAAGATGGCCATTGTTTGTGGTGCTAAGCTCATCCTGAGCCCGGACATGTTCATAGCCTCTTCAGAACTAGGGTTTCTCAGCCCAAGTGGCAGATGTCATACCTTCGATGCCGCAGCTGACGGTTATGGTCGAGGTGAGGGTGTCATAGCATTTCTCTTGAAGCCGTTGAAAGCAGCCTTTACAGATCGAAATTCTATCCGCGCTGTCATCAAGGGGACAAGATTGAATCAAGATGGTAAGACGCAAGGCATTACGTTGCCATCCGCTGATGCTCAAAAATGTAACATGCATGCCTTGTATAAGGAATTAGACATGTCCCCAGCAGATATCCAGTATCTGGAAGCCCATGTAAGTCAAAAGGGTAGGTTGACAAGACAATTCTTGACGTAGGTTAGGGTACTGGAACAGCAGCGGGCGACCATTTGGAATTCCTGGCTGTAAACTCAATATATGGGCAGCGTCCTGGAGCTATAGATCCTCTGGTAGTAGGCTCCGTTTAAAGTAACATTGGGCACCTCGAGTCGTGCTCGGCGCTTGGATCACTATTGAAAGTCACACTGTGCCTTGAAAGAGGCTAAATCCCGCCTTAGATGAACTTCAAAGTCCCCAATCCGAAGATTGACTTCCAGAATGTCAAGATACCAACACAGATGTTGTCGTGGCCAAGAACGAAAGAGGGCTCACGGAGAGCAGTCGTAAACACATTTGGAGCTGGTGGTACGAACGGCCATGCTGTTCTAGAGGCATATCCACGAGGACTGCCAGGGACCCAAATTCTAGAGAGAAGACCATACTTATTTAAGATCTCTGCTACCGATGCTGTGGCACTCAAGCTGACTTCATTGAAGTTCGCACAGTACATCGAAGCCTCTAAGCCTGTACTTGGTGACCTAGCACACACCATGCTTGCTTGCAGGTCGACATTGAAAACATCAATGATTTTTACAGCAGAAACCCATGAAGAAGTTGTTGCAGCTCTACGTAGGGACAATCACGGCGTCTATGTAAAGCTGAGTGAAGTGCAAAAAGAGCTCATTTTTGTCTTCACTGGACAAGGTGCTCAAGTTGGGCACTCTTCTGGAGAGATTTGGGCAGCTTATGCTGCAGGTATAATTTCGTTGCGAGATGCAATGGTAGTCTCTTACTACCGCGGTCTTGTACTGAACTGCCCTTCAACTCAGGATTCCAAGGGCTCCATGTGCGCCGTAGGCCTCAACGAAGATGAGGCAAACGCTCTACTCGAAGAACTTGCAGGTCGCGTTCGGATCGCAGCAGCCAACTCACCAAGTAATTATACATTCTCTGGAGACGCTGATGCCATCAAAGAGATAGTAGCGCGACTTGTCAAAGAGAAGCGATTTTGCCGTGAGCTAAAAGTTGATCAAGGCATGGTCAGACTCATCTCCATCTCTGTTTTTACTGACAGTCTCGGTAGCCTATCACTCTCATCATATGTACCCATTGGTTGAGGGATATGAAGAGAAGCTTGTACAAGCGATGGTGACTCCTTTGAAACGAACCCCTAAGTGCGATATGTATTCTTCCGTCCATGGTAGGAAAGTAGATGCCTTGCAATGTACTCCACCTTACTGGAAGCAGAATATGATATCAACTGTAAAGTTTCAGGCAGCATTGGAAGCATGCATCAAAGCTCACGCTCACGCCGCCGCAATTGTTGAGATTGGGCCTCATTTCGCACTTAAAAGTCCGGTGCAGGAGACGCTACACGCTCTAAGCCAGTCTAGTATAGTGTATTTGTCAACATGCATACGAGGACAGCAGGATTACCAGACCCTGCTGTCCAGCGTTGGAGCATTGATTGGGATTGGTCTACCCCTCCAACTCTCTAACATCAATGCTCGCGCAATCGTCGAAGGTCGTCAATGTTGCTATGAGCCCGGAAAGTTCCTCACCAACGCTCCAAGTTACCAATGGAACCACTCGCAAGGGTTTTGGGCAGAGTCACGGGTCAGTCGCAACCTGCGATTTCGAAGGTTTCCGCACCATCAATTACTGGGTTCTCGCTATGTAGATGATATACCAAGCCGTCCTTGTTGGCGCAATCGTCTTATGCTGAAGGAAATCCCTTGGCTTCAAGAATTGAAGGTAAATGCTGTTGCACATGTCTCACGATCTTTCTGATTTACTCACAGACCCAAGGAGTTACTGAGATGCCAGAGGCGGCGTATCTTCCCAAGGCGCTGGAGGCTGCTCGTCAGCTTCTGAACAAATCAGACCCTGATGGTGACTCGTTCGGCCTGTCTAATGTCATCTTAGAGCGGCAATTACCGCTCTCTGTCTTCTCGGATATGGAAGCTGCAGTAGAGGTCCAATTGATTGCTAGAGAGATTGATTTACCCAACAAGTTCGGATTCGAAATCTTCCTTCAGAATGTAGCAGAAGGCGACTCATGGGCCAAGCATTGTTCTGGCAATCTCGAGCCACGTACTCTTGTCAAATCTCCGTTTCTTAAACTGCCTGAACAATCTCACGATCAAGCGTTGATGAATCAGGTCCTAATACTGGAGCCAGATATCGGAGAGAGTCTAAGCAATCTGCATTTGAACCCGGAAGGATCCTCCGGAGACATTGAAGGCAAGGTAGACCGGCTCGAACACTCTGCCGTTGATCCCTCTGTTCTCAATTCTATCTTGAGGTTGTCTCCCATGTCGCGATTGAGCCAAAGCGCTGTGACTGAATACCGTCTCTCTTCAATCGCTTCATTGACATTGTCGCGTCGGCCGCACAAATCAAGCAGAGAGTATTTTGTCAGTCGCGTCAAGCCTTCAGATTTAGGCTTCGTGGAGAGTGAAAGCGAGATTCATCAATCTGGAACTATCATGTCATTGCAAGGCATGCGATACCAGGCAACAAAACTACTTCACCCAAAACCAGCTCTAGAATCATTGTTCTTCAAGCCAATTCTGCTACCTAATATCACAAGACTATCGACTGCGAAATCGATGAGTATCTCACGGTGTGCCCAGCTGTTGAGCCACAAGTGGCCTTCGTGCGATATCAAGATAGACGACGCCACCGACCGTTCTACCATATCTATCATCGAGGCCTTTGGTGCAGATAATCAAGCAGCAAGATCTTTGTTTCGATCGATAACGTGCTCCTCAATACCGTCAGATATTTGTTACGAACGTGTACAGTTGGTGGACCGATCTGATAGGATTAGCCGGTATCATATCATCTTTACACAGAATAGTTCTCTGGTGGGGCAGCTTAGCGATCAACTGTACCGAGGAGGGTTTATATGCATGCCGAAAGCCCATGTACAGGATCAACTAGTCAACAAAGAAGTATCCCTAGAAGCTATTTGCGATATCACTGAGCTGGGGTCCATGCAATGGGTGCTCCTCCGACAATCAAGGGTTGAAACACCGGTATGCCCCAATCGGAGAATCGTAACATTCGCCGATCTACCCAGTCTGCGCTCTCTCAACAGCTTTGAGATATTGGAAACTGTTTCTCTAGAGCCTGATTCAGTGGCCCGCTTTTGCGAACGAAACAGCTTCACGAAGTTCGATGCTATAATCATTGACTGTACCGAGAATCCAATTATCACCACATGGACAGGAAGCCAGCTTTTGCCATGGTTTCGCATCCTTCTGAAGTTCGCGCAGCGCATCCTTTGGGTAACGCGTGATGGCGAAAAACATCCCTGTTCCAAGGTCGCAGGTGGTCTTCTACGCACCCTTCAGGCAGAGCAACCTTCTCTCAGAACATCTTGGCTAGTTACAGATGAAATATCAGAGAGAACCCAAGGCAGATTCGCCAAACAGATCGAAAATGCGTTCTTGCAGATGATCCAAGACGAGTATGAGCTGTATGAGCTTGTCAGGACCGCTGGAGACTCTGGTGAAAGGATCTTGCGTTATTTGCCTGATGACTGTCTTTCCGCCTATACTGGTCTGAGCTCTTCTCAAGAAGTACGCAGCCCGTTAGGTAAGGTGGACTACTCCTTTGGAATTGCAGCGCCTGGGAAGCCTATCATGCTGTCTCATAAAGTTGGGAGTATCGAACCACGGTGTGACGATTCCATCGAGGTGTTGGTTGAAGCATCGGTGATAGATGGTACTGATCTTTGTCCGAGAACCTAACATTGTATCTGCTAGACCTCGCTCTGGACTTTTCTTCGCCGGGAGAGTACAAGACAGCCGAAGACCGGAATTTCCATTCAATTGTCGTGTAGTTGGCTGGCACTCGGATCGTGTACATCACAATAAAGTCAGCTCACGGTATTACGATCTATGCCGGTATCCGAATTCGATCCAAGCTTCGCAGGCTGCGTCAAGGTATGCGGCTACAGTAGTTGCTTCATGTATTGTTGACGGGGTCGCAAGAGCTCGCTGTGGTGACACATTTTTACTCGATATTCGAGGCCCGCTCTTGAACGCTGTTGAGCAGATGTGCAGACTTGTGGGAGCATCTGTGCTGAGTCTTTGCTCCGGATCGAAAGCCAACTTCGTTGTCACTTTCGATCGCCTTGAAAGTATCCGAGTCAACGACAAGCCACTCGATCTCGCCAGCTACCCGCATTCAGAATTTGGCAGAGAAAAATTACAGCGAAATTCGCAAGAAATGCCAGATCTGTCGATAGAAATTGACGAGTTTGAGATTAGGAACTACGAGAAGGCATTCCGCAATGCCAAGCAACCGTGTTCCACCGTCCTGCTCCACCGGAACGCCGCAGAGATGGTTCAGCATTTTCCTACATACAAGAAAGGCGTGCAAATGTTCACCGAAGGTGCCAATTATGTGGTCGTGGGCGGGCTGGGAGGCCTTGGCCGTTTTATCTGCCAGTGGATGATCAAAAACGGAGCGAGGCAAATATCAATCCTATCAAGGAGCGGTGCCGGCACTCAGGAAGCCAAGGATGCTATATCTGCCATGAGCGCTTCTGGCGCATCCATTCAATGCATCAAAACAGACGGCTGTGATCGAAAGGCCATTTCTGAGATCCTCTGCAAATTACGTAGCGAGTTTCCAGTAAAAGGCGTTATCAACCTAGCCATGGTCCTTGGGGACGCACCGCTGGCTACCATGATACCCGAAGAGTGGGATCGTGTATTGCGTGTCAAAATCCAATCTAGCTTGATCTTGCACGAGGAGACATTGGGGGATCATTTGGACTTCTTCATCTTATTCTCATCTATCGCAAGTGTCCTAGGGAACAGAAACCAGGGCAATTATAACGTTGCTAATGCAGCCCTGAACGGCTTAGCAGAATACCGGCAGTCATTGGACCTTCCCGGGATTTCTGTGGCTTTGGGCGCCATGAGTAAGTAACAGCGCTCCTTCTCTTACATCAAGTGCGACTAGACCTCCTCCAAGATGCGATGCCCAGATTTAGATAGGGAAGCTGACATTGGCGCATTAGCCGACACGGGCGTTCTCTATGACCTGTCCAACCCCCAAATGCTACAAATCCTAAGCCGCAGCGGGTTGACTCATCTCACCAAATACCATCTCGGCAAGATCATGGAAGCCGCAATTCTCGAATCCCCACGCCGTGATCGCTCCTTGATACTCACCGGGCTGAACATGTTCGAGCGTGAAGCAGATGGAAGCCTATCAGGACGTACCGAGCTCGTAATGTGGACCGATTGGCCCGAATTCGGCCACTTGCAGCAATACAAACTCCCAAAAATCAAAAACAGGGACGGAAATGAGAGAGCATCTCTCAAGATCCGGGTGGCGGTAATCCGACAGGGGGGTGATAAAGAGCAGCTGAAGAGCATCATTAGAGGTGCCTTCTTGACGTTTTTATCGCAGTTGCTTGGCTTTGGTGTAGATGTCTTTGATACCTCACAAGCTTTGAATAGGCACGGGATCGATAGCTTAAGTGGGGTTTCGTGCCAGTACTGGTTCCATAAAGGTACGGTCGCATATTAGAAGTGGTGAGAGTTCCATAACTGACATGAAGGGGCACAGAGCTTGAAGTCGATGTCTCTGCTAGTGAGGTGCTCGGGGGAGACTCGATTGATGATATAGTGGATAGGGTGTGCCTGAAACTAAGTCAACATTCCTAAGATGTTTTGTCGATTTTCCTAGCATTCAACGTCATGTATACATACACTAGCAGACAATGGACATGAGCCTTCAAACCAGAAGACATGCAAGCACAGCTATAAGCTGACGTAGGGAAGGAAGGGACAGTTTGAAAAAGCGTCTTGTTTTTTTCTTTCGAGTAAACTTCATAATATATCACCAAGGAACAAAGGCTGTGCCTATTCGGTCGTACACAATCACTCTACATTACTCTCTAATTATGTGATAGCACGACCACTATCACGACAAGCACAAGCCAGCATCAACCATCAAGACAAATCCATAGGTCCAGCCTTCCGTAGCTATCAACGTATCCAATCAGTTAATCAATCAATCAATCAGTCTCAAACCCGCATTCCTCCACCTCGTTACGTGAACGAACGATCGAACAAACGAGTGAAGTTTACCTTGTGGCAGCAGCGTCTCCATCACTGGACCAAGTCGACCGTAGCAAACTAAACAGGTACGCAAAAAGTCAACGTCATACACGCGAAGACATAATTGCTCGAGCCGAAATCTGCTGTTGAGGTCTAGGAAATTGATTACTACATATTCGAGACTATGACTCGGTCAAAGCACTCGCAGCTAGGTAAGCCGACCTTTGAACATGTCGGTGTTTCTTGTGTGTGCTGGTGTAGCTACCAAGCAATGCGAAAATTCCAAGGACAATGTGAGCACGATAACTGTCGGTGTTATCGGGATTACACTGCCCGTACCAACTCTATTATCTCAGCGCCGAGTGCATTTGCATTTTTGACCAGCGCTGACGAGGCACGCACGCTGGAGCAAAGTTGAGACGCAGATTTCAGAGAAGCTCGAATAAGTAGAACCTGGTATCGCCAAAGAAGATACAGTTGTGCGTGATGGAGAAGCGCCCAACTGGATACTCTATGCCTGACTTATAAGTAGTGCGTCAGGCGCATAGGATATCGTTGACTTGTGATCTTGACGGCTCTTTACACACAAATAACAATACCCACTGACTCTTTCCTGTTCAAGGCCTATGAAGCAGTAACTGGATAGGATAACAATTTCTGGGACTCAGAGCAAGCAGCACATACTGAGGGAAAATCGAACCACAAGATCAAATGGAGGCTGAAGTTCATGCCCTCGACCCTTTCTTATTTCCCTACCCAAAAAAAACTACAGAAGTTGAGAGTGCTAGCCCATGAAACCAAAGGGGCACTTCCCACCCACCCACACCGCACCATCAGGGCAAGAGGAGCCATGTGACAGATAGATAGGTAATGCCGAAAGACAAGCCACATCCAACGAATGGTCCGTGTTGAAATTGATCGCAAATCCACCCGCATTGCCCGCGAAGGTACAGTTGTAAGCACCGTCAAAAAGCACCGGCATATAAGCGTCCGTCGTTTCGATATACTCGAGCAGACCGTAAGCATCGACTTCGCTTCCGAGCTGCTGGCCCGCGGAACCCGAGGCCCATTTGCTGGGCTCGTTGATGGTGTACTGGATTTGATAGGCCTGGCTCCAGTAGTAGGCCGTGCCGTCGTCGTCTTTGCACACGTCGCCAAGGGTTGTGCATGTTCGATCTTGCTGGAAGGATTCTTTGGAGTTGGGCGTCGACCAGGGCGTTGCTGAGAAATGGGATTGGCGTAGAGCTTGGCCGATCAGATAGGTGTCGAATACGGATGTCAGACCGACATCTGCCGGCGGGGCCATCGTAGCAGTACTGGGGCCCGAGTAGAGCCCGTGCGCGGCCCAGGCGATGAATGTTGGCACATCGGTCATGATAAGGGTGAGAGCTGATTGCAGCCGGTCTCCTGCTTCTGTCAGATTCTGGGTCAGATCACTCCCCATGGTGAGGCCTTGACTGGTGCCATTTGCGGGGCCGAATAGGATAGCGCTGATGACTGGGGTGTTTTGTAAGCTTTGTGCGAACGCGTCTGCCGCGGCAGAATTGACACTTAGGTTGATCTGCTGCGTTCCCCATGCCAAGATTGGCGGTGTCTGTTTAGTCAGTGTCAGCAAGTTACTCGTTTGCGGTGCAGTGGAAGGAAGCTTGTACCGTCCAGAACGGTAGACCGGCCAATAATGTCCTCACTATATCGTCATAGTTAAGTGTCACACTACTCTTCATGCTTTGTTGGAGCTTCGCCGATATCGAGCCGACTCCACTGATATTCAAGCTTTGTCCTAGCAAGGCTGGGGAAGAAAAGAGAAAATGTTAGCGCTGGCTGGGTCGGTATCGATTGCACTGAATAAATGATATAACTTACCGTAGTAGTATGAGGTGAAACGATAGTTGATTTCTACGATATTACGAACAACATATCCGGCCATTGGTGCAATCGTCTTGCCCAAGCTCAACGCATTCAACTCACATGCTTGAGGATTGATTGTCACACACTGGGTTCCCCCATTGTCATACGATAAGCGAAGAAAGCAAGTCGACCACGGTTCCTGGGGATCGCAGCAGTCTGCTCTGTCGTCGTTAGCGTCTCCAGTCGCTTGACAGGTGGGTGTGGTTCGGTTCCAGCCGGCCAGATAGTGGGATATGTCTAGCTCGTCCCAACACCGGGTGTCTGGGCTCATGGTATGCGGATCAGTACAGTTGTAGGTTGCTCTGGTATCGAGGTCTGCGACTAATGAACCAGGATACAGTGGTGAAACGGCAGAGAGCTGCTGGTATGTCAAAAGCGACAAATTGGCAGACGAAAAGGACACCATGTTTGAACTTTGGTGATTGTTCATCGAGCACAATCGGTCAGGGAAATTGAGGCCGGCCGCTCTAAGAGTCTGTGGAGATGAGCTGCTCGTTGAATGGGTTTCTCCTCATCAGCATCCGACAAACTTTGTTAGCGGACCGACAAACGGTCGCGTCATCACTCGGTGCTCTTTACAGTCTTTATATACCTACAAGATACTCATATGACTCAATTTTCTGTAAGGACGGAGTGGGGTTTATCGTCAGTCTAGGCGGAAGCAAGCGTACAGTGCGCTTAAAGCGACAAGGGGGGCTTAGACGACTTCAGACACGCGGGTCGGGAAAAAGGGCTGCAGGACGACATGCCAACTAAGACATCCTTTGAGATTAAATGCGTTGCTGGTGCGACCAATACAATCATGTTCTGACACATCACCGGACGCCTGGACCCTTTCCCTACCATGTGCCACAAACATCACTTGACAAGCCATCTCATCTCATCGTAGATTCAATATTCATCCCGGGGCTCTAGGATTTCAGTATACGCGCCTGGCTCGTATTCCCAGCAACCCACGTGGCTCGGCAGTCGCGGGATTTTTAAAGCAGTCAAGCGCGGGCGGAAGATTGCGTTGTTTGTCTTAGCCTAGTCTCATCCTCATCCTTCCCTTGGCCATTCTTTAATCTCCACAGTCAGGGACGAAACCTGGTTATTATTTCCTGGCGAGTCGGTGAGGAAGGTGGGGTTTGTCTTGGATATTTGAAACGGGAATTTTATGAGACATGGCAAAAGTTGCGGTCTATCAGCTGACCTGAGTCAGATCGCGTACAATGATCTCCCACCTTACTAATTTGAAATTACGCAAACAGCAAATTGATCGTGATGAAGAAACTATGGCTCACAATTTGAATCCTTCAAACGACGGTCCTCGGGACTCATCATTGAAGGATTCCCAACTATAGCGCTTTGCACTGTTACTGGTCGAGCGACCATCAAGAGACCCTTTCGACTCCTCCTCAGTTCAGGTATCCCATAGATTGGTGGGGTTCAATATGTTGTATTCAGGGGTAAGCGACCGAACATTAAAAACAGTCCCTTCTTTCAACTCGCTACCCTTTGATAACAACCACCTTTTTTCTCAAAAAGCACTCAATGAAAAATTTCTCCGTTTAGGAAGATTTGTAACCAAAGGTTTTATCTATAGATGTGGTTTTGAAAATCTTCAATATATTGGGGAAGCGAAGAACTCGACGCAGCAGTCCACGGACGCCTAATACCAACATCTTACACTGGAAGTGCCCAACAGGATGCAGCTCCTACGATGATGTCTTTGATCACGGAGTACCCGCTCACCTAGGCACTAACAAGCGCAGCCTCCATGAACGGATTTGCAAGGGATTTTACTATCGATTGGGCTGAGGGCGGGATATAATGCCCAGTGAACCTCTACACGGTTCTCTGTGTGATTGAGAGCAAATTGGATTGTCATGATTCTTAACAATTATCATCAGTCCGGACGAAAGATGTCTCGCTCTTCATGCTTGAATATGGGCCGAAGATAGATATGAGTGGTATTTAGGCTCGTCTTTGGCGACGCCGTGTCGGCTATAGCCGCTGTTCAACGCGAGAGACGTTGTTTCATTTTACGTGCAGTGGGCTGTGTGTGTGTGTGTGTGTGTGTGTGTGTGTGTGTGTTTATGACACGAACTGACACTCTGGTGGACTCAGGGAGCTTTATCCAATTCGAAGAGATCTTATAAACAAATTTAGTACTATTAGTCTGAACACAGGCATGCCTTGACAACAGATCATGACAAGCGCCCAAACACTAGATCAAGTACAGGATATCGCTTGAACCTACCAGACTAAGCGAAATCGTTCAGCTCTAAGCTTGCGGTATATCACCGGATCTAAGGTACTTAGCTCGAAAGGAAATAGGCGGTCTATGCTGTCTTTTTAGGGCGCCCCCCCTAAGCTTTCCACCCTAAAGTCACCTACATCGCCCCCCTAGAAGCTCTCCTTAACGCCCCCTGAAGCACCGCTAGATGCTTCGGATCAACTAGACTTTGCTCTCTTATTGCTCATAGCGGGCTCATTTTCAGTATGATTAGAATGTTTTTTACTTGGCGAGCGGGCATCTCCGCAACGCATGGTACGGAGGCGCAGAGATGACAACAATTGTGAGGGACAGGATGCCAATCATGACACTAGAAGTGTGCACGTTCTTCGGAAATCACAGCAATATCAAGGTCAGGGCAGAATAGGAGTCACTAGGTCATCTGCTGCGGTAGTCCATCGACCGAACTCCCTCTTTATTTTTCTCATAACGAACTTGAATAGTTCATTCGGTCGATTCAAACCTACACAATTCGAAGTCTAAGGCGAATCACGCCTTCTACTTTACGACGATAGTCCCACAAGAACTATATCGAGCCTCGTATAGACTTCAGTTAAGTTATCTTTCCAGGTCTCCGATGATCCCCATGGAGACATGTCGTACGTTCTCAAATACTTACCCACGATATTGTACGCTTCTGATACACAGTCTTGCGAGATGCTGGCGAGAGGTATTTCTGCAATGCCCTTCTATTGAGAAGGTCGGACAAAAAATGCGATATTTATGCTCTAAGGTGCTTTATATCCTGCAGCGTGCCGATTGGTTCCCAGCGCGAGCCTGCTAGACACGTTATATAGAAAAACTGAGGTTCGACGATCGAGATTTGAAGTCGGCCCTGCAATGCCTGCTCGATGATGATGCATACTGGCCTATTTTTTTTAAAAGCGTAAGTTCTATACCCACCAGGGGGTTTTCGATCTTAGAGACAAGTGCGACCGAAATTGAGTGGATATTGATGCTCTTTTGACATCGAGCGTGATCTGACCAGATCATACGGCCCTTGCCAATGTCTTTCGTGTCGGGTACGATGCTTGTAACACTGCACCCACCAAGATATGTCCGATTTCCCCAAGAAAATGTTTACATCCGAAATTCACCACGTCCGGTTTATTATACTCTCATCGATATCTTCGATAGAATTCATCAGTACCAAAGAACTTAAGATGCGTCCTCAACTTTCACTCGTCGTAAAAAAGTAAAAGAAGTCCAAGATTCCTTGAGAAATAGTCAACCACGAAATAAGATAGCTGGTTGTTCCGGCAAGCCTTGCCATGAGCATAGCTCTCTAAGTCAATTCCCTGAAATCTGTCTCGAATGCTGCAATTAGTCTATGGACATCTTGTTAGGTCATTATCTCGTCGTGACTGTAGACCCAGAAGCACTACTTCAGCGTTAGTGAATGTGATGAAACCTCTAAAAACCCTTCTGTCCCTGACATTATCTCAAGTAACTTGCATTTTCGACTCTATAGTCGCAGCCTAGGAGTCGTACTCGGCTGCCGAAATTCTGCTGGCTTTGCTCAACACGCGTCTCATCATGGTCAATGAACGGTCGTTCCAGGGTTCGACATTTGCGATTGTTGTTTCTGTGAGCGTAGAGAAGGTAAGGGTAGTGTCCTTTGTCTCCTCTTACTCGTCTTCAAATTCAACGGCACTGCCAACAGGATACGAGAGTAATCGCTCCTGTGTTTTGTGACTTCGCCAGAATGATAGAGATGTGAGGCCGGCCATCCTACAGATTCCGTAATGGGCGTGGTTGTTTTTGCTCTATATTTACAGACTATTCATTTGATCAAAACCGTCTACTGGCTGAATTTATTAGAAATTAGCCTATTATCAATCAAGCGTAGACTATTTGAAAATTTTACACTGATACTGATTCCGATCTGGAGAACTATCATTGGTGCTATCTGCTTAGTAGGTGTTGGAGTGCACCCTCTCCCCTGGACAATATAACTAAACTATAAAGCTGCACCGATTCAAGTAGGTCCTAGATCCCCGGTCGCTGGGGAGAGAACCATGTGCAAGTGGTCTAAGATGCAGGAGGTTGAAATTCAATGCGAGTGCTGTGATCAGACCTGACCCTTAAATCAGAAATATATTAACCTCAGACCAAATTCTCATGACAGATCTGAAGGGGGCGTTTTGAGCGCGAGCTTCTTGATAAGGCTATAAGGCTACAGACTGGGCTGATTTTGTGTTACCAATCACGTATACTTTCACATGCAGCCTTACCGTATCCCCGGACATGTCCCGCCACGAAATTGTTTAATTAGCACTATGATGACGTCGCTGATGTGCGCCTGATACATGCACTTTTCCCGACTCGACCCTGAGTCGTGAAATATTTCTTGTCTTGTTAAGATAGTATTCAATGGGCGGTCTGGAAGTAGCCTAGAGAAAGAGAGTGATGGAACTAATGCAGTCGTCGCAGGAATCCAATCGATCCATTTTGCGCCGTTGTAAGACTTAGTGATTGGTTCCCAAAATTTTGAAGTGGCAGTGCTGTAGGCTGGGTCGATCACTTAATGGTACCCTCATGCATTTGCTGTCGGCAGGAATAACTTTTGTGGCTCTCTAAGCCTAGTTACCTCTCATGCTACCCCTGCGCACGTCTGGGAAGCAAGCCAGCGGGATTACCGTCGAAGGATTCGTGCGCGGACACCCTATTGGTTGATAATCCATGTTACAAAGCATATTGCTTCAATAATTAATGCCTAATCCTAATCCGGATTAGCATTCACCCGAGGACGTGACTCTGAAAATCACTTAGTTGCAGAGATTCTTGCTCAATGTTACCATAATCACCCTTGATCTAAACCTATTTTGACTAATACTCTTTCCCCACTCGATCCCAATAAGCTCGTACTGACCCCTTGTCTTGGGATCCTATTGAGTCGTCCACCTCCTGCATATCGCCCCCTGGCGGAGCATTGAGTCTGAGTGAGCGAGGTTCTGAGACCACTCACTTTTGGCGGGCAGGTTGGGTGGAGCTGGCTATTTTTCCCCCCACCTCACACCTCTAGAGATTACAATACAGTAGCCTTTCCACGTCTGCTTCTATATAAACCCCGGAGTCCATCTTGATCTCTTTCGCTTTTTCAGTCAATATGTACTCCATCGAGCTTACTACACCACTCGTCTACTAATAATTAAAAGATATTTTCTTTAATAACGCAAAGAGATTGTTCTTTCGACAACTTATCACCTTCCTTGTTCAAGCGCACCAAAGCATATCCCATCTCTGTCCGCCACTATGATGTATTCTGCCATCAATAGGAGGCTACCCGCCAATGAGACCCAGGGCCTAGAGCCATCATCTACCTTGCACACCTCCTCATCGCCAATCATCTCTCTCAGCTCTCAGCAAGACTCACAATGGGGTGTCAGCGGTATCGGCACCCTCGTCTTTGGCTGTGTCGCGTCGATCCTCGGCATCCTTGCAGTTTGGATGACTTTTTGGACCCGGCAAAGGGCAGCTTCTCATGGCGATCTACCAGGTAGGCGCTCTCCCTTTCATCTCTGGCACTTGCCTAACAACTGTGCTCGGTAGAGGAGAGAGTGGAGTTGCGAGATGTCCACACTGATGCGACAGCATCGAATGATGATGTGACTCTTGGGTTTCTGTCTAATGGCGTAGGTAGTGGCCCTGAAGCAATAGAAAGGAGTCAAGGAGATGCCGCGACTGAAACGGAGGCGTGAAAGTGATGACGGTAGAGAAGATCTAACGTGCAGGCTAGGAAGCAGTAAATGTTTTATGATTCTTAGGGTAGCGCTCATCTCCGTAGCTTACCCTCGTTAAGAGACACGAGTCTGTAAGCAATTGACTTATCTTCGAAGAGCTGTCTCATTATTTCGCTGCGGAGCCGGCCCCATAGAGCAGTGGCCCGAGATTCACCACGACGCTTGATCCACGTATCTTCGAATATTGTATTTCGGATATTACCAAGACACTCGATCTAATTTTGGAGAGTAGAGCTATCGTCGAGTATGATCCTTGGGATAAGTACTAATTTGAATACTTTTTAAGATCGTACTGGTGCGCGGAAATGATAACGATATTAATGCTCTCAAGTGATTACCGATGCTCGAAAGAACCAGACTTATTGGAGGAAGAGGGGCAAAGGTAATTTTCCCGGACAAACCTTTCGACAGAGTAAGATAGACAGCAGACTATGATACATACCGTGCGCGGAGATTGCATAATTCAAGTGTATAGGATAGGAAGCTGACGTATTCTATTTTTATGGAACTTATGCGTAGAAGTATGCTGCCTCCTGGTGTGCTGCCATCCCTCGACTAATACTTAGAGTCCTAGCATCCCATTAGCTCCTCGATGTTTTGCAGGGTACACAGCCAAGTTGGCTCAGACGGGTGTAATGGTCTTCATTTTTTCTTCCCTATGGATACAACGTGATGTTCCAGCGCAAAGTCGCACTAAGAAAAGAAGGTAGAAGAGCGGTGCGAACAATTCCACATAAATGCCTCCCCGTTAGGCATGAATCTATAATAGTAGCTGTAGCAGATGATCAGCCAACAGGATCACCACATGATGCTTGGTCAGATTAGAAGTGAAGGACGATGAGATGTAAAATCAAGAGTTCTGAAATAAAGATTCGCCCGCGACACAACTATCTGTGAATATGAATTTGGTGGATAAGAAGAGGAGAAAAAAAATTGTGTAGGATTAGTCGATTGGCCGTTTGTGAGAACCAGATGTGGTGCTGTACCACGAAGGCGGTGCTGTATAGCATGGAGGCGGACGAAGATCCAATATGTAACCGCCCAGCTGAAACGTACCCAGAGCACCGGCTGAGTACGATTCCCGGACGGTTACCGCATCCGTATCTGTTGCTAGTGAAAAACTGAGAGGGCATGATGAATGTCCTAGCTTAGTGCTATATCATCAGCTAGAAAATTTGGGAAATTTCGCATGAAGCTGAAAAGTGCTATAGATGCCTTGGTCCTGTGGTACCCATTCTAAAAGGAAGGTCAATGGCGTCGCCTCGGGCATCTGGTATCAGCTTTATCGTGTACGATGCGCTGCACGTTGTTATTTGAACTGTCATCTAGGTCGTCACTTTTATTGCCCTCTGAATGCTGATTTTGAGATCCGGCAAACTGCATCTGGTGAACTTCAGTGGTACGAGAGCTCTGAATTTGGCCCCGTTGCGATGTCGACCTATAGGGTGAAAAAGTCCATGGCGTACACTGGTTTGCCAACGTGGGACCAAAGCAAGGTGTTGGCTTTTGCAATGCATATGTATTGGCTGGGAGTGTGGGTGAGACATTCGGGACATGCCTGGCGAACCGTGAATTGTACGAATCTCCGGTCCGATTTCCCCAAACTTGTGGATTCAAGGGCGCACAAAATGAGCCTTGCAGCTGCGTGACGCTTTCGGCACTATCTGGCGACAGTTGAGGTTGCGGGGAGCACTCGAAATTGTGAGAGTACGGGCTGGTAGGTGACTCGATACTCTCGGGCCCAGTTTGTGGGACTATTTGGCTACAATAGAAATCAGTGAAGTCCGACTCATCCACGGATCTCTCAGCCCGTGCAGTTTTTACCCACTGTGTGCCGGGAGGTGTCATCGACGAGGCCTGAGAATGGCCGGTAGAGCCTCTATGGGAGCTGGAAGTCTGTGGAGACCACGATTGTGAACTTCGGAGTAACGGTGTCGATTGGATAGTCTCCATCTGCGGAATCGTGGAAATTGTGCCCTGCATTGACTCTGAATGGCAAGTTTTGCTCGTACCGTAGTTGCATTGATCGAAAGCAGCTTTGTAAAGGGTATATGCCGACTCTTCACTCATCTCTAGCCTCAATTGGAGCTTTGCGACTATAGCAGCGTTCCAGGTGAACGATGAATCCTGGAGGGAAGGGTTTGCCACCCGAAGATCTCGCCAAAACTCATTCATGGATAGTAATCCTAGGATGACCTTCTTAGCGTCGTACCCAGATGGTTCCGTCGGCGAATGGTAATGCATATCGTGGATATGACTTATTTGCGTATCAAGTGAGTGGAACCCCAAAACGCAGAATCCACAAGCGAAATATCTCCTGCCACCAATATATCTCGATCTCTCCGCCAATGTAGAGTAGTCGTTAACATCATCGCGTTTCTTAGGGTGATACTTTTGAAGGTGTTTAATGAGAGTACGCTTTCTGGAAAAGTGGCTGCCGACGCATCTAGTGCTAGTGGGTGCATTGTGTTGGTTGAGGTGCTCTGGGTCTGGGTTCGGAACGTTACAGACTCCGCATCTGGGGCCGTTTTCTGTATCTTGCACCGCATGTCTGGGAATGCAGTACCACCGCACGTAATGTTCGCTCAGATGTCTCTTAAAATCCACACATCCTTTGATCTTGTTCTTGCATGTATAGCACATGTGATTATGGAGCCTGGGACCATCCATTGGGGAGTCATGTAGCCCAAGAGAAGCTTCTCTGGAGGTATTGGCGGATTCTTGGTCACAAGGGTTCGGTAGCGTAGTCTTCATGGAAGGGCTGCTGGGATAGGAATGCAATTGACCGAGAGAGTTATCTGCAACCAAATCTTCGTTGGGATCATCGTGGCTCTGAAGATTTAATGGTCCATCGAAGACATCTATGACAACCGTCAGCCACAAAATGAATGAGAGGGTTATAGGGACTGACTAGAGCGCGTGATGTTGAGCCATGTCAGAACCCAATGCGCGGGCCAGCATTTGAGGGTATGAAGTGCTTGGCGCTGCTCGGGAAAGAGATGGATGATGGGAGAGAGGGTCCCACTCTGGTGATGACCTGACCGCCAGGCGAAGATTGTGGAATTGGGTAACAGGTGGACTATGGCTATAGCATCTTGGAAATCTATGAAAGTAGTTGCAACAAGGCCGTCTCCTTGTGAGGGTACAGCGGATGAGTGGGACAAGTTGGGAAGCACGGATGAGTCGCCTAATGGCGAGTCATTGTGGGGCTGAAATGACTGTGGAGGCGGCATTGTTAATGTTTCTAGGCCGCTTAAATGTGGGTTGTACTATTGCTGACGTGACTGCCAGGCCGAAATTGTCAATGAAGCTGGGCTGAATGCATGTTCCGAGGGCTAAAAGAGTGAAAAAGGCCGTGAAAAGGCTTGAAAAAATCATTACACATCGCCGGGATACCAGGTAGAAGACCTGACATGCGGAAAACGAAAGACGAGGAGAATATAGATATACATATGGATGTCAGATTGAGAAGAAAAATATGCTGGAGGAACCAAACCCAAGACAGAGGTAGCAGGGATACCGAGAGAAGCGGAGCAGTAGGTCAAAGGGTACCAAACCACGGTGACTCTGCGTCTTCCGTTGGCGATGTTCGGAACCGGATATCTACATTTCTGGTGATCTCTCGTGATTGGCTACAGACGGATGGCATCGCAATAAAGTTTCCCAGGTCGTAGCAATGACCACAGACCACCAGGCACGACTTACTGGTTCTGTCTTTTTCCAATGCTCTTGAGTGTCAGATCATGAGTTTGGGTCGTCAAGTCAGGCCAAGTTGCATCTGTCAAATGCTAGCTCATTTTCATGTGACGCTAAGACGCAAATCATATTTAGGGACTATCCACAACTCGCTTCGTTGGTCCTATTTTGAACTTGTCTATCTAGCCCTTACCAAACCTGGAGGAGATAGACAGCTCAAAAACTTTAAAAAGGAACCATTGGCAACCGTCGGAGATTGGGGACTGCCTCGGGATCAGCCCTAACGCACAATACGCATGATGGCCGCAGGTAGGGTCGCAGCTCTGGTTGGTAAGGCACCACGAGACTTTCCATGTTGAATTGATATTCCATACGTGATATTCTCTATCTGCGCTGAGTTTTACTCTAGCATGGGGTCATCTAGAAGTATACAACGGACTTTAATTGCTAGTTCTATGGACCTATGCCGACTTTTGCCAGATCAGTGGCATCGTGATCAAAGCCGACTTATTGCTACAAGCACGCCGACTATCATGCCGGAGGTGTCACCGACTTCGACTAAGGTAAAGGAGTATTTAAAGCAAGCCAACGTACCCCAGCTAGTGATGAGGGGTTGGCAGGGCCGCGGGGTGTAGCAAAATCCATTTTCTGCCAACACTTCTATTCGGTCATGGATTTACCATAAAGACGAAATTTTCAACCAGGTTTGAGCGCACATTGGACCGGTTGAAGACTTGTTCAATTCCTGTTCCTTTTTTTCTTCTTCTCCTTTTCAAAAGGTACGCACGCACTCCTGCCTTTCTTTTGATTCTTCTTTAATATTGTTCCTTCATGCAACTTGAGCTGTCGGAAAGTGGGGTGATGCGGCCACCCGGGTACATGGGCGACCCGACAATTTGTACAGAGCATCTGAGTGGGCGGACACTACTTCCCCTCACTTAGCCACCAACGGTTTTGCATAAACGGTGCACGAAGCATCAAATCAAAGGCCTTGGTTTTTTGGCGACAGCCAACAAACATGATCGTATCTGCAACCTAATGCACCACCAGTGCAAAATTCTGCAGTATCAAGACATCAAAACTCTGTTTTTTGGGTGAGGCCCTACTCATAAATTGCGTTTCCTGAATATTCACAGGGCCCCGAATCTTGGCGTGCCGATATGCCATCTAACCTGGGACCATGAGGAAATAGCAAGCTGTGACTTGTCGAACGTCGATGTATCCCGTTTTTATTCATCGCAGACCGAGACGGAGATTAGTTGTTTTGACTCGCATCTGTTGCACTCTTGGCGTTGGCTTCTGTTAATGGCTGGAATTGGGCATCAAGATGGAACTCAAGATTAGCGTCGTCGTCATTCTTCAGGCTTGCGTGGAAAAGTTCAGGGGTGGGTGAAACACTAGGTCCGCATCTGAGGCGTTCAATGGTCTTGTTCCAATCCTTTGGCAACTCATGTACGTAGGTCTGCACCGAAAGTCCTGGGACAGGCCCTAACCCTATTTCGGAAGGCGGCCCCAAACTTGACATTATTCGAAGAGTCTTGGCATTCCTAGGACTTTCGGTGCAGACCTCCGTACCCATGAATAATCTACAAACGATTCGAGGTGCTTGAAAGAATAATATCACCCCATAGCCTTACCATCTATTTTACAGGCAGCACATAGTCTTCTTCATAACAGTCGTCTAAATACAGAACGATCAAAGAAAAAGTCTTAGCAATCAGTCGAATAACATCTAACACACAGGGCAATCCAGAAGGATGTCTCCGAAAGAACACAAGTTTGCACTTAGTCTCGTCTAGATCTAGGGTCCTTTCCCACCTCAAAAGCTTCTTGTTAAGGCTAGAAATAGCAGCTATCCAGTACTCGAACGTCTTTAGTACAGCTGCGGCTCTTACCCAGTGGCGCAGTCCGCCAAATTGGCTCAGATGGGTGTGTTTTCATTATTTCGTTTATTTCATGGAACCAAAATCGCCCTCCTGCGCAAATTCATTCTATGAGACAGGAGATAAAAGAATGGTATGAAATTCCAAATAAATCTTTTCCCGCTAGACGGATGTTCTATGTAGCACATACTCGATTGAGGGGATCATAGCATGATACTTAAGAAGGCTGGAAGTGAAAGATAACAAAATGCATTTGAGGTGCTGATGATCCGCTAGTGATATAGCCATGAATGAGTATGAAATTGTTATGTAGTAAGAAGAGAAAAGGATTAGCGTAGGCTTAGTTGCGTAGCTATCTATGAGGAGGCGGCGGAGCTATTACCGTAGCACGGAGCCGGATCAACACCCGCTCGACATAGCGCAGTCGTATCCGTCGCTCATGGAAGATTAAGAGGGCACGATTAACTTCTCTGCCTGGGTATTAGTACGTGTCAGCCATGAGAATGGGTAGAGTTCGCATAGAATCGAAATGTGCTCTACTAACCTCGTTCATGTCGCCTCCAATCCAAGTGGCGCATCAATGGGGTCGCCGTCGACGCCTGGTATCAGCGCTGCCTTGTGCAATGCGTCGTGTGTTGCTGTTTGAGCTGTCATTGAGGCCATAATTATGAAGGCTCTCCAACTGTTCATGAGGTCTGGCAGATTGCTCGGCCGCCAAAGCAGGGTCAAAGTTCTGCGTTCGAGCTTGTCCTAGCGGTCTGGACCCCTCAGCCCCTTGCCAGGGATGTGGAATGGCGGTAAGACTCGGTGAGAAAGCTGGGGAAAGCCCGCCGAACTCCGAACTGTTTGGAGCCCCAATTGGACTTGCCCAATGTTGTTCAACAGGGGGCGCTTGAAATGAGGGTGGTAGCTGCATGACGTTTTCGCCGCTAGTCGGCGCCAAACAAGTACTCGTGGGAGAACCAGAGTGGAGATGACGCTTGCTGATAGATGAGTCGATACTTTGATGCTCTGCCAGCTGCTGCGATCGCTGGCCTGTGGTTGTTAATGGCAGCGCTTGGACATTGGTGATAGAATGATGGTCCAAAATGAAGGGCAATGGTGACCACAAGAGTCGATGCGGGAGTGTCTGCGTTGATTGTCTGCTGTCCATTTGTGGATCTGCAAAGCCTGGGTCACTCCTGCCGTAGTTGCTTTGGTCGATTGCTGCTGTGAAAAGGCTCTCTGCTGTCTCTTCGCTTCGTTCTAACCTCAATTGAAGTGGTTTGGCGAGTGTAAGTTTCCAAGTCAGCAATGACTCCTGGAGATAAGGTTTTGTAGCAAGCAATGTTCGCCAATAGTCCCTCATTCCAGGTTGAGATAGTAGGCCTCGTATGGCCTTGTTAGAGTCCCAGTTGTTTATGCTTTCCGAGAGCCTATAATGCATGACGTCGATATGGTTTATTTGCTCCACAAGGGAGTCATGATAGGAGCCGCAAAATCCACAAGCGAAATACTTCTTCTTGGCGGTACATCGCCATTGGTCAGCCAATAGTGAGGCTTCGACGACTCCATGGTGCTTGAGATGATTGGTGAGGAGTTCCTTCCTTGAATAACTTCGATCAGCTGGTGATTTATTCATGCAAAGATGAATGTTGTGTGTGCCCAAGTGTTCTCGATCTGGATGTAAGACATTACAGAATGCGCATTTCGGCCCATTTACCGTTTCTACCACGGGTCCATTTAGCATGCAATAAAATCGCGTTTCGTGTTCTCGCATGTGTCTCTTGAATCCATCGCAGGTTTTGATTTCTCCAGGGTTATCGCAGACGACACACCAATGAAGATGATCATTGGAGGCAGTGGCTACTGGACCTTGTCCACGGCTCCGCACTGAACCGGGTTGGTTCACATGTAGTAATGGGCCACACTGGCTAGTTGATGTACTGCATACCGTAGGGTCTGTACGGAAGGAAGGTGGTCGACCGAGGCGGGCAATGGAAGTTTGAGGGTTGTTGGATGGGGCTCGGTATGGGTCGGTTGCCCTGGGCAGGTCTAGCCCCCCTGTGCCAAAACCAATGCTGCGATTGTCGTGGGACGTGATGCTAATACCTATGATAGCCATCAGCCAAAAGATTTAGAGGTCAAACTTCTGGATCTTCACCAGGCGAGCGCGCTAAGTTGAGCCATTGGAAAACAAGCGGCTGTGGACAGTGTTCTAAGGAGGAGAGCGCATTTTGCTCCTGGAGCGAGAGACCACCAGCAAGGGAGGAATGCTCGCGGGAGGAGTGAAAAGCTGCCAATAATGCAGAGACAGTGGGATTGGGGGAACGCTGAAGTATGGCAACAGCATATTGCTGGTCCAAGGACGGGACCCTACCGGTATTTAGGTTTGGATCTGCGTCAATGTGAGGTCGGCTAAGAAGGCGGTGTTGTACTCGCTGTGCTGGTATTGCGTGTTGATGAGGAGAGGTGGAAATGACAGCCGGATCGCTTTGTTGTTCAGTCGGGGGAAAGGAAGGCGGGGTGGGATAGGTATTCATTATTAAGTAATCTAGCACTAAACCCCTTGTGTAATGGTGCCAGCGGCTAATATTGGACAGTAAAAGAGCGACTAAAGGAAACCATCTTTGGAACTCCTGCTATTACATAGAAAGAAGAACAAACCAAGACAGGATGAGTATGGAGTATATATGGAGTAGCAAAAATATACATTGAAGAATACACTGAGGAATGAGACATAGCTAATCTCATCACCTGGCCCGACTGCTAATTGCTTCACTTAATTGTCGGTGTTGTGGCAGCGCACTAAGAAAGATGGCCGTGAGCTTGGATTATCGTTGAGAAGTTTCTTTTCAAAGCTGGCCAAACTGACGAATCAGCCGTCTTGCTACTGGTTTCTTCGCCAGCGCCCTTACGACGTTCGTCTTTTTAATTTTCATATGAGTTGAATCCGATATTCGCCACAAAAGTAGCCTGGTAAGTCACTAGAGCGTTCCTGCACGTGTAGCGGGGTTGGTCCATCTCCCGTAATTTGCTTTTGAAGGTGACAAGATGCACCTATCGACGGCAGAGGCTGTCACAAGCTTTCAACTCATCCAGGGTAGGAGTTTGGGGGCGATTTACAGCAAGATAGGGCGCTCAGACAAGAAGTCGTTGCAGAAGAGGTCAGATTAGTTATGCGTGTGTCTAGATGAGGCCTGTCAGGGATCATTATTGCATAGCGGCGGGCGGTACAGCGACGAACCACGGGACGGCGTTTCTACTAAATCTTGTTGGCACTTCACTCTTCTGCCTAATGCTTTGTGAAACTAAACCATTCGCCGTTTTATCAGATCTCCTAGCGATCTAACCATTATGTGTCGAAGAATTATGCGGCCCCCAATCTTTAATCACTTTTTCATAGAATACAGTTACCGGCGAGTTCTCAGTGCCATTACATGTCGTACTTGAAGACATTCAAGGGGCATGGTGCAAGGTGAGTCTGCTCACCGCTCTTGCACCGAGGTATAGATACAGGGGAGTCAATCCTTTGACATTTAGTGTGAAACTGTGCGGGTAACTTTTGGTCGTACTTGACTCGATATATTAGTTCATGTGGCAACTTCAGGCATTGCTGCAGCTGAAGTCAGACCTCAGCCAGTCAATTATATCAGCCCGTGCGTTTTCCAAGTCGCCGTTCTCCGAATGAGCTTGGGTTTGGCTTCAGCCTTGTTGCGGGATGTGGCGTATCCCTCCTAAATCATCTGTATTATCCAATGAATTATTTGAGAACTCGATACGGCCCCCAAGTCACCGAACCCGTGCTAACGCACGAATGACGCACTTGAACGGCTTTTTCAAGGGGGGAAAGATTTGTTTTAACTGACGTGCCTGAAGCTTTAATTGAATACCTCCTTGATAATAACCCTATGGCACTCAAATCTTCACCTGGAGTGCTGGTACCCAAGTTTATGCAAGAATGGTCTGAAGATTCGCTGTCGCATTGCACGAATTCCATAAGGAAGCAACATCATGCAGGATTATCCTTTCAAAAAAGTGCGCTACACAATTGCGTCTCGCTAGCCAGCAACTCCGGAAGTAGGTTGGTTGGCATCTTTAGATTCTGCAAGCCTACTGATAAGGCAATTTCAGGCATATAATCTCATTCTAGACTCGAGCTTGGATCTCTGTGCCAAGCCAAAATAATTTCACCTGATTTGCACTGACAGGGTTCCATCTGTATGCAACACTAGCACGACATTTTCCCTGAGTGGTCAAGCTTTCGTGTGCCGCATTCTAAGCTCGTTGGCCCACAAATGAACGTGATTAAATTACTATGTTTGAAGTGCAGGACATGTCTCTACAGCTCGCCCGGTTTCAGGACAATCATAAAGACAAAAGATTTTCACGAGAGGAATACATATTTTTACCAAAGGTTGAAACGGTCACTCATTGGTCCCACTCCGAATATTCTAAAGCCGACCCTATGAGATTACTTAGGGACTTTCTCCGGCGATGAAATTACGAGTCCGACCCTCCATCACCACCGAATAACGGAACATATTTTTCGAAACTCATCGTAGGGTATGCCCCGCAAATTTTTATTCGAAGAACCAATTATTCGCAGGCTTCGTGAAGCTACCAAGTTACAGGAACTTGGGAAAAATAACCGAATCCTCCCCCCCCTTTTATCGCCGATTATGTGGTCGGGGCCGAGTTTGCGTCCGCTAACCATTGGTCTTTTGCATAAACCCCCCACGTCAACCCGGAAGCGTCAAAAGCTATCAATTGGTTCTTCGCATAACCCTCCCCACCAACCCGGAAATCCGCAAAGGTCGATCGGCGTCCGCGGACCCAACTCCGGCTGGCCGCGGATGGTCATTGGGCAATCAATGCCTCCAAGCTCAGAAGAATCAAGCTTTCGTAGCGGTTCAATGCAACAAGCAATATAGCCCGCAGGCTCTAAGAACACGAATAAAATCGTACTTTCTACAACGAACATGTTTGAAACCTCTTAGCAGTGTTATTGCTCGCGATTTAATAAGTCAGCCCTGTAGACTGGTACTTCCTCTACTAAATAATCTAATAGCCTACGTGTGTACTTATACCCTTGCAGATACCTTACTCCTCTCCCAAATCTTATCCCAATTTCTTTAACACAGCTATAAGGACAGCAGTATGAGTCGGTCATGGGCAACAAAGCACGTGCGCTACTAATGTACCAAACAGGCACGAAATTAGTACTTATCAGTGGCCTATCCCAGGGATTGGCGCCTGTGGCTAGTAAGTAAACCTGGGCAGCCCATCAAAAATTCTTTTAACGGTATATTAAATTGTTAAAACGACCTTTATAGACAAAATTTTGCGTGATAAAGTTATAGATCTTCTTAAGGAAAATAATTTTCATATTGAGTACATTTTCATAAAGATTGTAAGATTGTTCTTATTAAAGTGCAGCGAGTTGAAAAAAAGGACTGTTTTTATGGTGTAGTCGCTTACCCTGAAAAATGAACCTTGCCAATCCACGAAATAGCCATGAAAAGATCGCATGATTCGCATGGCTCTCGAATAGCCTACCAATCTCTCAACATCCAGCACTTTTCCACTAACCAAAAAGGGCTCGGAGAGTACCGAGACAAGGTCATCTATTGTACCCGTACTAAATCCTTCGAAACTTATTGCTTAATTTCCCCTATCAAACCCCTGTTTAAAAAACGTATCACACCCAGCCAACAATCAAAAACCCCCAAGCCACCAGACCACTAAGCCCCGGATCCTCAACCGCACACACCCACCCACCCCCACGGCACACCCCACAAACAAAACCCCAGCAAACATCCATCCCACCAACCCTCCAAACCAATACCACAGAAAATCACCCAAGACTTAAACTCCATCTCACCACACTCAAGCCAACAATGAGTGTATGGCTATCACACTACTTAGAGGAATCGATCCCCCAATCGCAGCCGGTGTGCTGATCTAAGTCAGTAGAGGTCACTAACAGCTAGGCTCGGGCTGGGATTCAAGCTGGGTGGCTTGAGTGGGGGTACTAAGGTGGGGGGGGGGGGGGGGGGGGGGGGGGTGGGGGGGGGGGGGGGGGGGGGGGGGGGGGGGGGGGGGGGGGGGGGGGGGGGGGGGGGGGGGGGGGGGGGGGGGAAGGTTATGAGGATGGAGAAATTGGTTCCACAAGTTTCTTGATCAGACGTGGAGAAGGGTGTGTGTCAAGTGATGTGCAAAAATGTATTATGAGTAGGACGGCAGAGAGGTGAGTTTGTTTGTTTGTTGGTAGGTATTGAGATTCGAGGGTTCTCTGGCGGAAAGTATACTTTATCTGTGCGCATTTGTATAGACATGTACTGAGGGGTGCATTAGGGGTGCGCTGAGAGATGAACGCCCAATTGTGCGCCGAAGTTCAATACAGTCATCGTTTTTGTGAGGTTACCAATAACCTGATGGTATCGTCATCGAGTTCTATCGCAGTTCTTACATGGAGAACTTAATACCGGACCCTGTCTCCAAGTCTATGATACAAAATAAGAGCAGAAGATGAGCAAATGAAGCGCTGTATCCTGAAGGCGTCCCTCCGTCAAGGGCGTTGTAAATGAAGATCATGGCTCATGAAATGCTTCGCCATTGTCAAAAGTATTCAAAATGTAAGTGGAAAGGCTAGGATCCACCAGGGACCCAATTTAAAGACAGAATATGAAGGATATTGGAACGAGATGCGGTTGAAAGCGCGGGTCGTGTAGATGGAACGTTGAGTTTGCTCGGCGACGGCCGGTCTGTGGCGTACAGTGGTCTATAGTACCCCTTCTTTTTTTCGAGTATCGTGGTATCACTGAAAAGGGTGGAAAAGTCCTACTCATGTAGGAAATACGTGAAATCTGTATTGCTCATCTCGGACATACCAACTACCTGGTAGGAAAGATCAGCGACCTCGCATTTCACTTCGTGTAGACTCCTCATCACGCATCGTATACTGCAACTTATCGAAATCAATATCTATATCGGCCTCGGTGTTGATGTCGTAATAATGTTTGAGCTTGGTACGTGAGGGCTGCTTTGTCGGTTGGCGGGGCACTGAGCATGGACTATTGTGACCAACGGAACTGGTAGTTTGACTCAAGGCCGATGACGACATATTGGAATTCAAAGGTGTGAGTTGGGATGCCGTGATCATGGGGTTCCTGCTCGGATCGCTGTTGTGTTTGTTTGCGGAATGATCGGCGAGCGACTCTTGTGAGAGAAGCCTGCCAGTGTCCATCAGGCACCGGGCTGTTTGACATCGTCATCTGGCCTCCATATCCATGCGAGAGATTGGAGATCGACCAGTTGCTGGGCGTGTTAGAAAGCGCCCGCGACGGCAGCCAGACGTTACTGGAAGGAGATCCGGGCTGTATGCTATGAACCCCCGTGGGGTGGTCGGTCGCCATCATGACTTGGGACGAGTTGTTCTGATATGATGGATAGCCGGTTCTTAAAATGCTTGGACTAAGCTGGTCGATTGAATTAGATCTCATTGTGGGGTGAAACGGTTGGGGTGGATTGTTGGCCAAGCCATTACCGTAGACTGAGCTCTGGTTCATAGACAAATCTATCCGTGCTGGAGAAGCTAGAGCCTGATTATGCGGCAGACGTTGAGGAACATTCAAATTCTGGTGAGAGAGCCCCACAATAGGCAGGGAATCCACCTGGGTGTCTTGTGTCCAGTGGTAGGTACTCTCATTGAAGGCAGCTAGAGCGAGGATATCCGATGGCTCCTCGCTTTTTTCCAGCCTGAGCTGTAGGCTCTTGACCCTGACGGGATTCCACTGAAAGCCCATTTCATTGCAAGGGGCGTGTGATGTCAATATTTGTTGCCATGCTTTTTGAACGCCAGGCTGGAGTAGTAGACCTATAATGTTTCTGTCGGAATTCCACTCGCTGATATGTTGGTGGTTCTTATAGTGAGCATTGTCGATATGGTTCAACTAATCTGTATGCGTGTGAAAGCAGGCAATGCAAAATCCACAGGCGAAGAATCTCTTGGTCTCCGTACTGCGCCACCGCTCGGCCAACGCGGAGCCGTCTGGAACGCCGTGACTTTTGAGATGGTTGATAAGGTGACCTTTTCTGGTGTAACTCCGGGCATTCAAGCCTTTGTTGTAGCACGGTAGAACCTTGTGCAAATCATAGTGTTGCTCGTCTGGATCCAGCAGCCCACATAGCACGCACATAGGACCCTGTACTGTATGCATTTCATGCCCTTGAGGCATGCAAGGATATCTCGTCTCATGCTCTTTCATATGCCTTTTCCATCCATCGCAGGTAGCAAATTTCCGAGGACTCTCACAGACGAAGCACCAATGAGTATGTGCGCCTATGACAGGTGGTGTAGCAGCATTCTCGTTGATCGAAGATTCGTCGCGGGAGGGGTCGAGGAAGATGCCACTACTCCACGAGGTGTGTTGTGTACTGGGACTGGTACATCTGTCGTAGAAGATTGTAGAGTGACCGCGAGAGTTTGAAGAGGATCTAGAAGTATTTGACGATCCTTGCCACGTGCCACGCGTGGATCGCGCGGCGGCTCGCTGAATAGGAAGGTGGCTGCTACCGTAGCCATTGTAGGGCAGGGTGAAACTTCCTATGCCAGATTATCAAAGCTATGCCTCTGTCCAGCGAGGGAATGGGTACTGACCACCATCGTAGCGAGCAGCCTCAAGCCACGCTGTGAGAAGGCTATCGGGACAGTCTTTCAAAGCAGAAATGGCTTCCTGTTGCTGCGTCGAAAGGCTTTCAGGCTGAAACCAATTCTGGCCTCCTCGTTTGAAGGATCGAATACCTGTAAGCCAGGCAAATATGATTCGATTGTCACAGCCTTGCAGGGCTGCAAGGGCAGCTTGCTGGGAGATGGAAGGGAAGTGCGATAGGTTCTGGTCGTCGCCAATTTCGTCCTTGCTTGCGGTGACCGATATGTGTGTCTGGCTGATAGTGTCAGTGTAGCTTTGACCAGACTGCAAAGAAGCTTGGTGAGCGTGTGCGGGGTTGGTTGAGGAGCTGCCTAATGAGGCATCGTGTGAACGTGGGGGCGGATTTGCGGTGACGGGAGCATAATTCTCCATGTCCGATCTTTTTGAGATGAAAACAAATTTGAAAGAGTGACAAAACTTTATGAACCATCTCCAGGATGTGAACCATTGCAAAACAATCCACAAGAAGAGACAGTAGGGAGATATATACGCATTACGCATATTGATCGTGTCAGCATGATCTTGTTCGGATGAGAATTGGCTTTCTCCCATCACCGTCTTCTGGCCGCCGCTAGGCCAGATTGGAATCGACAACTTATGGGCATTAGTACGTTAGATGAAGTAGCATACGATAAAGATAGATTTCACGCTTTGAACCCTAGGGCGGAATGATGGTAGGACGGGTATAGCAAAACTTGGAGCAGTTGCGGTAAAAAATACGCAATGCTGATTGGTTCCGCAAATATTGATTCGTCAATTGTCCCAGCAACTGTCTATGTCGGTACATCATTATACTAGTGAATGGCTCGTCGAGCTGGTGGCAAGAAAAATAATAATTGTCACGAGTCCCACCGTGTTGGCGACGATCCCTGCTGGCGGCGGGTACCTGCCTTGAACCAACATGCCAATGTTCATCCGGGCTGCCCTGTCAAAGCTTGTTGGGAAAATTACATCTGTGCAAGTACTTGCGTGAGCAGGGTTTCTGCATGAGCGTCTTGTATCTCTCCTAACAACTTGTAATAATATCCATCTTTATCTCTATCAGTACGTGTCTCACCGCTTATTTCGATCCTTGTACATTACTATCATAGGAATTCGAAACTCAATCTCTGCAATCCCTTCAGCTCTTCGATTCTGACTCTATCACCCGGGACCGTAATTTTAAATCCATTATCAATACCGTTTATCTTTCGAGAGTCCTCATGGAGCACCGTGTTGGGATGCCGCCAAGGAATCGAAGATTTCTCCCGAAAACCGATCAAATCAGGGGTGTCTTGGGTACACCACCTCTGTCATCAAATCCCAGTGGCAAGAGCGCATGGAGAAACTCCCAGCGTCTACATATAGGGAAGGAACTAATGTAGCTGCCACGTGGCACGCAAGGTTCAGACCGAGGGCCGCCGGGGGGAGTGCAGAGTTCAACCACTAACTAGGTTATCCTTGCACGCCTCAAAATGGCGGATCCTCAGCGGTCTGGGGCCCCCTTCGGAAAATAGTGGAATTCCCTTGGACATTTTTTCATCTTTCAGCCCAGTCTTTGCCGTCACTGCTGATAATGAAAATAATCCCTGCATCCTTGGCTGCGTTCGTATCCCTACCATCTGCAGGGTCCTTTTTAAACCTGCGTAACAACCAGCACGAAAATCTCCTGGGGAGAATGACCTCCTAGCTCTGTTAGAGTATAGTGGAAAATAGGGATGAAAACCCAGAGATCCAAGCAGACCGCCTAATTGCTCGTCGTGACTGAATTTGCAACCCTTTCATCTTCACCGGTTAGGTCAGTGAGTCTTACGTAGTTCTTGGCAAGTGTTAGTATATGTTTGACATTTACTTATCCACCCGTTTCTAAACCCCACAATGAGAACAAGGCTGATCGGGGCAGATTGATGCAACCCCTGCTGCGGTCCCTGCGTATCATCATGACGATGGAAATGCACCGTGATGAGATCACGCCTGCAGCTCACAAAAACGGTAACCGACGTGCGCAAGGTTCCAGACCCAAAATTATTGGAGACCTTGAAGAGTCGATGTTCCGCAGGGCGTCCCCCTTGATTTGGTCCGCATTCTACACACGCAGACGCGGGCATCTGACAGCATGTCATTGTGAACGAAATGGTGCTTTCCTCGCCAGTCCTATTTCCTTCCCATGTCGAACCTGTCGGATAAGCAATATTTGGCCCAATGGGAAGGAAAGGGGGTGGTGGTGGGGGGGGGTTGGTTCCACTGGGTAACCAGTTTTGATTGGCCGATTGGCGATACGACGAAATCCACGTCTTATTTTCAGAGCGCGTAATCTCGCCACCTCAGCTGCCCACTCTCCCCGAAGCAGCAATCTTCTAGAAACTTCTTAGATCCTGCAGCTAAGTAGACTTACTGCACGATCCCTGTCCCCAGCGCCCGACTACTAAAGGCGCCACACCCACCGCATCCTTGGCGCCCCCTGCCCCCTCACCACGGGGACACTTTCTTTTGTTCAAATCATCCCATCTTTTCCTTCCGATCCGAGGCACCACAAATGTCCAAGGCTGCATAACCCTCGACTACCCTACTTCCCACCGCCTTAACCCTCAAGCATGTTGCGCGTGTCCGATCTTAGCACCTTACCCTTTTCATTCTTGTTTTTGAAATGCCCGGCTGAATCCTTGTGCAACCTTTGCTTAGCTGTTCAGCTTCAAATGCGCAAAAGTGTACAAATCTAACAAAAACAAAAAATTAAATTAGACGACTCGCCACGAGGAAACCCCCCCGTCAGACCCCCAATTCCTGCCCCCTTGTCCCACCGCCTCGACTCTCAAGCATATTGCGATTATCCGACCTCATAATCTATTTTTTCTCCTGATTTATTTCCAAAGAAAATAATCTGGTGGGTGGCGGCAGGATTCTTTCTCGCGACGAAAGACGGCACACCATTCATGTCAAAGTCCATTCGTCGTCCACATTGCTCTTACGATTTCACGGTTGCTTATTAATTATCTACCTACATCAGTATTGGCTAGAAAGTGTAAGTGGAAAAGTAAGCTCGTGCCGTTCGCAGCGAAAGCTCTCCCCTCCCTCTTTCCCCCGTCTTTATCATCAAGCAAATTGCGGCTATCCAACCACACAGTCTATTCCTTCCCATTATTTATTCCCCCCAAAAAAAGAGGACTCGGTAGATGGTGGCAAGATTTGTTTCTTGCGACGAAGGACGGCTCCAGGTATGTCACTTTCCATCTGTCGTCCACAGCACAAATGCTCCTGCAGCCTTGGCTTATTGTCGCTGCTTCAATATGCGATATCCCAAGTGCCTAACGCGTAATCTTTCCTAATTAATACTTTTTCTCCCCGTTCCCCCCCTTTCCTTCCCTTCATCTTAAACCCAAGCGAACTCCGCTTTCCAACCCCGCAATCCATTCCTTCTCATCATCTCCCTCCCCTAAAACAAACACCTGGTGGGTGGTGGCAGGGTCCCTCTCCCGCGACACGGTGGGCACACCCCTACATCTAAAATTTCGACTCATTCCTCCACAATCCCCATGCTCGCATTCCAAACCCCAAAAGAGATAGATTTTCCCTTCGATAGCCACTGGCGACTGAACCCTAAGACTAAATATGCTGCTTGCGTAATTATACCACCCGGGGCCCCAAAAGCCGCCGCTGGAGCAATGACATCTTGCAACCTTTATCTGTTTTCGAAGCAAAGCAAACTCGCAGTCCCAAGTGCATCCATCTAATTCACTAGACGATATTCTGCCAGATCTCCCCCCCATTCTCTGCCTCTTCCCCAACCCCAAATATTGCCGGCTAAACTACCAAACAGCGAGATAGGGTGGTATGTACCTTGAGCCGCGAAGAGCAAGAATCTACTCTAACAAGATGGATACTTCCCTAACGATTCCTATTTGCCAACCCCCCACCCCCTCCCACAACAACTTTCCGAAATTCACAAATCATCGCCTAAGCCTAAGCCCAAACCTTCCAACCCCTCTCCACAGCACCCCCCGCCAAATCCCACGAAGCCCAACCCACTACTCTCTTTCCCAGAACACACAATCACTGACACTGCTCTCCACCCAGTCCCCTTATAAATAACCCATAGATACATACCATCTCCTATAATTACCAAGCAATAAACCATGAACTCTCTCCACTCATCCCCATCCCTCCAAACCCCACCAACTAAACCCCCATCCTCTCCCCAGAAACCCCCCGCCAAACCCCCCGAAGCCCAATCCCTCTCCCATCCCCAAAACGAATGCATCAATATCACTGGAAAACGCAATGCGCCATATACTCTTAGTAGGATGAAACAAGTGACACATCACAACCTCCCATTCTCACATCTTCTCATTTATATAGATTGCAGTGTAAGGCCAACTCTTCTATATATAGAGCGAGAGGGGATGGTGAGTACCTTGTTCCGCGAAGATGAAGAGTCTACTTTCACGAAACCCTCCTTTCTTCTTGTTTTCAAGCCCGCTTTCTGCCGCGTATTCCCCCTCTTCTGCACAGACTGTCCGCTAACTTCAAAAACTCCGCAGAGCATAGAGATCTACTTCCCCACCCTCTCTCTCTCCCTACAATACTCACTCTAATGATGAGAGAGTGTGAACGTCTGTTAGTGTAGTGGGGGTAAGGATGAGATAGGCAGAGCAATTATGTGATATCTATTGAATAGTGTGATGATTTGAAGTTCGTTGATGAGAGTTCAGATGGATAATTTGCGTTATGTGTATCACTAGGATAACTTAAGTGGGGACCTGCTGCCATTTGGACGTCTCATTCCAGTCTATATTTCCATTCGCTGAGATTTCTCATGCACGACAAATGATAAGAGTGCATTAACGTAACCGTGTGTATCATCCACCCCACACCCTCGGCCAACTCTCTGGAAATCCTCCAACATCAGTGACTGCCAATGTATCAGCCAGGCAACCCTGTTTAGAGAATCCCAAAACCAGCAATACCAACCGCCATCCGAGACCCTATCAATCATACACTAGCCCATTCGCATTTCCACCTGATGTGTCCTGATAATTATACACTTTTCCGTCCGATAGCCAAGCCTTGTGCCAGCATCTCACGTTTCTTACTCCCCTCCGGTATGAACATGCCCAAGATGGTCCTCCACCGCTATTTTACGCCGAAGAGTTTGTGCTGGTGGAGATGCAGGAGTTCTCGGACGTTTGAGGCTGGAGGCGCTAGTGTCGATGTCGTTGTGAGCACTCGTAGACCGATAAGCGCTACCATGGACCGAGTGATCTAACGACCTTCCATCATCTGGGTCAAAAATAGGGGTTTTGTTGTAGCGGGCCAAGGATCGTAGACTGGCAGGTCGGCTGGGTAGAATTTGGTATAATTGTAGTGTCGTTGGCTGTGGGGTGATATTGTCATCGGTATCCGAAGGCATTTTTTCCTATCGGGGGCTAGAGGCGAGGGCTGGAAGCTGAGCTGGCGAAGATTGAAACATTGCTTCTTCATATGCGCTTTGGGGATCAGAGACTGGTGGAGTTCGAGGAGTCTGATAGGCTTGATGTTGTGGCGATGTGCTTGGTTTGCACAGCATCTATGCTTCTCTTGATGTGGCTGCATAGTGTCTGAATGGAGGGAATAGGTCTTCATTGATACACTGGATTGGTATGGTGCTCATACTAGTAGCGTGAGCCATTTCGTGGTGCTGATTAGGATCCCAGTCATGTTCGGCACTATCATATGCCGCCTGAGCCAGCGCCTATGGGATTCCAAGGCCTGTAAATCCTTCTTCGAGTCTGTGTTGTAAGTCCTGGCCTCCAAATTCCATCCGACTGATCTTCGAACGGCGGAAGGGGTCAAGTAAGTCTAAAAGATGTTGCCCAGCCTCTCGAATATCTGGTTGGAGTGGGAGGCCTTTGATCACTTTAGTAAGATCCCAGTCAGAGGTGCTCTGCCCTCTCGTGAAATTCTGAGTGCTGATATGGTTGAGACGATCCACTGGAGATGGAAGTTCTTGAATATAAAAATCACACGACCAAGCTTTTTGGTGGCTTTGAGTGGCCATGTATCCCCATTCCGACCTCCATTCGTGATACCATGAATATTACTGAGATGTTTAACCATGTCATACCTTCTCTTGAATGACGGGCCGTCCACCACAACGACAGATTATCACAGACAGTGCACCAATATGTATGATCTGGACTCTTTGGCTTCACCAGCGCACGTGTGCTATACGTATTGGTTCTGAGAAATGTCTGGCCTGCAGCTGCTCAAGTATGGAAGGTACTGTGTGTCTTATTACGAGTATGACGGCAAGTTGGCTTTGGCTGAGGTCATCGACGACAGCTGGCCAGATGAAGAGTCATTTCTGGGGCCCAACCGTCGGGTCTGCAATGACGGGGCGGCAGTTGCAAACCTAGAGGAAGAGGAGGAGGTGGAGGAGGAATGGCGAATACTTCGTGGACATCGTTTGCTTGCTACTGTTATTATCAGTCGCTTTACGCTTGCAGTAAAATTTGGGAAGGAAATACGTACGAGTACATGGCTTGAACCAACGAGGAAGACCTCCTCGTGCGCAATATCTCAAGGCTGAGATAGGATGTACGTCTTGGATTGAAAGACTGCCTGGAGATTTTCGATGTCTTAGATCCGGCTCAACTGGTTGAAGAAATGTATGCCATGCGATGATAGCGGTGTTTGGTTAGGTTTGCAAAGTTGAGATGGCTTGCTCTTGTTTGAGAGTAGGATGGCGAGATGGGGTGTCACTTATAAGAGATGGAAGAAACAAAGGTGGTAGGAGTGTTGACCGAAGAGGGAGAAGATGCGTTCTAGACCGCTGCTGTGCCTGGTGGCTGCAGATGGGCGTCGGGCCAGGTCAGCTCCGAGGCTGGAGTAATCATGTTTGTATACCGGAAATGGAAGAAATTGGCAGCAAGAGAGGTTGTAATAGATTGATAGAGCAAGCAGAGCGAAAAAAAAATTGTCAAAGGTAACTTCAAGATGTCAAAGTGCTCGTCTTCTGTTTCAAAAGTTTGCATTCTCCGTGACACCGTTCAATGGCCATGACCTGCTTTGGCCGCTAGGCTACCCCTGAAACGCCTCGGAATTATCCGTTTGATGGTCCAACATTATTGTCATTGGGAAGGCGAGTCAAAGGTTCCAATAATGGTCAGCGCACGTAAACAAATTTACTTCAAAGATGACGCGATTCCTCGACGAATAGGATCTCACCCATTTGCTCAAGATGCATTGTGTTCGCATCCTAGATCCCTAACCTCATTTTAATGTTATGCATTCCGGACGAATATGCAGCCTGATTAGACTGCTAGTACCTGCAGTAGCTTCGCATGGATCCCAGCTCTCTGCAAAGAAGCTATTCGCGAGTTAGCCAGTTCACACCGCTCATTATGCGCATCGCAGGCATCGCACCGCCAGAACAGACAGATCATCAAAGTACCAGAGCAGATCGGCGATTTGTGTGCACAATCTTGCAGGGTTCGACAAGCAAAGCAAGGTTCTTTATCCTACAATAACAGAATTCACCTTGAGACTTTAGCAAACGAGTACGCGCATAAGAGCTCGTGATTCATCTTACACTAAATTCATGTCAGTATCATGGCAAGCTGAACGTTACCTTACTTGTCTCGATGAGGGCTGCCGCTGTCGATTACTAATCTTGTTTCTAAAGAAATGTTTTCGTAGTGACGGCGGTCTGAGTCTAGGTAGGGTGAGCCTAGGCTGACTTTATGGGTACCTTTCCACACCGGTCTGTCAATACCCTGTGCCCCTCTCTGATTCACTGATTGACGATATTTCAACATCTTTCTCACCGCTCCTGTCGTCCAGCACTCCAACAAGGACTTGTATACACAGGCTGCATTGATTCCTAATGGCAAGGCAGAATAATGTTGCTGGCTTCGAAGATGTTTAGCAACCTAGCAGAGAGCGAGATCATGACATACCAGTCCACGTCTCCCGACCAAACCACGTCACCGCCAAGACTCCGGGCAGCAAGTCACGAAAATTCTGCTCGAAGGCCAGAGAGGCACTGGGCCATATGTATACTCTACTTCGTCCTCTTGCGTCTCTCCATCCATTAAAGCCACCAGCTCGAACGTCTAGTCTTCAGCACACATCTTGACGGTATAAAATATTACCTTTTGGTTCCTCCGTTCAGACCTGTCTCTCCCGTCGCCGATACTTACTGTCCGTGATGAAGTTTCAAGTATTGGTCCTGCCAATTCTCGTTGCCGTTGGTTGTGTCTCATACCACATACCTGATTGCAAGATGGTCAAGCCCCAACAAGAGTGCAACAACATGAATCGCTCAATCACCAGTGGGAATTGCGTCGCTGTCGTCCCTCGAGACACCCACTTGACTCATCGAACACGTATGGATCCCCCACTTTCCTCCGAACCTGCACCTGGCCTCTACAACAATCCCTTAAACGGCACCACTAGCAAGACCACTCTTTCCGTTCAGCAATCATTCCTCAGCGGACCCTCCTGGATGCTCAGGCTCGAGGGTATCATTACTCCTATTTTTCGCACGGTGATACTTCTCCTGACACTCTTCAACATCAATATAACATGGAGAATCCATGGTCAGTGGTTGGACCTTTTTTCGCATTATCTTTGTTGGACTCAGCTAACAGCTTCACAGCCCTATATGTCCCACGCCGCCCCCTTAAGACATCATCTTCGTCCTGCCGGCGCTGGTTGGCCGGCTTAATAAAGTACATATCATCTGGCTTATTGTAGGATCCTTTCTCAAATCAAACCCTCCTACACCATTCCTTTGGAGAGCAGAAAATGATCATGACCTTGGTGGCTAATCGTTTTCCAATCCAGGTTCCTCTCGATCCACACTGCCTTCTCCTACCTTCTGCCCTGACCCATCTCTCGGCAGTGAATTCATCAATGGAAATGTTGACGCGATTGAGAAAGGATTCATAGACTATGAGATCGTCCCGTCCAGCCTCGAGCGACGAAGGGTCCCTCATGGACCAGATCTCTCCCCGTGTGCTGGTAGAATAAGTGCTATCAGCGTATCTAGCTCCTTTCTTGCCCGCCTCCATGCCTTTGTGCATGCTCCTATACGTTAGCTAGTCTTCCCCATCAACTCCATAATCATAAATACCCATTACATCTCCTCTTCCCAAATATCATCCCTATCACTTCCCACCGGAATCATACGCGCCCCTCAAAACAGCGATACAACCACCTTATATCCCGTAATATTGCCACTTGCAGCGTTGCCGTTCTCAACGCCCCAGTCTAAGATAAGGTACCTTACTTGATCGAATACGCTTCAGAGGCAGTCTTCAAAGAGCGTATTTTGTAGATCGCTACTTCCTTTACCGCCCGCACATCTCTATCATTTTCATCACAGTAAAGAAAGCCCATGTCGCGAGAAGTCTACGAGAAAAATAATTGAGTTGATTCGGTGACGTCATCATCAACACCTTCCGTCACCAGACGACGTCAAATCCTACGAAATTGCACCATCGCACTTTATAATATGGTCCAGATAGTTGTATTAGACATTATTTGATTTGATTTGGTTCTCTATCAAGCTCAGCTTCGCGTTCCAGCGCAAGGTCGACCAGAAGGTGAGAGGTTGCTGTGAAGAGTGCCACACGAGAGTCCTTCCGTGCTCCACTATTACTATATATATAGCAGATGATCAAGTGAGATGATACATTATTGCTTGGCTAGGCCAGAAGTGAAAGATGTCTCCATGTGAAAATTAAAAAATGAGGTGCAGATCCGCCTGAGATCATGCGAGAAAGAAAGGGTGTTTTTTTGTCTTCGATTTTTTTTTTCCTTTTTTTTTTTCCTTTTGTGGTTGTGAGGCTGCAATTGATGTGCCGTTATATGATTCTCGATGGGAAATAGTATCAGACCGCCGAAGCGTCGTTCGCAGGAATCTGATGAGGCTCGATGGGGGTGCTTGACCTGAGCGATGTCGTCAGCGTAAGTAGCATAAATGGAAGTCGAATGAATTGAATCGCGCCATACCCACCTTGAAGTCTGTTACCTCTACTTCAAGCAGGATATCAGTAATGTCTTCCCTGACGTCTCATGTTGACCTGGTCTTGATTGTAAATTTAGTCGATGTCAAAGGTGACGTCCTGACCTGGTAGCAACGATGGAATGTTTTCCGAGAAATGCGATGACAGAGACTGGGTAGTCGGAAGAAGATTCATATTGGCAGTTGGAGCTTGACTTGAGGAGTAGTAGGAGTCGATCACATGCGGTGGACGTGGAATAGGGACGGCATGGGTTGACCCCATTTGCGAGGGTCCATCAAACGTTGAACTTTGTGGGACTTCAGAATAGCTTTCCATCACTGGCGAAGGATCGCTTGCTGGCGTGATTTTCGGCTGGTAATCTGGGTATCCCCTCCCCAAGTATCCTTTGTCACTGTTCAACAGGCGAACAGGTTGCGGGCGTTGATGGCTTTGGGAGTCTGTCGCGCTGGTAGGTGATAAGTATGTTTCTGAGGTGATAGGACGCAATCTTCGATCTCCGTGAATCGCATCCGAAGCCGGTGACGGTAAAATAGGTGGTGCCGTATATGAGCCATGGTTATCGAAGGTCTGTGCCCCATAAGAGGGCACAGGCGATCCCCAATATGGATTTTGAGGTCTTTGCACGAGTAGGCTCACGTCTGTGATAGCGACTCTGAAAAGATCATCTGCCGGCTCCTGGCTTTTCTCTAATCTCTCTTGTAGTCGTGTGTCGTTCCAGCTAAACGATGAATCTTGCAGGTGTCGGTGTGCTGCGCGGAAATTTTGCCAATCCTTGTTCAGGGATAGCAAGCCCAGAATGACTTTGTTGGGGTCCCAGAACAGTGGTTGCTTCGAACCCTTGTAATGGTCGTGGATGTGGCTGATCTGTTTGCTGCCCGAATCGGACACAAAAACGCAGAATCCACAAGCAAAATACTTCTGGGCGGTCACCTTCGAAAACTGAACTAGCTCAGAGTAATTGTTGGCGCCGTGCTCCTTGTCGAGATGTTCGCGAAGGTTTAACGCCCTCGAAAAGCTCTTACCCGTGCACGGATGGGCATTATGTTGGCTGAGGTGTTCTGGGCTGGTATTATACACGCCACAGATTGCACATGTCTTGGGTGATTTAGTGTATAGATCGAGCGAGATGCAAAAGTAGCGGTCATAGTGGTCCTTTACATGCCTTGCGAAACCTCCACATGTTGTAAGATTGTCCCCTGCTCCACACACCCAGCACCAGTGCGTGTGGGAGTCTGGGACAGCCGCTACAGAGCTGGCCTCTGAGACAAGAACACCTCTCGAGACGTCGGATGAACCTCTATCCCGAGATCTTGGGGATATGGCTTGGATGGGAGGCCTACCGAGGATGGTAGATGATTGGCCGATTGATCTTGTAGCGGTGGTCTCGGTGCTGAGATCGTTGATGCCATGAAGGCTTGACGGTGCATTGAGTATGCCTACTCCAGCTATTAGCAAATGGAAGCCGGAATCTCGGGTGAGCTTTGTGGTGGCAGACCATTGTTCGCTTCAAAAGAGTGGGGGGCCACCATTGTTGAGTGTGACGAGTAACAGTGCCAAGCTTGATGATAATGCTCAAAGAATAAGAAGACTGCTGCTTCCGATGCATTTATACCAAAGGAATAAGAGAATAGCTCGAAGACACAGGTGCAAAGGATATAAGAACAAGAGAACAGGAAAGATAAAGAATGTTAAAGGAATTGAGTACGAAAGACAATTTCCCAACAAGTAAGGTAAAGAAAATGCTGAAAATGTTTTCTCGAGGCAGCGTTTCATCTTATAGAGGAGGGATGGCAGGCCCGAGCAGATAAAGACTGTAAATGAATACGTGTAAATCAATTGAATACGAAAGGTGGTTTCCAAACAAGTAAGGTAAAATAAAATTCTGAAAATGCTTTCTCCATTCGCGTTTCATCTTACCTTATAGAGGAGGGGTGGCAGGCACTAGCAGATAAAGACTGTTAAAAAAATTGAATACGAAAGATGAGTTCCAAACAAGTAAGGTAAAAAAAATTCTGAAAATGTGTTCTGCATTCGCGTTTCATCTTACATAGGAGGGGTGGCAGGCACTAGCAAGGTTCTTGGTCTCTGCTTGTCACAATTGCGACCCTGCTTGGACACCGCGCTGCCCAAGACCCACGGAAGACCAACTGCTGGTCTGACAATGAGCTTACCTGCTGTTGTTGTCAGGCAACAAAATTTAGCACTCGGAGAATTTTAACGATAAATGTTACGGATTTCTTCCACAGGGATCCATGGAGCCTCATGGGGCTTAGCGTGGCTTGGTGCCTTGGCGCGGCGGCTGCGGATTTTGAGATGCAAGGGTTGGTAAAAAAAAAAACATGACGACCTCACCAAAATTTGCGAGACTAAGGTATTTTCGCGTGGCCATGTTTTTTTTAACCGACGTACCTAAAATTTAATTGGTGGGTAGACCCGCGCCAGACTGTCAAGACTACTTATAAGCTTTTTCGAGTACCTAAGACATGGATTATTACCTCACATAGATTATGACCACAATCATATTCCGTTCCGTGACAACAAAGCTTTCTGGATCGTAAGGAGATACAGCAAAAACTGGAATCAGAAATTCACCACGAATCCATTCTAGAGTTTCTTAAAGGAGACGCGAAACAACATCTTACAAGTTACTATGTATGGCGGCTATGGTCACACACTGCAATGAGGATCCGATGAGATCCGATGAGACAGATCAAAAGTGTGATTGTGATTCGCTTTGACCCAGTGATTGGCTGTCCTAAGGGGTATCGTCACGGAACATGCAGGAGCCGGTCATCATTCAAACCAGTTTTCCTTCTTCTGTTGCGCAGTTCGACTTGATGTGGGACATTTTTGATTGTAAAAAACCAACAGTTGGCACTGTGGTAACAATGTAATTGGCCCGATGCATGATGTGGACACGGGAGAAGCTTGTGCGTTTTTCTTGCATATTTGATAATCACTTTAAATCTGAAAGTAGATTAGGTACGGCCATGGATTATTGTAGGGCTGCAGTCAAAACTGTTGATCGCCCAAATCCCACCAGTTATTTCGATGCCGGATTGTTCGGCTCGCCTCATATTTGACTTTTTGCCTCTAACCCTGCAATTAAAGATACCTGACTTGCATCCGGTCATGCATTGGCCATTAAGGCAAAAGTAAGAGTCAGAGGCGTGATTTGAGACGTTGTCCCTGTCTCCGGGGCGACATCTGTGATTGCGCATTGAAAATCACCTGGTTCACTTGCCACGATCAGCTGGCTCGTGGTGGATGGTATGGCTTAGGGTGCTTCAGATCTCTACTTGAAATTCGGCGGGGGGTTATTCGTGATTACAAGACTATCCTGCAGGTACGTACCTTAAGAACGGAATCCTTCTAGATGACCCCCACTACTGCACTGAAGGAGCACCCGGGGTCGGGATGTGGCACTTTGCAATTTGGCTTGGTAACCGTATACCACTAAAGAGGTTAGAGTGACACCAAAGAGTGAAAGTCTCTTGTCGGAAGTGGCGGCCAGGATCATTTGCGAAAAACGCCCTGCCGGAAATATGTCGGAGATGGCTTCTAGCGCATAGAACCGCGGCTGTAGGCCCACTTTCTCCCGTTCATCCCATCAAGAAAGACAAACAGCATTGGATCAACGCCATTAGGAATCGAACCTATTATGAATTAGAAGCCAACTGGAACATGGAGTGCCGTGCTACTTTATATACGCCAAGTATTGTAGGGCTGAGATGCCGAATGCCAACAGAACTGTCAGGGCGGCTAACCACTGTACCAAAGGCCCGAGAAAATGAGTCATGGGATAGGGGTGCCGCAATTCATGGAAGGCGCAACCTATTATGGTTGAGGTGCCCTTGCGGCGCACCCTAAGGTGTGACAAGAACCCACATCAATCTGATCCCCTTAAACCCCTCACAACCAATCCTACATCCTTACCTGGTTTCCAAAAACACTTACCACTTCTCTCTCATGGAATTTACATAACCCCCTTAAAACAATAATGTATCCCCCTTCGAAAAACCGCAACGTCCAACGAAATCTCCCTATCGCCTCAGTCTAAGATAACTAAGGTAAGTAGGGTAAACTACCTACCTTAGAGAAAGAAGGGACCTGAGCGAATAACGCTTCTAGGAGCCAAGTCCTCCTGGGTAAGGTACCTAAGGTAAGGTGCCGTACTTGTCTCGGGGGACAATTAAACCGCACTTATGTAGGCCCTACGAGGGATAGTAAGATACTTTAGATAGATATATTTCCACCAACTCTCATAACTCGACTACAGGTACCTCGATTATGAAAGGTTTAATATCCAAGTGACTCTAAACGACTAATTATAAAAAATGCCAATCAAAAGCAAAAGCGTATTGAGCCATTAAAGGTAGTGTCAGAATCGCGCCATTCAGCGTTTTGCTTTTAAGCTTGTACCGCACGATCCGGGTACTTAAAGGGCACTACCCGGGCACCATCGAAGCACCAGCCGGGTTCCTTATAATTCAAATCCAACCTCACAATCATTTCATCTCATGGTTAGTCTTGGAAGCACCAATTGTCTTCATTGTGAACTCGTCGCTGAAAAAAATAGTTCGTGATTCTCTCCGATCTATGGACGATAGAGTAATATTTGCAAATGACCAAGGAAACGATATGTGAAACCAATGGGCATTAACAATGAGACCGGGCTGCAATATCTCCATGCAATGACCTCCCTCGCCCGCTGACGATTTCCATGTCCCTACACCATTCCAACCCAATGTTGAGTCAATTTCTTGGAGCCCATCCTGGGGTTGTTCTTGGCGATACCCCGACTCCAGAGCGGTCATGCTGGTTGTGGTGAGCACCCTGATCTCTCTTGACTAAGCCTGATAATAGTTTCCTGGAAAAAGTGAGTCCTGCCCTTCGTCATCGTTCCACTCAGGCATGAAGTCGCTGCTGTAACTATGATCTACCTGAGGGTTGTCTTGATTCACTAGGTCGTTAGCAAAGAGCCCGTTGGATACTCTGAATATCGAAGGAGGTTGATTTTGATTTGAGACAGACATGTTTGGAGATGTCGTCGGTGATGGGAGCCGGCTTGATGAGAGCATGGTCGTGTCATTTGTCCTGTCCACTTCGGGTGCAGTGAGCGCTCTCGGCCGTTTACTCTCCATGCCCCAATCCACCCGACATGCATTGTATGCTGCTTCCACGAGAACGAGCGCAGTCGTTGCGTCTGAGGGTCCGACTTCAAGCTGCTGCTGTAAGTCTTTGATAGCATCTCTTTCCCAGATGATGTCCGCCGGAATTTCCCAAGGTGGTAGTGATGTCAACTTCTCTTCCCAAGCTTTGATCATTCCTGGCTGTTGAAGAAGTCCTTGAATCACGTTGGTAGCATCCCATTCCTCAATGGAATCGCCATTTCCGTAATGCTTGGTAGCTATGTGACTCAGGCGCTCATTGAAAGAGGCGAAGACGCTGACGCAGAAGCAGCAAGACCAGGCTTGCTTCTTCACCGTGTACTTCCACTTCCTTGCAATTGCTTCACCTTGAGATGCGATGTTGATGCCGTGTTTGACTCTCAAGTGTCTGACCATCTCATATCCTCTCTTTGTGGAAAAGCCCTCCGGCAAGCCTGGGGAACCTGGGGAGCATGCTTGAGCGTTGTGCCCAAAGAGGTGAGCGTCATCTGGATCCTGGATCCCGCAGAACGCACATTGTATCCCTTGTGGTGTAGATTCCTTTGGTCCTCCACGCATGCAGACGTAGTCCGTATCGTGCTCCTTTTCATGTTTCTTCCAGCCAGATTCGTTCATGAAGGGTCTGACACGGTCACATAGAGTGCAGTAGTACTTGGGCTTTGCTTGACGTGGTGTATTTGTCGCTGGAGGAGAAGGCCGCGTCGAGGAGCCCTGCGTGTCGGGCTGCTGCTTAACCTTATTCTCACAAGAATGGTTTATGGCGCCAGGCGTGGTTGCATCAGAGGTAATGATGGGCGCCGGATGCCCTGGGTCGAGTGTAGGACCGACTTGAGGTGAGGCTGACAAGGTAGGAACTCTAGAAGGGTCTACGAGGAATGTTAGCTTTCAAAAGGCTCGTAGTGCTCACATGACGTACCAGGCGCGCGAGCAAAGTGTAACCAAGTCCTAATGTCACTGTTTTCGCAATGTCTCAAATCTCGAATGGCGTGGACTTGATCTGTTGTAAGGCACCCATATTTTGAGGTCTGTTGAATGCGCGGCTCTAACGCTCGAGCGACGTCAAGGCACGCAAGTATACATCTTTCATCCTCTTCTTTCAGAACGGCAATTGCTTTGAGGTGCTGTTGTCGTTGTTGTGTAGGAGCGTGGGCAGAAGGGTGGGGATCATTCGCTTGATTGCTGACTAATCGCGTACCAGCCAATTGGAAGCTGCTTTCCTGGTGATAGGAGTCCATTTCGCACCCAAGGGTGGAAGAAATGAGACGTGGAGAGGGAGAACTTTTGTAAGCCCAGCATCTCTGGCCACGGCCATTGCCTCTTTCGCTGGCTCAACATCAGAATGTATTTATTATGTTGTGCCATGAACATTTGGACTCTTGGAGATCAGGTGAAATCAAGCGGAACAGACCCAAGTGTCGATCGTGCAACCGTAGTAACTTGGATTCCGCCAGCCAAACACCAGAACGCTTCTAGCTACTAGACCTAGATAGGTGAAGGGCCTACTTTAAAAATCACGCTAGAGCAGTCCCCGTCGCACAATTGGCTGCTGAATCCTCAGTGCTTTAAAGAAGCTAAAGAAGCTAATCCTTTGGATTTTTTGGTTTTTTTTACCCTGACCCGAGGATGTACATCCCGATCTTGGGCCGAGGCTAGTCCACTCAGGGTAACACACCCATGCCCAAAAATTCCTAAACCAAGCAACAATCTAAGCCGTCCACCGGGTCATAGAGATAGTAATTATGATTGCGGTGCGGTGAATATCAGAAGCCCTTTTCTTACTTAGGGCCCTTCTCTTCCTCCTTTCAGGTACCGTCTTTGCTAAAATCTTTTCCCCTTACTCAGCCTTTCACGCGACAACCACCACAAACACCACCCTTTCACAAACATCTACTTTCAACAGGGATCCTTACTTTAAGATCCAATCAGAGAAAAACCGTTTTCACCTACGTATGCGTAACGTAGTGGGACCCCATGAGCCTTAATTCCTCCATCGGCTTCAACTCAGCCACACCAGGAGTACCTTACCTTACCCCAGAGATTCAGAGGACAGAGATTCAGGGAAGACCTGCAGCATGCAATGCAATGCGTACAGTGATCCTTCCAATGACATTTGGGGACACCGTAAATAGAAAGTTTAGCCTGTCGATCAGGGTCGAAATGGGAGAAAGGGGCCGTAGCAACTACCTTACCCTGCCGGATGCTGCACAAACTAGCCCGAAGTGGACTAGCCTCGGCCCAAGATCGGGATGTAAAAATCGAGACGGTGAAGTAGAGTGGGTTCCGGTGCCCCTAATGTGCATTTCCAACCTATCAATCTCGGCTGACAGGTTAGTTGCCGACTCGCCAAATGCTCCTACCAGCGTCCCTCCCAGCCAAGTAAATTCTTACCTAGCTTTTTTGCCTGTTTCAAACCTGCACCATACTTTAAGGGCGCTAGGGGGTTAGCGCAAATACTTGTAGAAGTACCAAAAGAATGGTTCGAGAATGATTTTTCTACTCGAAATCTTGCTAATACACTAATCTACCTGGGTACTTGTAGAATCATTTTCTTTTTTTCTGGAAGGGTTGTATAAGGGGAATCTCAATAAAATGCTCTTAATTCTGAAATTTGTAGCTAAGAACCACGTCCTAATATTATTTTTATTTATATAAGTACCCAGGCAGATTAGTGTAATGAAAATGGTAACGTAAGCATTTGCGCCGACCTTAAAGTAGTCCGCGGCTAAGATTGTAGGCTACAGTAACTAGAACATACATTTATCTAACGCAGTGGTTGAAGATGGTGCCGTAGGTCACGGTCTCCTCGACTGGGTTCCAAAAAAGATGAACAAAAATGTAGTCATCACAAGTATTCACCTAAATGAAAAAGAGGTAAATACAAAGCTCGCAGTCACTCGCTAAATTCACATCCAAAGTGCATACGCCCAAAGCGCTTTACCTTTCCTCCCGATCTTACCGTATCCCAATCCATCCTTTGCGGTACTAGTCATGAGTAATTCCGTGTCTCATGCATGGCCCATGTCTCGAAGCACAGTTTCCATCGTACACTCATGTCTTCATATAAGTAGCCTTCCATGTAATAGGAAAATCGATTACCAAAAAAAAAGGGTCCAAAATTTGAATTGTCAGGTGCATCATAGTGTGACCAACGGCTGATGAATGCTACTATGATCTCTTGATCAGATCTCTCGGATCGCAAGTCTCGAGAGGGGAGAAAGCTCTGTCCGAGCTGGGCGACTGGACAAGACGTTCGAGGGTAGAAGGTAACAAACTGGCGTCGAGCATGTTGTGAAGAGGTCTCTCGTAAATGTTGGATTCTCGTTCGAGCCAGTTTGCAGTTTCCGTGAGGTGCACAATTTTAGGTGGAGTTGACGGAGTAGCCTGCAATTGTGAGTTCATGCTAGGGCTGTCGTATCCTGAGGTGGAACTCTCTTCGGAGACATCGGATGTCGATCTGATCTGGCTTGGATGGTAGCTTGGAGAGTACACAGCTTGAGGTTGAGATCCACCGCTAGCCCTGAAGTTTGAGAAATCTCTTGGTGCAACGGGATCCGGGCTCTGAAATGCCATGCTGTGTTGTACTTCTAACACATGACTTCCATCCATTGGCACATGGTCGTTCTGCTTTCCAAAAAGGGTGACAGGGGATGCGGGACAGCGTTCTTCAGAACACCATGTGTATCCCGAGAATTGGCTGATTTCCTCGGTTTGATGCTCACTGTTGTTCCCCAGCTCTTGGACCGAGACAAGGCAAGGGGTTGGTTTAGCCCCGCTTTGACCGACAAAATCCAAGTCGAGGGGACTCATGAGTGACTGCTGTCCATTAGAGTTCTGCCGGCTCAAGTTGAAACTAAGCATCGCGTAGGCCTCGGATGCTAGGGCCTCGGCCGTCGCCTCCGCCATCTCCAGTCTTCGCTGTAGGCCTTCAATCATCTTCGCATCCCAATGCAGCTTCCGGTGATATGTGTAAGGGTCCGAGGAAAGTCTATCTTGGAAAGAGCTAGCCACGTCTGGTGAAAGCAACAGGCCTTGGATGACATTGGTGGCACTCCATTCCGTTACCTGCTGACCTTTCTTGAAGTGCTCCATATCGATATGGTTCAACTGTTCATGGATTGTAGAGAAGATACAGACACAAAACCCGCATGAGAAGTGTTTCTTCCTGGCTGTTATTTTCCAACTGTTGGCAAGACCGCGAACGCGGTCTTTTGTGACAGCGTGAGAGCAAAGCAGATGTTTTTCAAGGTTGCTTCTTCTTGAGACGCCGCGAAGCTTAGTGGTGCTGTCCCCGCAGCTTCCAATGCAGTGACCAGCAATGTGGCTTTCGTTCGGGTTCACAGAGCCGCAAAGTACACAGATCGGGCCATTTTCTCCTTTTTCCAGCGGTCCATACGGCATGCAAGGCCATATTGTCTCGTGTTCCTTCATGTGTCTTTTCCATCCATCACAGGTTTCATAGACATAGTGATCGAGGTGCTTCTGGCAGGACATGTTTATGCATTGCCACGGGCGTGCATTTGTGGCGCGTGATGAAGGAGTCGCTTGGGTGGAGATCGCTTGCTGGTTATGATCAAGGAAGCGTTGTTGATCTGGGGATTCTCTGGTTATGTACTGGGTAGTGTGGCCGCCGAAGTATGGCAAATGACCCGGGAATGTCGAAGAGGGTTGTATCTTCGTCCTGAGTGGTCGCCGTCTCGTACTTTTGGGGCCGTTGATCGCTTCATCCTGAAACGTATGTCGAGCATTGTTACTTGGGCCTCGGGAATGGTTTCCAGCTACTGCTTTAATGTGCATAAGTCAGTCTTCAGTCGTTCCATAAAAGATTTTCCTCCAAACCTCGAGATCGCCGCAGCCACAGTAAGACGTGACCATCAGGACAGTGTTGTAGACATAACAGTGCGTCGATCTGGTCGCTGGAAAGATTTTCAGCAGAACGGTGATGGACATGGCCTGTTATACGAGCGACGGACAGCAAGTCCAAAATTTTAGGATCCTCGAAGTCTCGAAGGGCTTCGATGGCCAATTTGCGGGAGTGTGTGAGGAAGATTGTTACATCAAGGTCGTCGACTGCAGCCGCAATTGCTTCATGCTCTTCCACTTGGGGATTTGAGAAGTTCTGAGAAGGGTTCGAGTTCATGATGTGGTAGCCAGATGAAGTGCTCTGGGCCTGAAAGCCGTGTGGAGTCAACGACATGAATAAAGGAGAAGGAATGTATATACAAGACTAGAACTTTACATGGTAAGACGGGCAAAGCGTCTTTGCTCCTATTTTAGTGGCACAATTCTCAAAAATTGGCCTTTTTTCCAGGCATGAAGGTGGGCTCAATCTTGATATAAAATAAAAGAGATGATAGCCCGCAATTGCATTGGCTTCACCGGCTCGACCCCCCCCCGGTCCCGGCTTTCATTGGAGAGCGCAATTCTTATCCCAGCCGTTGATCATTGGCAGGCACTAAACAAGGTTCAGCTGAACCTTAAGAATAGTTCACTTACTCTTTGAGGAGGAAAGGAGGACAAGGCTGCGAATAGCATGGACGGGGAGGTCGTTGAGAGGGTCATAGCGCACTCGGCCTGAGAGATAGGCCGAGGGGGAGATTGCATTATATGTACGCTTGTGGCGCGCACCATAATCGACTTGTGCTTGTCATGTTTTTTTCTCGAATTAAAATCAGCGAAATCAGCGGGAGTGGAATATTTGGGAGCGAAGGAAGATTATGTCAAGTGTTGGTTGTTAACTGCATCGAGGCTAGACCCACCCGGCACTTTGGGTCTGGGTGGGCCACCCAGTGGGTTGGCGGCCAGAGGCGAGACCCGTCCGAACTAACCCATGGTACTGGGACTCGATAACCCCGAAACTCAGAATTGACTTTGACGGATCCCCGTTGGGTCAACCATGGTCGATATCTCTTTAATGCAACCACTACATTGACACTTGACCCACAACCACGGAACTGGAATCAGACTGAAAATTTTCGACTTCGAGTCCTCGAGTTTCGCTGTCGTACTCATTATTTTCATCCTCATACTGAAAAAAGGCGGTGTGGATCGGTGAGGCGTTAGGCGCTCGATCGACATGCCATCCCACCTTCGCGTGACCCCAGTCGTGTTACTGGTGCGCCACAACAGACCCACTATTCCATAACATGCATAATCATTCACACCTGGGATGATCGAATTCCCCGGAAATATCGTGATACACATATCCTTGTCAACGAGAGTCAGTCTCGTCAGCGTCATCAAATTTCCGGCCAACAAAAAAAAAAAAAAACACCCTACTATCTAAGCAAGAGCCCAACGACTTCGAGAGTCGCATTGAATTTCGCACCAGCAAATCATTGCTGCCACATCTCTAGCCTAGACCATCCTCCTAAGAAATGATCCCATTAATAAAGCAGCGATGGATGACAATACCGAGAGTGGAAGTCAGCCCATTTTGACGGTGGTGAATGGAATGGTGCACTAATATGGTGTGAGTGAGTCGTGGGTTGTAAGAAGAGTGAATGGACAATACTAACAGTTACCGTCGCCAAGAGCATTATCGCATTGTCATTAAGGTATGTGAAGTACCTTATTATCAGGCTATCTCCCCATCCATGCCTCCTCCAGTTAGGTAAGGTACTTGGGTAAGTACTAACCCGATTTGGGGTGCTGTATGCGTATCCGCAGCCTTGCTTCATTGTGCACTGCCAGGAAGGAGTCTATGCGTACTTCTACCCTTACCTTACTTATCGATGGTAGAGTTCCCTGTCAAGGTGTAAAGGAAGGTGGTGGTAGTCAGAAAAGATCATGCTTATGAAATATAGAATGCTATATGAATGCTCATTACTCCGTACAATTGCTCGCTAGCTAATGCTGAAAAAATGGATTCCCATAAATGTCAAAGTCTCGTGCCTATCACGACCCATGCCAGATCATTCCCCTACTCGTCCATTCCTACACCCTGAAAGTCGTCCATTATCTGTAAGCCAGCTCACAGAGGTGTTCAATGAAATCTACTCCCACATCTCATCAAGATCTGGCTCATCACTGAATACTGGCGGTGTCGGCCCGGAACGGCTATGCCCTTGATACCCATTGAAGCCGGTGTACTGGTCCGCTGCAAACGTCCATGTCTGATCGAGACTAGAACGCTCGATTGAGTTACTGCCACCATCCAAAGAAGAAGCCAGGAAGGTAGCGTAATTAGACGAGGTCTCGGGAATGTTGTCCAACGCAAAGGCGTCATATTGAAGGGTCTCAGCGGAATTTACTACCCATTGAGACGGGGCGTGATTCGTATCAGGCATAGAAGTCGGTTCCATGATTGACTGATTGACGCTACTAGGTGCAATAGTACCGAAATCTTGTAGTCCGTGAACCGGTGCGAAGCCAGACGGCTTTTCGCCAATGTCGTATGCTGCTTTCGCAAGAACTTCCGCAGGCTTCGAGTCAGATGGACCCATCTCAAGACCGTGCTGTATATCTTTGATAAGATGCTTTTCCCAAATTATTCCCGAGTGAAGCATATCGAGCGACGAAGCAGCCAATTGTGTCTTCCAGGCACTATCCATGCTTCGCTGCGATAATAGGCCTTCCATTACCTTAGTCGCATCCCACTCGGCGAATTTTTGACCACGATCGAAATGCAGTTGAATATGGCTCAGTCGTTCGTCAAAGTTGTGAATCAGGTGACCACAGAAACCACACGACCATGCTTGCTCTTGAGCCATTGCCTGCCATTTGTCTGCAATGGCTTGGGCTTGAGCTTTGCCTTGGACGTTGTGACATTCCGTTAGATGAACAACCAGTCTTGCCCTCCTCTTGTTGGCAAATGAGCCAGGGACCCCCTGTCCGCACGTATTGACCATGTGTCCGTCAAGATGCCCTTTGCTTGGGTTGATAAGTCCGCAAAGCATACAACTGTGTCCACGCTCAGTCTCTTCCAAAGGACCACCAAGCATACAGACATATGTCCTCACATGCCCTCTCTCATGTTTCTTCCAGTCTGATGACTTCTTGTAGGATTTCGGATCTTCGCAGATGGTACACCAATAGTGATTGGCTGCTTTTGTCGTTTCTCGTGAAGGTTTGGTCTCGTGTAGCGTCAGAGGCGCATGAGCGCCTGAAGCATTCAGCGCGCTTGGACATGAACCTTCGATCTGAACTACGTTAGGTGATGCAGAACAAAGAGTTTTTATCTGGGATATGCAAAGTGTGTCGTACTTGCGCTGAAGGGGAGAGGTAGGGGATTCCAGGCTCTTGAAGGCCGTCACTCAGCGAGAGTTGCGACGGTTGAGGTTGATTCGGAGCGCTTGCTAGTGGTCGTCAGCTCTTGTAAGTCCAAAAAGTAAGCTGCACTCTCACAGATCTTCCGAGCTTGTCCTAGCAAGGTCTTGATCTCGTCATCGTCGCAACGGCTCAAAGCCCGGACTGCCCGGACTTGCTCACTTGAAAGTGATGCATGACCAGGAAAGTTTTGATCGAGAGATCGAGCAAATCTGAGGTAGGCAAAAATGCTGTCATCATGTTGATTCAAAAGACTGGTGATGGCCTTGTGCTGCTCCGATCTAGCTGTAGCCTTGTCCAGCGGAAGGGAATTTTGAGCCGATAAACGCGGAGTTTGGTCTAGCGCACAAGCTAAACCCGAAACGGGCGCCTGCATCCTCTCAAGACTCGCCATTCTCGATACCTTTCGAGAAATAACAAAAGGAAACCCCGAGGAGGGGATTGAGCTTTACATCTGAGCATGATGAGCTTGCCTGGCCTGAATGGCCGGCCCTAAGCCCTGGTGGGATGATAAATTTGCAAGTAAAGGTCTCCGTCTTGCATACTTTATGTCGGTCGAAGTGACTAGCGTCTCACCCGAGCTCGTTTACCTCCTTGATTAGTCCGAAAGAGGCTAGATGGCCAGCTCTTACGTCCATCACAACTTTGGATCCGAAGATCAACCGGTGTTGAAATGCGCCAGTCACTTCCAACCTTTTTGCTGCAATCCGCAAAGTTGCTACATCTCTGGCCAAACAATCCTCGGGCTAACTGTCGTCATAGTGCAGTGCAAGACTGCAAAGATCAAGCATCAAATCCGCACATCTACACCCCTCCCAGATCCCCGACATCCAGTCAACATACATTCCCGTCTGGACAACAGCATCAGTTTCATCAATGGCCCTCAATCTCAACTCTCGAGTACTGAAGTGCAGCTCTGTACTATACTGTAGTACAACATTTACGAATACCAAGAATATTAGTATACTATCATTCCTATATACCAATATCGCGCCTCCCCTCCACTCCGCAATGCCCGTCGACACACTGCCCAGCAGCAGCGAATTTATGAGAGGCTAAGGAACACAACCCATACATGCTCACCTGTTATCTGAACATCACACACCGTCCTGCCCCACCATTACATGTAGTGGCGGACAGCCTACAGGGAGCTACCATCACACAACTTCTAGCCATTCAAAAATCCATAGTAGGTAAGTATATTTACCTCAACACCCTTTCTTGTTACGATAGGACGCACTGAGGAAGACATACATTCAACTTGGATGCAGATATCAGGGAAGAAATCGTATATCGAACGATGATATCAGCGGTGTCACATGAACCGAATTTCAGCCATGTAGAAGGGACCAGGTAACGGGAGTCTTGTGCAAACGCTGTGAGGTTGGGAGTTGCGACCAAAGGCCAGCAGCTACAAGCGTGGAGAAGGACGACGGCTTCGACCACACTGGGATGCTAAAGGCCAAAAGGACTTGGCGCGCTAGGCCCAATTGGGCCTCAACACCTGAAAAGGAAGAAGTACGCTTGAGATGATGACAGAGGGTGAAGTAACGTGTTAAAGGCGCTAATCGCAGTATACGATGAGCGTACAGGAGGCTTGGACGATGAAAGTGCTGTGGTGAATCTTAGGAACAGATGACCATGTCACGCAAGGAAAGCCAGCGCTCCATCCTCTCAATCGGCCGAAGAAACTGTGACTTGGATACTGTAAGATCGAAGATGAGGAGCGGAAGCGTTTTGACTGAGAATGATCAACTTGACTAGACAGCAGGAGTGCGGTATTTGGAAAAGCACAACAAACACATAGGTACTCCATGCTCAATGATTTGCTGTCTAGTGCTCCAATCCAAAGCTATCTGATATTGGGTTGAGAAGAATCAAATGATGAGTCCTGAGCGGGAGTTTGGTGCATATGTGCGCAATTGAAAAAGTGAGCATTCGCGATGGGTCTTTTTGGACGAAATTCGGCGAAGATAAGCAGTGAAGTATATAGTCTGGCTTTACCCATATAGATACCAGCCAAGGAGTTTCAAGTGAGGCCTAGCAACGAGCAATCTAGCCTTCGCTTTCAGTACTATTGCAGTAACCTTTCTGTCATATTCATGTAAGCGGCTAGTAAATTGGCGGAATCGTTACATACATCACTAATCATACCAATCGAGTTTCGAGAGATCTGCCCTCCTAACCAGCATAGCTGTTTGACTGTCCATAGCCGTAGAAGAGATTGTCCGGATCTGAAGCAGAATCCCCACTTTGAGAAGGACCGAAGAATGCTGCATTGTAGTCAGCACGGCCATTATCATCCAAAGACATCATCGCCGGCTCTATCGTGTTGTCGAGCGCGAAAGGGCCCGTCGGAGCCCTGGTGGATGAAAAGTCATCGTAGGGGAAGGGGGCAGTGTCATCTTTGATCGCTGAATTTAGGCGGTGGTTTGATCTAGCGTGGGGAACTGCAGACGAGATCACCGGGTAGTGATTCGGTGATGATAAGAAGCTTGCCTGTGGGGTTGCGTCTGAGACGTGGTCGACATGCTTCGTGCCATCCTGAAGCCAAGGTGCGCCATACAGTTCGATTCCAGAACAAGCTTGCTCCGCAAGGGTAGCTGCATGATGGTCATCCGAGGGACCGGCCTCCAGTTTTGCTTGCAAATCTTTTGCAATCGCTCTGTCCCAAACCAGGTGTCCCAGATGCACCCAAGGTGGCAATGACGCTATTTTAACCTTCCAAACCCTTTCCATTCTTGGCTGTTGCAACAGACCCAAGACTACCTTGTTCAGGTCCCATTCGTGGATGCTTTGATGACGCCTAAAGTGCTCGACATCGATATGCTTGAGACGGTCCGGAAAGGTCAGAAACAGACTGTTGCAGAAACCACAAGCCCATGCCTGCTTCTTCGCTGTATGTCGCCATTTGTCTGCAAGGTCTCGGGCTTGATGTGCCTCAAAGATTCCGTGGGACTTGTTCAAATGATTTACCATTATGTCCCTTCTCTTGCTGGTGAACGCTCTCGAGGCGTGATCTTGGCCCTCCCTGTCACTTTCTGCGACCTCTTCCATTTCGCAAACGAATGTAGTCTCGTGCTCCTTCTCATGCTTCTTCCAACTTCCGCTGTCTTTGTACGAGTTTGGCTCTTCGCATACCGTGCACCAGTAGTGATTTTCGGCGTTTTTTGACCGACTTGAATTGATTGACCTGCCAGGATGATGACAGGAGAGGTTGTTGGTAGAGAATGTTCCACTGGATAGGTTGAGACCACCTTTCGAAGGATCAAGCTTGATAGGGTTCGTCAACAGTCTGGTCGAAGATTCTGATTCTCCGAGAGGAGGAGAGCGGTCGCGGACGAGAATGGTCTCAACGGCCGCGGTATATTCAAAGGTCGCGACATCTGGGTCATTGCCTGTCATATACTGTCAGCATCCTTGTCATTCTACCTGGGACACTTGCATAAATCACCAAGACGAGCAAGCTCTAAGCAGGTCAGGATTCTGTCGTTTGAGCAATCTTGCAATGCAAAAAGCGCGTGAATTTGCAACGCAGAGAGGTGGCCTTGTCCGGGGCGTTGATCCGTGACGGGCTCAATGCTGCGAACAGATCGAGCGAGCTTGATCCATGCGATGACATCTTCATTGCTATGACCTGAAAGAGCTGCAGCTGCTTGACTTTGCTGTTCTTTGATCGAGACAGTAGAGCAAGGCTGACATGTGGATCTGCCGAGGTCTTGGCGGAGTCCGGACATCTTATTTAGCGTAACGCTACTGAGAGACCAGAATGAAAGGCACTCTTTTCGCACGAGGACTGCTTCCCTTGATTCTTTGAAGGAGGCCATTTTTTGAAAGGGCCCCGAGTTCTTAAAGCAATTGCGCTGACAGCCATGGCAGTGTCTGGCCGTATTTTATCTCACTGTTGATTTTCTTCTCAACTCTCTGTTTTTCATGTGAATTTGAGGATAACGATTATGCGTGCATGTGATTATGCACTGTACATCTTTGGAACTGGTGCGTCAGAATGTCTTCCGCACGCGAGCTAGTCTTCTTCCTACCAAACAAACAACCAATCACTCCCGAGGCCCACCAAATTTGCATTGCAGCACGGAAGATCAGCCAAAATAGGGCGGGGAGACTGATTTGGCGTGGCCATGTTTTTATTTTTGCCAACCCGAGGGATGGTGACAAAAGTCTCTGCCGACTCTTCCCCGTAATAGCGCGAAAAGTCGGCAGAGACTTTTGTCACCATCCCTCGACCCTCGTCCCCTCCATAGCTTCCCACCACCAACCCCCATCCCCCACCACTATCCTCTCGCTGCACCTAACTAACGCATCCATTCCGAACCCACACATAACGTCACAAAATTCGTATATATATATCGCTAATAAGGCCTAACCCTAAGCGCATGATCCTCCCTGCAGGCCCCTGTGGCTGAATGTGGCGACGGGGGAAAGGTCTAGTAAGCCGAAGGAAAGGAAATCGCGAGAGTGTACATATATACACCCAAGGCTACGGATTTGCTGAGACTATGGTCTGGAGAAGGCAGTGAATACATACCTTAGGCTGGATATCTTTCTGCACATGATGATGTAATGTGCGAGATTTTGAGACGAAGCCCGATGGAGATACCATTTGTTGCTGAAAGGGGAGGGGGGAGGGCTCTGCTCAACGTGTGTCCGCAACAATATTGTCACATTAGCAAACGGCTTATATTGATCAGACTAGACATTTTGGCAGGATCGTATGTTCGATCGCCGTGGTATATAACAGTGAACGTAAAATTCAAAACAAACAAATGGAAATACATCGCTTGACACTAAAAAATCGTCTCAGGCCAAGGCGCCTGCGTTGACATTCAACCCGAGTCCGAATGCCTCACGGATAGCACTCTCGGCGTTGGCGCTCGCTATTTCATCGCTCTCCCCAGGCGGGGTCACGGGTCCCCTGTAACCAGAATGCATCAAGCTACTCACATCCCTCTTCCTCTCTCGAACCAACCATTCGAGAGCTTTGGCAAAATCGACTGAATTTCCCGTGTCGGTCTCCGCAAGAGCTCTGGCGGCTTTTTTCTTCTCGAACCCCATGCCTACAAGCCTGTCGACGGCGACGTCGACCGGGTCGCGGACTTGAGGGCCGGCGGGTACGACGAGAGCTGAGACGAAGTTTTTGGAGGTATCTAGGTCGGAGGGAGTGCGGGAGTGTGCTGATGGGATAGCGGGGACGGGAGGAGCGTTACCCATGTCGAGCTTTTCAATGACGGCAGGGAATTCGGACATGGGCCTGTCTTCTGAAGGTGGCAGAGCCTTGAAGCTAGGATCGTTGCGCTTGGCGCGGATTTCGGCCGCGTGACGAGCGCAGCGCCAGCGTGCGGCCACTACATCGTCTATGGGCTGTTTCGAGACTGGAGGGGGGAGGTCCGTGACTGCTGCTTTTGGAGACGCCATCGGCGAAGCGGGGTGACGCTCCGCCATCTTTTCTTGATAGACGCGAGAAACGGCTTCTTTGAGGAACGTAGCGCGGGAGACGGTGGGTGGTACCCAGGTGGCGTAGCCACGGGAACGGGCGTGCGCAAAGGTTGCAGCTGTCGGTGAGGTTGGCGAAGTTACGTCCAGGACAGTAGGAGGAGCGAGAGTGAGAAGATGGTAGGTCCATTCCTCTGTGATGGGGTTAGCAAACGCCTGACAATGGGAGAAATTGGAGCCACTTACCAAGCACTGAATCTTCTTGTTCAACATCACCTTCAGTGATGTCTGCTTTGTCGAAAATTCCACACTCCCTCGCTTCTTTGCGCTTGCCCTGGAAACCACGAACGAGGACGCCCAGGCAGGTCCAGATCTCGGTCATGTCGTAAAGATCCTCTGCGGTAAGCCCATCGACGTTACCTTTGCCGAATGTTGGCGGCGAGCTGTAGAGAACGCTATTTCTGTTCACATCGGCACCAAACTCCATGGAGTTAGCAGTTCTTCGCTGATGCTTGGCGAGCCTGCCACCCCTTAGCCAATCCATTTGACCAACAATGTCGTCTTCCCGATTCGATCCGCAGCCAAAGACCTGGCAGAAACTCCACACGCGCCAGAAGGCGTCGTCGATTTGAGAAGCTCGATCTGTTTCACCGCCGGCAAGTGCGGTGATGGTGTCAGCACGGAGGAATGATTCACAATGTATCAAAATCATTGACTTGAGAGCGATCATGGTATACATATCCCTCATGTAATGCTGGAGATAGAGGGAAGGGGAGTAATGCAGCAACTTCGGAAGAGCGCTATTCACGCTTTCCAACCCAGGATAGGGTGCGCTCATTTCACGAAGCTCCCAAGCAGCCGGGGACATGGCGTAGAGCGCGTTCTTCATCAAGGGCAGCTCATGTCGTTTAAAAGTACGGTAAAAACCCCTGCTGACAGTAGCGGTAGCGAAAAGATCTTGCAGGTTATCGAGGTTTTCTAAGATCCGTAAAAGAACCACCTCAGCTGCATCGGCAGAAATGTCACGTTCGATGTCTTCGACCAAGAATGACTGCCGGCTTCTGATTGTCAAGCCTGGAGATGGAAGGCTGGCATAAATATCTGGAATTTCGGACATCGCAATAGATGCTAGGGATCGTGGTCTCTCAGTCTTCACAACAGACGCAATTGACCGGCGTCGTTGCGGCGACTCTTCCTGGGCACCACGCCTTTGAAGGGGATGAATGTTGCTTTCGTCATTCTCTTCTACTGGCGCATCAAGGCCGATCGCGATGGTGACCTGAGACTCCTGAAAATCTTCAACAGGTGCCAAATAGATGGCGGGCACGTTCGGTTCAGCCTCAGGGTGACTAATTGTTTTCGGAGAGGGCGAAGGCGATGGCATTTTTGTATCCTGTGTCGTGTTATTGGTTTGTATCTGTGGTGGTTTACTGAAAAATGAAGACATTTCATGATATTCTTTCGAATTCGGACCGAAGGCAGCGAATCGTTCAGGATCGGAGCTGTTTTTAGGGCTTAGTAATTCCAACCTCGCCCGAACTTCTTCGTAGGCGTGATCTGGGATGGAAGAAACGTCGGTCTCGGGGGTGCTGGATCCCTCTCGTGACATGGTTGGGCTAGAAGAGTCGCCGTCATAAGTAGTGTGGGGAGAATCGCTGGAGCTCCAATTGGATTCCGAGCTGCCCTCTCGCACCATCAGTGTCGCGGATTTGCCAAGGACTTTGTCGGCCTTGGCGGTCGATACGAAAATAGGAGCAGAGATGCGGCGACGCAGGCTACTTCTGCTGCTGTCATCTGAATCCCATTTGGATGAGTCCCCACGCATCTGCATGGCGACATGAGCTGGACTCTTTTTATGGTACCGCTTTCGGCTACTGATACTTCCGTCGCTCAATTTCAGCGACGATGGTGGAGGAGGTGCGTGTCGCGATGGAATCATCGTATTAGGTCCACGACTTATCTGCAGAGGATCATGTACCGTGGGCATCAGGTTCGGATGCGGCATTGTCGGCTCTTCGTTGATTGTGCCTAAATGAGCTTCCAAGTCGGCCTCCACCTGGCTCAGCCTAGGCTCGACTAGGTACTCGAATCCTGCTTGCACATTGGGGCTGGTCTTGGTGAAGGCGGCGTCAAGGGCGTCAAGATCCGCGGGGGTGTATTTTGAGCGCAATGAGGACATTCGAGACGGAAACTGCGACGGCGCCTCGCACATGGACGACCGTGAAAATGTGAGGGGTGAGGGCACTCTTCGCTTTCCCTTCATGCTCCCAGCTTGAGAGTATGCAACATTCAGGGGAGCTACGGCAACCCCTGGCTCCGGGGGTAATGGCTTATTCATATCGACAGTGGCTAACGAAGTCGTGCTCTTGAATGACCTTAGCTTGTTGTTCTTCAAGGCGAGCGGTGTGCCGTCAAAGACCCCGGCTGCGGTGGGTGAAATAATGGAGAATGCGATACTTTGACACCTTTTGTGAGCTCGTATGTGTACCGCGGTGTCCTCCATCAAACTCGACCGTGAGGAGCGACCGCTGTAATCTGATGATCTGTCATCGTGATCGCCAGTGTCATCCGACGAATCTGAGCGTCCCACTTTTTCCAATGATGCCACGTTACCAGGCGTCTCGTTCGTCATGTCTTCCAGAGACAGAGCCGAGAAAGGTCTCCTGGGTTTCGGCATTTCAACGACTGATAGAGGAGAAACGACCGATAACCTTGCAGGCGCATCTCCCACGTTCTGCTGGTGAACAGTCGATGACGGAGGCGAGATTTGTGCCTGTGTATCCCTACTTCTCCTCTGCGACTTTTGCCTGTCAACCTGCGTTGCCAAGTGTGTGGAGGAGTGGGGCCGTTTGGTGGCCTTGCCAGGAATGGTGACCTGGATTTTCGGTCTTCGATCTTTGGCAGAGGGCACGGCAACAGGATCCATGTGGAAATTTACTTCCATTGAGTCACCGGTCATAGCACTCATTTCAGAGTTTGGCCGCGCCTCTGAAAAGTCGGGTTCCCTAAGTCTCTGTACAGCCGCTGGCCTTGGCTTCTCTTCTCCCTGGAGGCCAAATGCCTGTGACAAGTACTGGCTGTATGCAATCGAACGATGGGACTGGTCCATGTTGTTGGACGGCCTCATCTGTTTCACACTGATGCCTTTGTTCTCCTTGCCTGTCCCTATCTCTCGAAGTTGTCCGTCAATCTTTTTCGGCCGCGCAGCCTCGCCTTGACTATGTGATACTGCTTCCATCAGATCCAGGTGCCTTGGTGGTCTCCTGACGGACCCTGCTGCCATGGCGGAAGCCAGTGGTTTCGGTCCTACATTGCTCTCGTTGGAGTTCTTCTTTCGGTGGAGATACCTCATCTTGTCCGACAGGGACCTATTGTGTCCACTTGATGATGCCATGTCTGAAGCTTGGAGGTGTGTGCCGGTTGTTCTGTTTGCGAGGGTAGATCTGGGTTTGGAGTTGAGGCTGGTGGACCTTCGCAAGTTGCTGTTGCTGCGATCTGTCTTTTGTGAAGGGGCAAAGATAATTCCGCAGCCTGGAGCGGCCATGTTGGTGTGGGGCACTGTTGGTAAGACAGTCGCATGGGAAATTGGAATTGTCTAAAGGACGGCACAGCCCACATCAGCTCCTCGTAATTCATTAAGCCGCATGTCTGAGCTTTTTTTCAATACGACGAACAAATTGACATACCTATATAATTATTTCAGAGCGCATCACCTTTTTTTTTTGGGTTCCTCTGACTGTGCGTATGAGTGAGCGGTCTCAATGATGAACCGCGGTAGAGCGTGTCTGTTCTTCTGAGTGTCCAAGCACTTTCAAGAGCAGTGACGGAAATAGGATATAAGCAAACTCGGCCGCTGCGGAAAACATCAATTTTGGTCAAAACTCCGCCTACTCAGCAACATCATCAGCAACAGATGGATGAAGTTGAAGGTATTCAAAAAGAGTTGAAGAATGGATCAAGGACAACGAGTGATGAGAAGAGGGAATGATCCTTCTTTTTGCGCATGATCTAGTCTTTGCGACAGGCTTTTTTTTTTCTTGGTGATGGTGCGGCCTGAGAGTGGGCACATCGCAGCTTCGCAAAGGGCAGATCTGGCACTTGGTCGCCAGGACTGCCCACAGCGGATCGGCGGATTTGGCCCATGATGCAGTCCTGAAACCAGGCTATTGCTTCAAAGGGATAAGATAGTATTACTGAGACTGCGGCGAGGATAAATGATTAAAAAGGCCCTAAAGAATTAATTGATTCGCAAGCAAAAAAGAAGAAAAATGGCCCCCCAAAGAGATGTTGGTTGGAGAGGAAGAAAGTGAAATTCCCGCTCACGGTTTCATCTTTACGGCAAGAAAAATACACTAATCAGTTTTAGGCTTAGATTCCTGAGCTTAAATACTCCCCAAGTACCCTTTTGCCTTGCCTTTGCGCTCAAAGGTACTTCATGGCTACTTCCGTGGGGTCACTTCCTCGGTAAAGTCTACTTTAAGGTACGGAGTAGTGCTACGGATTCAGGATTAGGTGAGGATAGCAACGGAGGAGTTATGCTAGGATATGACTGATGAGTACAGTCACAGAAATGCTCTACCCATCCAATTGATGTGACATTACTCACTCAGGAACCTGCTTACTCAAGCCTTGGTACGACATGACCAAATGATGGTAGAGCGTGTGACCAAGGCAACTTGGAAGCTATACCAATGGAAGGCTTTTTCAATCCAAGGTGCGGATAGAGTGGCTTGCATTTCAATCCACAGAATCTTCGGGCTGACAGCCGAAACCTTCGTTATTGATGCGCAAGATCTACCGCCTTTACCTAGCTTTTACTTTACTCATCAATGGCTCTCTCCAGCTCCACCAGCTCCTCAATTCTCATAAATAATAACATCATAAGCGTCCTTTAGGCACAATCCTTAAGGTTGCCACTTGTATGCGTCGTGCCGTGTCGACGAAAAAGCATGTTAGATCGAATTATGGCAACGAATAGTAATATCCATCGACCAGTCAAATAGTGTCATTGCCCATTTTCACGTGCTTGCCCTAGTGTCCTACCTAATTATGTCTTTTAGTTGGTCAGTGCCCCCACGATAATCATCCTGGAGGCTGAATCGACGTCATTCCCTCCTTGGCGTGATATTTCAACGAGTCCAGAGGCGCGCTTGATGCGAGAGCCAGACTTCCAAAGAACATTCTCCCTCACTGCCGCCAATTGGCGACAAGAGAAAGAAAAGGATTGAATCTAATGGTCCGTACACGATACTATCTCTGATCCGGGAAACAGCCTGCTGATTTTGGATGCAAATTAGATGCAGGTCATGCGCAAGAGAGATCAATCATCGCGATCGTAGAGAAGAGCCATCGTAGTAATTCCATTAGGTCCATCGAGTCTGCCTCACCTCTACGCCACATCACCGTATCTAGTCGTCTACGGCGACCAATTGGATCGTCTGCTAAAAGCGTGGACATTACGGAGTACGAACCTCATATCATGCCTTTGCGACTAGGCCTTACTTCGGACACAACACAAGTTACAACTTACAAAGATACAATGATGTTGTAATTTGACCTTCATCAAAATCCAACATTCTTTAATGCTAAATTGAAAACAACACGACATGCAATATGGATAAGTCGGTCCCATCGTACACCATCAGCATGGTACCTCTCCATAATTCAGCTCTCTTTTCCAAATTATCAACTATCGCGATATCATCGAGATTTCCTCACCGCCAAACGCACGTAGGAAATATTCGCGACAGCAGCGACTTCACTTGGCTTGCTCGGGTGCAGTTGGCATGAACCTACAGCCACTTTTAGCCACATCCGGTAAAGCCGATGCAATTATTGCCTGAAACTTCCTACGTACTTAACCCCAAACGCGGCCTCACCCGCCGTTGGTAACAGACCCAGACTAAAGAGTCTAAATATGCGTCGCACGGGGTCATGTTTTAGATAGGTAGGTACAACAGTAGTGACCCCACCACAGATCGACAGAATTTGGTTCTCCGGCTGTCGGATAATAGTCTTGTATCGACCTGCAGATGCACAGGCCTTATTGATATTCGCTATGATTATACAGCGCATGGCTTTCTTCATAAAGCATCTTGAACATCTTGATACCAGATCTATAAGTAGTCAGTCAACACACCCTCGACTACCCAATCTATCACGCTCTTGTGTGTATCTACAAGTGCGATGTGATTAAGCCTGCGAGAAGTAACTAGATGATCTGAAACCTAGCCAACCAGCTGTGCCACCAGCGACTCCGAAATCTGGATCTTTCCTGCAGACAATGTGTGAGTCCGGACTTCGGATGACCTTTTTGACCTTTTCGATTGAGCTATGTGGTCTCGAGTCAAGCTATCTTCCCCTGAAGGGGTGGTCGAGCATGGTTCGACACCGGCGAGTTAATGCTAGCCCATTCTCTCATCTCTCATCATCGTGCACAACATGCTTGCTTGTGAGATCTGCTGTTGGCAACGACATGCGATTGGAGTGGAGAATCGAGGCCTCGAGATACCAAGCTTGCTTGCATCATGCTCCCATCACATAATCATTCATACTAGCAAGTGTCTGGTTACTCCTTCGCTTCCGAGTACGAGAAATTCGATACCTTTCCAGGATCGAACCTGCAGGAGGCACTCCTGATGTGTTCAAGGGCTACTGTTGTCCTCAAACCTGGCACCTCGTGGTTCCCACACCTTTTACTCTTGTAATGGAATTATGCGGTAAGACCTTGTGCCTATACAACCTTGGCAACGACTTCGCATCAAAGTGCGAGTGCTGTCCAGAGGAAGAGGCGAATGAAATGAGTTCCGTGAATCTCCTTTCTGATCATTTACCGGAATCCGTATTTTCTTTGTTCTTGTCGTCTATTCGCTACCATCCACTGCCCCTCTCTTTCAAGACTCTGCCGTCTGTCTCAAAATTATAATCTTAGCTATTGCCTTTTTTGTTCATCATAGACCCTCGGTAAGTTTGGTCGCCGCTTTGCATCTCACTGTCCAAAGTCCCAGCAAAAGACTTACTGGCCATTACTCTTGCAAGAAGATAAGAGCTCATTTGGAATTCCCTCATCAAATCCCTATCCATCTACGACAATGTTTGTCTCGAGGATCCCCCCATCAACGTCGCAGAGCCAATATGACACTGGGGTACCCTCTACAGCGCCAATATATCTTTGGCAGGAACCCACACAAAAGAGTTGACATCTCAATTCGGTATCCTATTCTGATACGGCCAATTCTACCAGGTAAGGAGCTAGTGCCGGCATTGTGTAAGCCTAGCCTCGAGAATATCACTGAGGACACCAATTGTTGCAGGCTTGCCAACTTCATGCAGAAGGAAACCAGACGTTACAATTCAATCAATCTTAGCAGTGCGCGACGAGTATAATCCTCTGAAAATGGCCAGTCTTGTAGTTTTACTCGAGAGTAGTACAGCTTCTTTCAACACCATACCTAGCCCCCAACTCCCCTTCCATCCCCCTAAACCAACCTCATGATCTACAAACAATCTTGAAGCCACCATATACAGCACCCACCTACGCCTGTACGAGCCTACAGCATCAATACAGCTGATATATCTCTACCTCCATCCATGCCTTACGCTCTCACAACACCCACTTCCTATCCCATGGATTGGCGGGGCGTAAAAACCAGGGGTTCAGCCCTACTAGCCAAGACTCTTACGTCCGCAAGACAAGTTGATTGCATAGGGCGTATAGCTGCACAATTGAAAATCCTGTATAATAAAGGCCGTAGCTGGATTTGACCAGCCTACACTGATCTACGTAGAACATCTCTAGGGCGATGAACGGGCTTGGTTATAAGCGATGAGCAAGTTTCAAGAGGTTCAGTGCTGTGTGTGATGCTAATTTGTTGCGAGCTTGTTGATGGATTGTGCTTGTAGAGTAGAATGACCGCTTTGCATGGGAAAGAGAATGACTTTTAGGCCGTGGGGGTTATTTCATGCCACGAATTTGCTCATGCGCGTTTCAGGGGCTGACCCGCGCTAGGCTGCGGAAACAGCTCCGGCGCTAGGTAATTAAATCCGGTGTAGCCAAAGAAGCAAACAACAACAGACTCCCCTGCACCTCCTTTTCATATGTTCAGGAGACAGCCATACAAAGCATACTTGAGAGAAAACACATCAGAATCAATATGACGCGCTCAGCGGAACATGCCAGTAGCCGAGAAGGCCTTCTCGAACATGAAGCTGCTACGCCTTACCGCCGTTCGACTGCTAGTGACCGTTCCTCATCGGACTCCAATACAAATGAATTGGAGCTTCTAGACGATGTGTCAGCGCCGCGACCCAGAGGCGGATGGTCAACATCACCGTCAAGGTGGAAGAGAAGAAAAAAGGAAAAGGAACACCAAGGACTGCCCAAGACAAGAAGAAAAGGAGGGTTGCTCCGCAAGAAGCCATGTCTGCTCATCATGTCGATATTGTTAGGAGGGCTGGTTGGTCTGATAGGGATGGCAGCATGGGTATGGGGAAAAGCCGCTCCACTCGACGGACAATCACCGCCCTGGTACCCTTCGCCAAAGGGAGGAACCTTAGCACCGTGGGAAGAGAGCTATAGAAAGGCGGCTGTAATGGTCAGGAAGATGTCACTCCTTGAGAAGGTCAACGTCACCACAGGGACTGGCTGGTCACAAGACCTGTGTGTTGGCAATACTGCACCAACGAGCGACGCGGGCTTTCCTCCGCTTTGTTTACAGGACGGCCCTCTCGGTATCCGTTTCGGAGACCATGCCACGGCTTGGCCCGCTGGCATCACTGTTGGAGCTACGTGGAATAAGGACCTGATGTACAGAAGAGGGAGAGCGCTAGGTCTTGAGCATCGGCTGAAAGGCATTAATGTACTGTTGGGGCCTTCGATGGGACCATTGGGACGGATGCCCGCTGGCGGAAGAAACTGGGAAGGCTTTGGTCCAGACCCTGTACTGCAAGGCATTGCAGCCGCCGAAACTATCAAGGGTATCCAAGATGAGGGAGTAATGGCAACGGCGAAACACTACGTTGCGAACGAGCAGGAGCATTTCCGACAGGCTAACGAATGGATGACCCCGCATGCGATCTCCTCTAATATTGATGATCGGACGATGCACGAAGTATACTTGTGGCCCTTTGCTGACAGTATCAGAGTTGGTGTTGCTAGCGTCATGTGCAGCTATAACATGGTCAACAATTCTTATGCCTGCGGAAACAGTAAGCTCTTGAATGGCATACTAAAAGATGAATTGGGTTTCCAAGGCTTTGTGCAGTCCGACTGGTTGGCTCAACGGAGCGGCGTAGCAAGTGCTTTAGCGGGTCTTGACATGACGATGCCTGGCGATGGTCTGTACTGGATGGACGGTGATTCTTTATTTGGTCCCCATCTCACTCGATCCGTGCTCAATGGCTCTTTACCCGTTGAGAGATTGGACGACATGACCACGCGTATTGTGGCTGCGTGGTATCAGCTCGGACAGGACGACAAATCCCGCTGGCCAAATCTTCCTCCTGAAGGTGATGGCAGACCAAATTTCTCATCTTGGACAAATGACAAGGTTGGAAAGATCCACCATGGTAGTGATGATCCAGCGACAGCGGTGGTCAATCAATTCATCGATGTTCAGGGGCAAGGCAACGACTTTCATGGGCGTCTGGCTCAAGAAGTCTCCGCGGAAGGCACCATTCTAGTCAAAAACGAGGACAACGTCTTACCGTTGACTTCAAAAGGCTGGACCAACCAATATCAGCCCCACGGCACCGGCAAGTACAAGGTCGGAATATTCGGGGAAGATGCAGGAATGAATCCGAAAGGACCCAACGCCTGTCCAGACAGAGGCTGCAACGTCGGCACGCTGGCTTCCGGATGGGGCAGTGGTGCAGTTGACTTTCCTTATCTAGTGTCGCCAATTGAAGCGTTGGAATCCAGCTTCGATCTTGACTCTGTTGACATTACGACGACACTGAAAAATGACTTGCATAAAAATTGGGACTCCTCCCAAGACCTTTGCTTGGTATTTATCAATTCCGATGCAGGTGAAGGCTACATCGCATGGGAAGGAATCACAGACAGAAAAGACCTGTATCCTCAAAAAGGCGGGGACGAACTTGTGAAGAAGGTTGCCCACGAATGCAGTCGGACCGTCGTAGTAGTCCATGCGGTTGGACCTGTGGTTCTCGAGCGGTGGGTTGATCTTCCCAACGTCAAAGCTATTATTCTTGCAAACCTCCCGGGCGAAGAAAGCGGCAACGCCATTGCCGACGTACTCTTCGGACGAGTGGACGCGAGTGGACGACTACCCTACACGGTGGGTAAGTCCCTGTCCGACTACGGCCCTGGCGGTCAGATTATGTACAAGCCCAATGGTTTGGCACCCCAGCAAGACTTTAAGGAAGGTCTACTCATCGACTACCGACATTACGACCATCATTCCATCACTCCACGCTACGAATTCGGCTTCGGCCTTTCATACACTACCTTTGCATTCTCAAACCTTGCGCTCACAACGCTAATACCCAAATCACCCCTCCCTTCGCGGCGCCCGGATCAAGCCGTTCTACCTCCCACATACCCAACCGACATCCCCGAAGCATCGTCTGCATTATTCCCTGACAAATTCTGGAAGTTGCACAAACGCGTATATCCCTACATCGACTCTACCAAAGAGATCAAAAGCGGCTCCTATCCCTATCCACCCGGTTACACCGACCAACAAACCCCATCGCCTGCTGGTGGCGCCGAGGGCGGCAATCCTTCTCTCTACGACGAGCACGTCCTAGTCTCCGTCGATCTGCAGAACACGGGCGAGCGCACGGGGAAACAAGTCGTACAAGTCTACGTCTCGTTCCCAGATGACGTAATTGACTCTAGCACGGGACGCAAAATTGACTTTCCGGTGAGAGTTCTCAGAGGGTTTGAGAAGGTGGAAGTAGCTGCAGGAGAAGTGAAAAGTGTAGAAATCCGCCTGACGAGGAAAGATCTGAGCTATTGGAGTGTGGGGTATCAGAATTGGGTCATTCCCGACGGTGATGTTGTGGTGGCTGTTGGGGCGAGTTCTAGAGATTTGCCGCTGAGCGGGACTTGGTAGCGTTGCGAATTTGCGTTTTGGGTTCTGGGGTTTGCATATGTAGGCGAAGGGTGCGTGTTGATAGGTTAGCATGAACATAATAGCGAGCGATGAGATTCGTAATCGAAATATCGATTCAAGACTCGCTGGTCGTACTTTGGCCGCATCACTGCACGGAGTGTGGAACAGTAAGTCTCGACGGTGCTTATTCCTAGAAAGGAAAGCCACATTCAGGGCGATAGCGGATTGAGAAGGTTTGCCGATCTTCATAAGCAGCCCAAACAACAAAAATATAAATTAAAATAGCGCTCATCCCGCACAGCCCGGGTGGCACAATTGGCTAGCGCGTAAGACTTTTATTCCGTGTCCACTGGTGTATCATCTTAAGGTTGAGGGTTCGAGCCCCTCCTCGGGCGATGTTTTTATTTTTTTTGGTGCTGTCCTTGAGAATCTTTGGGGGGAGGGGAAGGGGTTGGGGAAGGGGAAGGAAAGGGGGAAGGGGAAGGGGAAGGGGAAGGGGTTGGATGTGGGTGGTGTGGATGAGGGGGGGAAGTGCCGCCAAGCGCCAAGCTTCGAGGATGCGTTTTGACGGCGGAGATGTCTCCCCGGGCATTTTCTAGCCTCAAGGGATGGGATGCGAGCTGGAGATCCTCCCACCGTAACCAATAAGGAAATTTACCCAACCCTCTCCAATCCTCCTCTCTCTAAAACCCCTCATTCCGCCCTATATCATCCCCCCCACCCCCGATATTGGCAGTCAAGTCTCTGTAAACAAGCAGAAGCGTTTATGGCGAGGTCTTTTGTTGCTGAGAGACTCTTCCCCCTACCCTAGGTATCCTCACGCCATGTAAATTTCTCCGCGTGCTAGGACTGCATTTCTCTCTACGTGGATGGCAGTGACGAGTCGTGCTGATAGTACTTAGTAAAGGCTCTTCGTATTGAAGTCGCTTTCAGGTCAATCTGCACTCGGTGCATTGTCAGAGCACTTTCGTCACCCTTTTGCTATGTGTTCGGGTCTACATTCAATCGGGCTTTTGTCGAGGTTTTCTAGGAATCGCATTCAAAGTTCGTGTATGGGAGCTTAAGGGCATGTCTCTCTTGTGAAGCGAGTCTCGTTAACAACTGTCTTAATCGATATTTGTTGCATGTGCAACCGCTCGGATCGGTACGACTCGGGGTCACAAGTCCAACGACTTGACCGATTTGCCATTGTACCAGTGTGCAGCATCAAAGCAAGAATTAGTAGCGACTAGCAGATTATTGAGAAGCGCACACGAGCAGTTTCCTCTTCAGCCATAATTTAAATGTCATGGATCTTTTGAACTCCTATCTTTTGAAACCTCGAGAAACAAGCATACTGCTCGGTACTAAGCCGGTAGACCCACGGTAGAACCCTTGTTCTGCTGCCTGCACAACGACAACCAGCCGCTACTAGCGCCGAAGATCTTGGCGCATTCACTAGCGTTACATACTGCAGTATGCACGTCTCAAGGTTGTCACAGGTCAAAAGACTCCTCTTTGGTTGCAGATTAGGCGTCTTGCAGTGTCGACAACGGCCATATAACCATCACATAGGCTCGCATGGAGGACCAAGCTGTCATTGGATCCAGGATCTCAACCCAATCTAGTATGCACTCCACAGTAGGCTCCCAACGCACCCGGAAGACCGACCATAAGCCAAGGCAGACCATATAAGAGCTCTTGTATCCGAATACGCTTTTTCCAACTGTTGAAGACGTCGAATGGTCGAAGTCGAGACTCCGGGCAGCCGCAATTATTCCGCGTCGGTGCCCACCCCAAAGACATGTGTTCGACATGGTCAAATAACGAACACCTGCTCATGTCGAATTCTCAGCCAAACTATTATATCAAATTCCATGCTTCCTGTCGCTCTTCCTCTTATTATTATTATTATCTATGTCTATTTTCGATGGAATTGACACTAAGAGATTTAGGGTGAACCCTAGATTCGCTAAATGTTGACTTGCAGGCTCTTGTAGATCTCCGAGTGCTGTCAGTGAGACGCCGCTGAAAGCCAAATGTCAACGCCAAGGTAAGCTCCCCTCACTCTCCGTCGCACAACCAAGGTCAGAGAATCATATTTCCATCCTTCTATCTATCACTCTCGACTATATATAGATGACAGCTTCTAATTTACTGTCGCAGCTCCCTACCCTTGTCCAATTCTATGGCAACAATCACAATACCTTCCCCGTCAGCTTTCCTCCGATCCCCCATTACCAAACCTGTGCCTACGCCCGCGGCTAAAGTCACCGTCAAGGCTTCTTCCAAAAAGAAGTCTGCAGGAGCAAAACACAGTCGCAAGTCTGCAGCGCATACAAATGTTCATACGAAGCCCAAGCAAACAAAAAGTCGTGATGGTACGTGTGCCCGCTGCCCCCTCGCCTTATCTTCGCTATCTGGACTCTAGACACGCTAACAGCCGGCATAGGATGTCGGACCTGCAAGGACAAGCGATTAAAGTGCGACGAAACCAAACCGGTCTGTCAACAATGTGATAAGAAAGGTGTTCAGTGCGAAGGATATGAGAAGGTCCTCAAATGGCGCCCTCAAGAGGATACGTTCAAGACAAAACCTACATCCCCGAAGCCGAAAAAGAGTCCGTTCCAAATGTCTGTCCGAATTGTCTACATACTGATAGCTTCAGAATCCGTGAATACGACTACCTGCCGACCGGATCCTCTTCCTCCTCCTCCTCCTATTGTTCCCTCTATACCCCCAGAATCTTCTGGGTCACCCACCGGCAATACTATCCCCCCCGTCTTCGCCTGTTATCCGACGCCCCCACAGTCCGTGGCCCCTCTCTTCTCTCAGCTCATGCAACCATTACACCCCCAGTCGTCTCCCCCCGCCACTTTCAAACCTGAACACCAAGCCTACGAGGATAATTCAATTTTGCATAATTGCATAAAGTCGGAGAACAGTTTTCCTAGCTCTACATCCAGTCTCTTATATGAAGGATTCGGTGATGATTTACCCCCTCAATTGGCAACGACAGCACCATCAACTGCCTGGTCCGACAATTCCCCCAAATTGGAGAATCTCTTGCTGCCTGGCACAGATCTCAACGCTAGACCTTCTGACTACATGGATTATGAGCCTACACACATATACCAACCTGGAAGTTTTCAAGACATGTCTTTTCTACCGACTTATCCATCTTCAAGTTCAGAAGACGGCGTGGAGGAGATTGTGCGAGAGCCGGAAACATCAGACTCTTGGGCCATGCCATTCCCGTCACCAGCATTCTCAGACTCGTCTTCTTCGTCCGGCGGCTCCCGATTCAGCATCCTTTCTGCAGCCATATATGGGCAGCCAAAACTACACCCAGATAGCGAGGAGATGCTCAAGCTGCGCTTTGACACTCAAACGTGTGGTATTCTCTCGATCAAGGACGGACCGACCGAAAATCCATGGAGGATGAAGCTTTGGCCAATGGCAAGAGAGTCGGCGGCACTCCGATATGCTATTAATGCAATGACAGCATTCCATGCGTCCAAAGAGAAGCCATCGCTGAGAATAAAGGGCATGCAAGATTTCGGCCAGAGTCTCAAGCTCTTGTCAGCTGAGATTCAAGGTACACGCATAGATATTTCGCTCGCCACAACGCTTGTACTGGCGTTTGCTGAGTCTTGGGATCAGCTGATATCTACGGGAATTACGCATCTTCGCGGAGCTAAAAGATTGGTCGGCGCGGCACTGATTAACTACAAGCAGGGTTCTTTGCACGTTGACGCCGAGGCGAGGCTCAGCTTTTTATGTAGAACATGGGTGTACATGGATGTCATCGCTCGCCTAACTTCTCTCGAGGGCGATGAATCCGAAGATTTTGACACCGTCCTCACCCCTCTGTGCGGACCATCGGCCCCTAAGCAAGGCATCGATCCTTTGATGGGATGCGCCAGTACTCTGTTTCCACTTATTGGGCGTGCTGCCAACCTCATTCGAAGAGTACGCACTTCGGCGGAAAATTCTCTGTCAATCATCTCCCAGGCCAGCCAGTTGAAAGACTCCATCGAGAATTGGCAAGTCCCGACAAATATACTACCGCCAGAAGACCAGTCGACGGATATCCATCATAGCGTAAGGACCGCAGAAGCCTATCGTTGGGCCACTCTTCTATACCTTCACCAAGCGGTCCCGGAAATTCACTCCGGGTCAGTGACTGAACACATATTTGTAATGGCAAAAAAGGTGTTGAGCGAACTTGCTACTGTTCCACCCACGTCAGGAGCAGTGATAATCCATATTTTCCCACTCTTAGCCGCGAGCTGCGAGATTATTGACGGCGAAGACCGCAAATGGGTGGCGGATCGATGGGACGCAATGATGGCACGCATGAACATCCAGAACATTGACAAATGTTGGGTCGTCGTTAAAGAAGTTTGGGAGCGCCGTGACAACCGAGAACAAGAACGGCGCCGACAACGACATCGAGCTGCCGCCGACCATTTGCTTACCGGCTACATACCCACCAAGTGTATCAGGAGGAAACCGAGCTCTGGGGATGATGGCGTCCACGATGCCTCAACTGATGGAAGAGTAGGTAAAGTAACACAGAGGACGAACCGGTCCCCGTCTGACAAATCGAAACTGGCGATGCCCGGCAAGGAGTCGTCAAGCGTCGCATCAGGAGGCCTCGCGTATGAATTGACGGTCCGTGGGGACTTGCACTGGGCCGGTGTGATGAAGGATTGGAAGTGGGAAGGTGAGTGGTATCATCTGTGGCTTGTGACAAGCTGACAAAATCAGTCCTTCTGGGATAGGAATCCGCAGTGCGGTCCGTCCATTTCATTTCTTGCTCTTTACTTCTGGCGTCCTCACTAGGCTGGTACGGTGTCTTATGAATTCGGAGGGTGCAAAGCTCTACTGTAATGCTTTCCAGCGAGATGACGATTTTGGTAGTTTTGGCCTTTTTTGCTGGGTTTCTGGAATGTATTCATTCTTTATAGCAAGGCGCCTGGCGAGACGAAGAGCTTGGGATGGTATCTGGACTTATCGACTACTTTGAGCTACCGTATTATTAATCTCCCATTGGCTACAAAGTCACCTCAACGGGGCAATGTGGTCCCTTGCATTGATGTATCTTAGCCGAGCAGCTAAGTATCATCGAGACTAATCAGAGTATGCATTGTCCGTGCTGAATATGAGCTGCAGATGAGAGCTACCAGGTATATAATAATCAGTGTAGGAATCCGGGTGCAGAACTGGAGAAACCTTAGTTCCCCAGGGCTTGGCACGGCTTATCGATAAGCCTCAACCTTTCCACAACAGGAAAATATATCCCCCTATCCAACTTTCTTTACTTCTTTCGTCGACAACTTACAAGGCTGATGAAGCTGCTCTCCAATCTCGTCAATGGATTGCACCACTAGCTACAAGCCTCACCTTGTTTATGCTAAAAGCAAACGCTTCTCAAGCTTTGACCATGCATTGGCAGTTGACAAGACTCTGTTTCCTGAAGAGACCCATGCACTGTTCCTCTTGCAGTCAATTATTCCACTGCTGCTCTGAAGTACCTCCTTGAGACTGTTCCAGTCACCTTTCGCTCCTCGACATCAACTTGACTCCTCTGGCATTTGTCTCACCCCACTACGTCGACTGTCCTATCATCGCCATCAATCCATTAACGCTGCTGCACCTCACAGCATACACCCAGCCTAGATAAGTATGCAACCAGCCTGCCTCCCCCTTCCTCGCCATCCCCGTCCGAACTTGTCAAATCTTGTACGTATCAGACCAGCTAACATCAATGGGTTCCCTTCTCAGCACGATCAGGCAAAAATCGTCGTCTCCCACAGTCAAGAAGACCACCGCTTCCCCCATGGCTTCCTCCACCCCCGAGACCTTCAAGCATTACGCCAATGCTCAGACCGAGTTCACAAAGACCCTACCTCTTATTGCGAACGAGAATGCGTTCCTCGGGGACATCTTCACATCGTAGGTCCTCCCTCGACTCTCCAACTCCCCACTCCTCCCCCTCAGTCTGAAGACACCCACATCCACCACCCATCTTCACCAAGAAAACCTAAAAGCTGACTCGACACGGCTCTCCCCCCGCAGCGGCCGCACCGAAAACCCAATATCCTCCGGCTTCTACCGCCTCGAGCCGGGCACCCCGCTCATCTATACCTATACCTATGACGAGATGAAGATCATTGTGGATGGCGACTTTGAAATATCAGATAAGAGTGGGCAGAGCGTCAAGGCGACAAAGGGCGACGTGTTCTTTTTCCCAAAGGGCAGCGTGATTACGTTCAAGACGGAGAAAGGTGGATTAGGATTCTTTTGCGGGCAGAGGGCGAAGGACGCTGCGTAGATATCTGGGGGAAGGGAAGGAATGGTGGAGGGGGTGTGATGGATCGGCCTCGGCTTTGGCGGCTCTGCACGAGGGAGGATAACGGAAGCAGGGTACGTAGCCTCGTGCATAATTAGCTATCGTATCACCTTCCTCTTTTATTGTTAGTATCAAACCAATCACTCAGAAGTCGGGTACCTGATAGGGCGAGGACACCAATCCGTTTGCTTCATTAAGATAACTCATGTTGCTTTGCCATTGGTGTCCTCGTCCTATCAAATAAATCGCTTCTGGATGACACCAGTAGGTCGATCTCTTCCAATCTGCCTCAGAGCTGCGTGGTAGTAAATAACCCACCACGAAATTCGCTCGAGAAACCAAAAATCGGAGAGGAAGAGAGTGATGGGATGATTGAGGTTTGGATTTACTAGCACAATGTCAGTCACTGATAGTGCTAGCCCTTCCGAATAAGGTCATTTTATAGTACACATACTTACATTAATCAGGTGACGACTAAAGCACATATTGATCGGCAGCACGTGATGTCGATGGTCAAAACAGGCAACATTGATTGGAGCGAAATCATTAGCTACAAAATTTGTCCGAGACTCCCGACGCCGAGCTTTTTGATTACATTGCGAGCTACCTTGCTCAGCCAGACAGACAGACTTACTTGTCGTACTCTCTGACAATCACCCCGATGATGGCGGGCGTCACCTTTCATGGGTCATTGGGTATGATGAGAATACTAATTTCAACGGGGATGACGAAGGATAAGGATAGAGGGTTTCCTAATGCTACTCCAGACGAGGCGCACTAACACATGGCTTGCAGCTAGGGTCTATGTTGCTTTTCTGTCTTGAACTTCAACGATTAGTTCCCGGTGGATGTGACAGTAAGTATGCGAGAAACGAGCGTCCAGATCCGCTGTGGGCCCATTTGGGCTGAGGGACGGGTTGATGACTCGCTTCTTGAGTCAGCTTCTTCCCAAGAAACATGTTCATTCTCGGATCCTATAAGTACTGGATTCCTGGCTGATTCAGCTCTGTTTTACTTCGATTTTGCATTAATTCATCGTAGTCCCTACGATGCTGTATCCGCAGGGTTCTTCCGCTGATCAGCAGGCGAATGAGAAAATATGGTTCGGGCTTAAAATGCTATTGGAGGATGATCAACGCAAGAAATTCACCAGAAGAGCCATTCATACATCTTCCAGTGGACCCGAACATCTCGATAACAATGGCTGTTCGCCTCACCACATCGGATCGATGTAGGTCAGAAAGATGGCGTATTCTCAGGGCTCTTAAGGCTACGTATGTACCCGCCAGTAGCTGCGTAAAACACTGATATAGGGGCTGGAGAGAGCCTAGAGGTGCGAGAACCGAGGGATACATCATTTCCGACTCTCACCCGCCCTGTCCTACTCTACGTCCATTGTAGGGATGGATACACTTCTTGGCAATGCAGGCCAAGAGCACCCCTCGCTTCGCCAAGATGGTCAGCTGAGAAAGCGCTTAAAGACCAAGACCTTGGTTTGCATGCACCATTTGATCCGTGCGGATATTCGACGAGAGTCCTCTTGCGCGGGACTGGTTAACCCATTGGCCAACACCGAAAGCTCAATGTTTTTCAGCGCCGCGTTCGATACAGTCATGGTCTATAACATTGCCAAGGAATTCCATTGTTCCGCTCTCAGGCGCCATAATTTACTTGTGAGTCATCTCACAATGCTCTGGCGACCCCTTCTGCCAACACCGAAAGCTCGGCGGTTTTCAGCTCCGCATTTGATACAGCCATTATCAATGGTGCCCCGAAGAGGTTACATTGCTCCGCCACCACAGTGTAGCATATATCTCGATTTAATATGTGCGGATACTCGGAAGTCCCACAACGTACTCGCGAGTCACCCTACAATGCCCTGATAGACCTACTCGCCAACACGGAAAGCTCAATAATCCTTCAGCTCCGTGTCCTACACAGTCATCATCTCAATAGATACATTTCTCAGTATATCGAGCTGGCAGTAGGCGATGCAAATACTGTATAGTGCTTACCATCAATGGGCCGCCCTCTGAGTATTTATACCATGTGTCCCTCCTGTGGTCTTTGCTTTCAACATCAAACCCTTCATTCCTACAATCTTCATCATCCTCACTCAACACCCTTACAATGCATTATTCCACCTTCCTGATTGCCGCGACCGCTCTGTGCGCGACGTCTGCGTCCGCTTGCTTCAACACCGGCGAGCATTGGGGCGACCATAACAAAGCCAAGGGATCGCTCAAAGAGGCTTGTTACCATATAACAGGATTCTTCGACGGATACCAAATCAAGCAAAACTGCCAGAACGCCCCTACGCCGGACCTGAGTTTCGTGTTTTCCATAAACAACAAGAATGCAGGAGGCCGCACTATTTCGCGAGCCGATTGTGAAAATAATATTGGGGAGATTATCGATACTTGCGGCCACGGTGGTGAGAGAACAGTCAATGGTGTGATTTACAGGTATATATGATACAACATGTTGTAATGCATAAGACTGCGCTTGCTAACAAAGACAGGGGCGATCCCAATAAAGGGAATTGCTAGACACACAAGTCTACCCAGATGAGTTAGGTCCATGTGCAGATGGAGCATACGATTCATTTGTTGACTGGGGCCAGAAAGTGGTAAAAGGGGGTTGGAGGGACGGAAGAGAATTAAAGAGCCAAAGGAGGCGAAGAGGGTGGATAGGGGGAAAAGTGCAGAAATATAGATAGCGATCTTTCTCGTCCCAACTACAACACGCTCATTTGAAGGTTGTTCGGCTTTCTTTCTTAAGACCGATATCTCACTCATACCCTCTTTCCCCGACTGAAAGTTCCCTTCTCCCGACGCAATCCATCCACAACTCGCCTTCGGAATCTTATACACCTCCTCTTTGATTTTAAAGCGAGTATGCACCCTAAGAGTATGGACCATCTCAATTCTCAGCACTGGCAAGACAGTCCCCCAGTCTAATTAAATCAGCATATAACTCCTCGCATAAGTCGTGCTGACACCCCGCTTTCTCGTATCCGAGGAACGGGAACCCACGTAATAAATAGTCTTGATGTCTCCTGTATACGGCCCTGCGTTTTACCCTTATCCTCTCTCGGGAGAGGCTTCTGAACTGTCTTGCAAACGGACCTCACATGTTCTGTTGGAATTGACGGATGCAAAGACGTGTTTTACTCATCTCGTTGGTTATGAGCTTTTGATTCTAGTTGTTAAGCTATAGCATAGCCCATCAGCGCTTTTGTACCCCTTGAGGTTATTGTCCTGTTAGTTTTATATCTAAGTTTTTTTTTAAAATCTTTATACATATCTATTGTAATTGTGGGTTTATGTTGTAGTAAGATGATCATCCTGTCATTTTGAAATCTGTGAGTCGTTTTGTGTGACTTGGTTTTGGAAACCCTATATCCCAGCCAAGCGGAGAAAAAGTGAGATGGATTGGGTTACCTGGAGGAGGATCTGGAGGGCTGGGAAAGAGGGGTAGGTTTGCTGTGTAGGTTGGTGATTGTGGTGTTTGTATTGTGGAGGGATGGAGGGAGGGCGGGAGGGGGGAGATGGGGCGATAGGGTGGGGTGAGGGAGGCGAGGGCGGGTTAGGTGGGGTGGAGGATTGGAGAGTGGTGAGTGGTGGGAGGTGATGGTGTAGAGATATTTGTTAGTGTGGTTGGATACTGGGGTTGCTACGAGCGACCCTCGTCGTTTGTTCGGATATCGCATATCGCATGACTGGTTTCGGTGGTGTTTCGGTGCATGGATTCGGTGCAATGACCACATGGCCATGGCAATGAGATTCAGGAGACTGTGTCCTTCCAGGAGTGCATAAATATGGTGATTTGCACTGGCAATTGCTCTTCAGTCGATTCATCTCTTTCAGAGTCTCCTTCATTGCATTGCATTGCATTCTNNGTCTATATCGAATAGATATGGGAGTCTTCTTAGTGCTGTGGAGGCCTGAATATACCTTCAGGGGTCACTGTTCGGCCTGCCCATGGCAACGAGACAGGCCAACCACTGATACAGCTACCTCCTCTATGCATTTGGTGATTTGCATGCAATTCGCATGGTTCGAATGTGGCGAACGAAGCACTAATGAGGGTATCTACGCCAAGTCCTCGACGATTGGATAGAGGAGTGGGGTTTGAACGGGACTCTGTATCAAGCTTTTTCCTCTTTTCTATCTGACTCTTCCTAATACCACTCTGCACGGTGCTGTTCGCGTTTGTTGATAATCGGCTTTTCATGAAGCAGTAGCGCTGATTAGCGGGCGAACAACAGATGATAGATCTCTTTACCATACTGTTCGCGTGCCTGAGCTGAGTTTCTCTCTTTAAAGTTTCTAGGGTCACGGTGAATGTCCGCTGAGTTATGTGTAGCGGTAGCTGCTTTCTACCTCATGGATGGTGGATTACGAAAGACGGGTTGCGTGGTTTTTCTGTAAGTGATTTAGTAATGCTAGGGTTGTCCAAATGTACTTGATGATATTCGTCGATTATAATTACAGTATATAGACTTCACTCTGCTACGTCGGGCATTCTAGACCGCAGAATACCAACAAATACAATAGCACTCAGAGTCTGGCTGTTATGAGTTAGCAAGGTGCTTAAAAGTGTCCAGCTCCGCATTGTAATTAAGGTTCTCCTTTCATGCCCGAGCGATAGATGTGACAAGCAGAGCGATTGACGCTGTATCTTCCGCCTTTGAAGTGCGATAAGCCAGCTTGACACTGGTTGCGCATTTAGACGGTCGCCGACTGGGTTGCATTATCATAATATTGATGGGCGGAACAGCTACTAATGAGATGGAGCATATAAGGGTCGTAAATAATCGGCAGCCGTTGCGCGACTTCCCGGCTACCTACCTTAGGTAGCCGCATCGATGCAAAGCGACTAGTCGAGCGACGGCTATTATCGAGAGGTTGTCAACTAAGACTCAGCCTATTTTTTCAATCCGTTCCCTGCTGTCTGAAACCAAGAAAAAGCAAAAATGGGAGTATGACGTGCATTAATGCCGCACGTCCGAAGCAAAATAACGGTTTTCTGGTTCCAGGAGGTGCTTAGGATCCTGCGTAGCCTGATTTTCGGACATCCGGCCCGCGGTCGAAGGGGCGCAGTTCAGCTCTCATGCAAGTTGACGGAGTTTGTGCTATTGAGAGCCAATGATCTCAACCTTATGAGTTCATCTCGCAGGAAACAGTTGAAGATCGCCATGCTCGCTGATTATAATTAGAATTTTTTCCCTACGTCTTCGTGCAGAAGTCCCTCTGTGCTGCCTAATTGTTCGTTCTTATTGTGTATTTCATTTCCTTTCGTCCTCTTTCAAATTGGCACTCTGTAATGTCATCCAGCTCTGACCATGGGTCTCCATGCAATTATATATTTCTTCCTTCTCTTTGTTTCCCAAGTGTGCAAGGGTCAATCAACTTCGAGTGAGTGACCATCGGCGGTCTGTACTTATTAAAATCTGACATCACCCAGCAGCTATTTGCAGCACTTGTAGTGCTGCACTTACCTGCAAAGGCTGTAACATCGACCTAGAGGTGCTCACTTTGAGCACCACTTCTTGGGTTTATGGAAATCCTGCGATCGTGTAGGGTCTCAATCTGACAACGCGACCTTGTGACTAATGTTTTAATTTCACAGGACACCGTACCTAAACGCCATACTCGTCTTCACGGCATACACTGTCATCACAACATCATCACTGTCAGGAAATTGTGTCACACATACTAAATCACCGGTCCCATTGATAAACGCATACACCACCCAGCTTCCAAGTAGTTATTGGCCGTATATTCCTACGGACATGACTCTTAGATCGTCAATACTCTCATATGTGTCGGCGGTAAATGTGGAGAATATCTATGGAGATATTTTCTCCTCGTTTTTGAATGAGAGCTACTCTTCCTTTCTGACCCCTCAAGGTTTGGAAGGCTGTACTGCGCTGATACCAACGTCACAAGCTATTCCAGCTTACTTAGGGGCGCCAGCAGTAGCCCCTTCGACAACCTCGGTAGGAAGCTCAGCAACGGTAACCTCGGTAGCAACTTTGGCATCGAGCACCACCCCTAAACACGGTGTTAATCATACGCAAACCATCATCCTTTCTGTTGTATTACCAACCGTTGGACTGGTGATACTCCTGCTATGCGTCATTGTCATTCGCAGATACCGGAAGAAGCGGAACCATGCAGCCTCCACGGTTCATCCAGGAACATCATCGGAGACCCGAATTTACTTTGACCAGAAAGCGGAATTGGAAGATGAAGAACGACGAAGGCACGAACTAGAAGCAGGAGGGAAAGTGTATGAACTGGAAGGGCAAGACGCGATACTTGAAATGTCGGGTGATAGTGAGTCGAGGATGAAATTCGCGTCGCCCCACAAAATGCAAGAGTTGAGAGGATTGGACCCTTCCCAGGAACTCGAAGTCCCTAGCAACATCTGAGGGTCAACAAGCGTCTTTCAATTTGCATCAATGTCCAGGATAATCGGGATTAGATATTGTGAAGGCGCGAATTGGAGAATTGTTCACCCACCTACATTCTGCATCCATCATTAGCGGCATCATGAAATTGTACTACGTACCTACTAGCCGATTGTAGCCCCGTCAGTCTGAAATCTGGTCCATAACAAAGGTCCCGTTCTTGGGTTTGACCTGCTGAAACAGCATTGTGACCATGTCATAGGCGGGAGAAAATGTGATGCAGTGAACCGCAAGGAACAAGGAAAGTGAGTCAAGATTACTGTAAATCTCGGGGAGGCAGAGTCGGAATGAGAAGGAACGGAAGAATTAAGCAGGGATGCCTACATGCAGCCCTATCAATATCCACACCATGGCGTCTATCAGGCTCACTCGCCTCTGAGTGCGTATTTGGATCTGCGACTTACTATAAATTACGTCGTTGGGTGTTCCTTTATTTTCCAGAACTCATTTAGACAGTTATCATCTAAATTATTATAAGACCCTATACGGAGTAAGAAGATAAATCTATTCTTATCTATCTTTCTAATTCTGGCACTTCGGCTATATTCCAAGCTCCTACCGAGTAATCTCGAGTTTAATATTACTACTATAGAAACGTATGGTAAGCTTAGTATAATATACTATACTCTCGGCCGTAATAGTGTCACGGATATAGAGTGATTTAGGTACGAATCTTCTACTTCGGTGGGGGCTTCGGGCTCTTTTGGCCATGTTGGTGGTACCTTCACCCATCTTCGTGACAAATAGTACTTTATATGCTAATAATATGATGTTCATGCGCCATATAATACGCGCTTAGGCGAAGAAAAAGGCGGTCAAATTCCTGAGTACGGAAGGCGTAATTCCTGGTACTGGCCTTGGAACTACCCCCGGAACTAGCCCTGGGAGCCAACACCCTGGAACTAAACCCTAGGAAACGCCCCCAAGGCCAAAAACCACCCTAACCTACCCCGTCACTCAGCGTACCAGCAGTATTGCCATAGGCAGCCGAGCGTTACATGAATCATGACTATGGTCGAGATCATTGATACTACAAGGCGCATTATTATTGCATTATCATCAGTGTTGCGATTGCCATGAGTATTTTCGGCGCATTATTATAACCTACCTACCTTAAAGTACCTTACCCTAGGCACTTTAAGGTAGAGACTCTTTTCTGGCGCCGGGAGATACCTTATACTTACATTATTAGTTCACAAGTTTAGGCCCATGAAAAAATTTCATGCCTTAGGGTCGAAAATAGCCCTCCCTCAGAGGGCCTTACGGTGCCTTCGAGGGTCCTCTAGAAGGGATTTTTTTTAAACGAATTCTATAACTATAAATAATAAGCCGATTTTAATAATTTTTATAGTTTTAAAAAGCGCAAAAGAAGGCCTTTAATTATAGATTCTATTAAAAAAATTACATAAATAGGGAAAAAAGTTATAGTAATTGTAAAACTTTTCTAAGAGGAAAGGAGTTTTGGTAGTCGCGGCCACTTTTTTCGCCGTGCTTACTTAGCGCCAAGAGTCCCAAATAGGAAGCGTATCCGATTTTTTGATTGGCTCCATATACAATTGGTAGCGTCTTGGCGGTTAGCTCTTTATATATACTGATTCCTACCCGGCCGAGGGAGCGGTTATGAAGACCCTTTTCTTAATCTTACTTTTCTTCACAATTCGAGCTTTACCTGGTATACGTGAGGTATTCTGACTAAGTTTCAGAGCGATGTAACCCTCAGCCTCTCCACAATAAGCCTCACCGCCAAATCCTTCAACGTTTTTTGTTGCTGTAGTCCGTCCTTCTGTCGATCCTTATCAGAACGTGAAAGAATCCATCAGTGCCACTGTTCACTGAGCTGTGAATCAATTCAACAGAAGTCCTAACCGAAACAGCGTACCTGAGCATGCAAAGGCCATAAAGGTCCGCACCTATGATTGAGCGACGTCTTCAGCCACGCTGCAGTCTGACGTCTTTCATGCAGCGCTCCTCAGCTTTGCTGCGGTCAGACGGTCCTCATGTCGTAGCTATTAAACTGCCCAATGAGAGGCAGAACTTGTCTTACCACCTATGAGCTATGTAATAAGACGACGTCAGTGGAACCTTACGCAGCGCTTTTCACCTTCCCCCTCTCCCCGGATAGATTTGAGGACATGTAAGCAAATTCTTTCACTTACAATTAGATACCCCCCGTCTTCTTTTTCAGCCAGGATAATTGCGTAAAGGGAAGAGGCTCTTCATCTTCTGTGGTAATCAAGAAGTATCTCGAATCGCAAACTCTTAACCTCGCTATATCATGAGTCTCGAAGTTGATGGCCGTTCCGGCGGTGTACCAATGCCGCTTCAGCACGAGGGCGAGGCTTTCAAGTATACAAACCGGCAAGACACCCACTACAACCCATCCCCTACTCAGGATCCATACACTACGAGCACCGCTGGAGGATATAGCCAACCTCAACAAACCCCCAAGACTGAAGAGTCTGGGCAAGGAGGAAGAGTCCGAGTGCGTCGAGGGTCGATGGTTTGCTGGTGGTTCTTATTTGTCCTTGTTGCTGTGCTCGCTATTGTGGTATCGGGTGTGGTCGGTTCTGTTGCTGCAAAGAGGAAGAATCATCTCGACACATGGTATGTCTTCGCATTTGAATCGCCCGTGAGGCCCCTTACGAGTACGCTAAAGGCTAGGCTATAGTATGAATACACTGCAGGGACTTCAGGCCACGCTTAATGCGAAGAACTCATCAGACGACAATAACTCATCTGGTTCAGTAAATTCAACCAGCACTGCAAACGTGACATGCCAAAACTCAGATCCCGCTACCTTCATCCCAACAACTGATTGCAACAGCCTAGCCTCACCTTACACGCCGTCAAAAACCAGCCTAGGTCTATCTACAAGCAACAATTCCTTCAACATTCACTGCGACACAGACTACGTGAGCCCAACCGTGGATTTTATGAGTTTCGTCGCCTTCACCTTCGAAGATTGCATCTCGGGCTGCGCAAGCTATAACCAACGGCCCCCGACTCTGCATCCAAACTCGACTTGTTATATCGTGAGCTTTGACAATTCCGGGGGTGAAAATCAGGGGCCAAATTGTTATCTGAAAGGGGCACAAAATCTGGCACCGACGTCGAAACCGGGGAAAACCAGTAGTGCTTTGTTGATTACGAACGGGTAGTCGTTTGTGACGCATCTTGTACGAGTATTTTGTTACAATGTTAGAATTGGAATAGCGGCTGGCCGGTGAGAGGTTATTCCGAACCGTAATATGATTCGCGCGAGGCATGCATGTCAGGAACGAGTAGAAATGCTGATTAAGAATATGTTCAAACCTTTTTGCAGGTAGGCCGTACTTAGGTACCTTGGCACTGCTCTACAACCCCACCACCGTACTCCTTATGTCTTAATCAAATACTAATAGGCCGAATAGAAAGTACCTGATCAGAAATCCCATACTTTGAAGCAGAATCTGAATCAAGATCAGTCAAATTCAAACGGCCCAACATAATTGGAGATCAAAGACTTAGAAGGCTGAAAAAATGAAAACTAAATACCTTGCCCATTACGCGCATGTGGCATGTGGGATGCTAGCTGCATGTGCGCGTACAAGCGAACCAACGAATCATGTTTTCCCGCCTCTCACCCGCAGCACCATGTGGGGTTTGATATGGCACAGAAAGTTAGGAAACATCCTGCCAATGCAAATCATGTTCAGAGAGCCACGCGGTGACGCGATTGGGATAAAATAATATTAGCAGGGTCATTAGCCTTTCGCAAGAACACCCTTTCTGGTCAATGACGACATATTTCTTCACTAGCGTTCCTACCTACCATGCTGGGTACGGTAACGTTGATAGGGGATCCCGTGGCATAAGAAAGCCGTAATCAGGCTGCAGCCTTTGTCTACCCGAAGAACAGTATTCTTTTAGCACATCATTTCCAACCCGGCATAATGAGTTTGCCAAACCAAAGGACAGCCGGAAATGCTTCTGCACCATCAGCAGAGTTGTCAGGCTCTACGGTCTCCGGATCCGAAGTTGGCGTCCTTGCTCAAGTCATCATAGCCATTGGCGTCATCCCAATAGAAATAGCTATCGCAGGAATAGTGCTCGGAATCCATAGGCTTGTTAATCGAAGACCGCCACAATCTCCCGGACCCAGGACGAGGATCGAAAGGTCAAGCCCAGATTCACTGCCTTATCTCCAGCAGAAAGCAGAGCTGGAGGATGTTCAAATGAGGATGCATGAGCTACATGGCGAGAACTTTGCTTACGAGCTGAATGGCGAGGGCGAGATATTCCAGATGCCCGACGGGACGGAAAGCCTTGTTCTGCCTGTGCAAAGAAGACAAGTAATACAGGAGATGCCGGATGGAAAGTCTTTTAGCTGGGAGCTGCCTCTTCACGTAAGACATGAGGTCATGGGAGATGAAAATGCTCAGGAGCTTGAGTCGCCAACTCAAAACAAACATGGATCCGTCATATTGGAACACCTTCACGAGCTTGAGTCTCCAGTAGAAGCAAGAGACGAGCCCGCAAAAGTGCAGAATGCTCAGGGTCTCGATTCTCCTGTCCAACCAACCCCAGACCAACACGAACGTTCTACGCGCGATGATCTTATCCGAAGTCATTTTATGTTGAGGCAGCAACAGATGCCAGACCCTGGGGGCTCAGCGACGAAAAATCAAACGGATGCTCCTGCGGCATGATGTAAATGAGATGGATAAGGCTTCGAGGTCTCAAACGGATGATGAGCTTATGAACAGATCACGTGTGCAATTTTTTTCAAGCCTTGTTGTCATTTGAAAACGTTCCGCACGTCCACCAGCACTACGATCCTCTCGGAAACTGGTATTTTCTTCGCGGTGCTGGTCATAAATTCAAATGCTTCCTCTCGCGAGTCCTTTCATCTCCGGAACCCAACGTCCTATCAACCGCACAGAATCTAGCTCGCAACTCCACTATCTGTTGCATCGACTCTAGCAGGAATTAATGATTCGCTCTTCCCTGGGAGTCCAAGCTGTGCCATGGAGCGACTGCCGAATTTCTGCAACTTGAAGGAAAGTGGAGCGGCACAGAAGAAATCAAAATTCCGGGTCCGCTATCCATCCACGTCAGTCCCATGAGCAACTTTCTAGCCTGGCTGTACTGGAGTGTACAATCTGTGGCATGATTTGCCGCGTGGACGTAGAGGGGAGAAAAAGGCAAAAACATGAGATGCTGGCGGCGGTAGAGGATATGATGAGGAAGATTTACGACTATACGGACTGAACTTTGAAGGACGAATAAGGAGCATAAGATACTTTGATAGGATCACTAAATCTCGCGTTGTGACAAAGTAGGTTATGCTTCTTAAGATTTATTTATACACTGCAATACACTGCATTTCCAAGTCAAATACTAAGACAAACGGAACAATCATAGTTGGTGCTCAGTACAGAGTCAACAAATGACAGGTGCGATGTCGAGGTGAGGAGCGACATGGTTAGTATGTCGGCTGGGCTGATTTCGTCCAAGCGCACCTACTGTGGGATTATAGGGTCCCCAGTGGATGATTGGACAGCCTTACCAGCTATCATTTGAGGCGCAGTGCAGCGATCTCGCCCCAAAAGTCTTGGCGAAGGATCGGCCCAACTAACCCACCCCTCCTCCTTACCCCCTACCTCCCAGGCGGGCGGTGGGTCCCAGCCGTTCAGCCTTATTTTATTTCAAGACCTACCTTACGTAGTCCAAGTTTCTACTATCTGGCTTCATCATGGCACATAATCAGAGACTTTGATAGGCATCGCAATAATCTTGCTGGACGCTGCTCTCTTTTTACACTTCTCGGCTGGCAGACAGGCAGAATTCTTGGTTACTTCTTGACAGTATGTTCATGCTAACGATAATTTGTCCATGAAAAGGATTGTTATGGATATACCGGGCGGTCCTCGAAAGATCGGCGAAGGTAATGCAAGAAGCTCACACTATTGACCCACATAAAGGCTAGTCGCAATCTGCAGAAGGAACGGATATGGGTGCGGAGTACGAGTAGGCTTACCATCAGCCAAAGACTAGAATAGACAATGAGGAGCGGAAATTGCACGAGTCAGCAGCGGAAGAAAAGAGGTAAGAGATTAGAGTGAACGCTGAGAAAGATGACCCGTCAGCAGATGATCGGCCGAACAGGCTACCAGGGGAACTCTTAGGCGGAGAGTAATTGAAGAAGCTCAAGGCTTCGCAATAGCATGGATTTTGAAAGAAAGCGCCCAATGGTTTTACGCCGCACCTCGTCTTACCGGTGTCCCACGGAAATTTTTCCTTCTGTGGCCCGCGCCGTAGGCCAATTTGCTTCGGTATCCCATAGATTACTCCGTAGTGGGGTTCGATATTCAGGGGTAAGCGACCGAAAAATCAAAAAATAGTCCCCCTATTTTTTTTTTTAACTCGCTACCCTTGAATAATAACCACCTTTCTCAAAACGTACTCAATATTATAAAACTTATTCCGTTTAGGAAGATCTATAACTTTATAACCAAAGGTTTTTTCTATAGACATGGTTTTGAAAGTCTTCATTATACCTTACTGTTAAAAGAAATTTTGGTGTGCTGCCAAGCTTTATTGAACCCCATTTACTAGTAGTGCATAAGTCAAACTCATTCAAATCCCGTACCATTTCCTCCATCTTCTCTTTTACACTCTTTGTGAAACGCACTAAATCCTGTTCACTGTTCGCTTGCCACTTGCCTAGTATTGGTAACTTTTCGCTTTTACTCAACCTTCTCGTCCATTTTTCTACTGATACATCCATCGTGAGTTAATGATTGTAACTCGCAAAGTGCTTGTTGAGTAGAGTTCGACTAATCCAGAACCAGAACAAGAAACTCTTCAACCAAGTACAGACCAAATGGCGGCTCCGCCATCTACACTAATCTCTCAAGCAGAGTGTGAAAATTGTTTCATTGACCCAGTTGGCTTCCAGGTCTACTCGAACAAGACCTTCACCGGTGTAGATAGTGGGTAAATACCATTGAAATATTTGATCTTGACGGCTCGGTAGTATTGAACAAAGGATAAAAAAGGGCTTCTCAAAATATTTAAGAATCGGAATTTCATGTCGGAACAGGTACGTTTCAACCCAGATCCCAGCTCGAAACGCTCTTTAGGTATATTTCAATCGAAATCCTAGATCGACCAGGTCGAAACGTTCTTTAGGTATATTTCAAATGTTCTTCAGGTATATTTCAATCGAAATCCCAGGTCGACCAGGTCGAAACGTTCTTCAGGTATATTTAAATCGAAATCCCAGGTCGACCAGGTCGAAACATTCTTCAGGTATATTTAAATCGAAATCCCAGGTCGACCAGGTCGAAACATTCTTCAGGTATATTTCAAAGGTCGAAACGTTCTTCAGGTATATTTCAATCGAAATCTTAGGTCGACCAGGTCGAAACGTTCAATAACTCGTTAACTAAATCGGTCACGTAGCTCACAGTTACCTACGACAGGCTTCATATGCACGGCATATAGTTCTTTCTCTGCTACACAAGCAAACAAAAATGATTGCACTACAAGCTCAACGTTTATCTCACTATCGACACCATTCCTACGTGATGCTTGCAACAACCTCACTCATGACACCTAGCCTTTCATGGCCCGCTTTCACATCTAGATTGAACTTTGCGGATTGTCCCTTCGGTAGTCTTGCCACTGGAACAACTGGGACGTCCTTTGGCCCATACTTCCCGACCGAACTCACCCAGGCACTCGTACCGCCTCAGCTTACTGCTACGACTTATTCATCGTCCACGTCTCAGCTCACATCTACAAACTCCCAACCCTCGCTGTATGTTCAGCATGTGTCTGTAAGCCCTGGTGGGATGACCAAGCTTATCATCGGCCTTGTCGTTGCCATCACCATCCTTATTCTGTTCTTCACGATAGGTCTTGGCTCTTGCTGCGTAATCCAAAAACGTCGGCGACGGAAGAATGAACTTATAGCAGCACATAAGGCCGCGAGCGAGACGAGTGATGAAAGACAGAATTTACAAATGTATATTGGGCAAAAGGTAGAGCTGGACGATGAGCAGCGGAGACATGAAATGGAAGCTACAGACATCAGATACGAGCTGGAGGGGTCAGATGTGATAAAAGAGATGCCTGGGGAAGAGATGGAGTCTGAATATGGTAAACAGCAGTCGAGCGGCTACGAGCATTAGAAGGGTCTTGACAAACCGTCTTGAAAGAAGCAATGTTTTTCATATGGACATTGGCATCCGCAGGATCATCGCCGTCTTCATCGCATTGGTGAAATTTGAGTTCGTCGTTTGATTTCAGTGACTTCTGGAAGCGGGTCTGGACTCTTCGCTGCACGTCTCCGTGCTTCCATGCATGCTCCAGTATTCCATGCATATTACTCACTTGTTCGCTTTGCTGCCAACAACTCCAAATCTACGACGTTCTCAGGGAACGCACTCTCTCTTGGTCTTTGCAAAATACCCCTCATATGAATTGAATCGAGGCGGTATCCAATTCCCATACGAAGAACAATCAAGCCGACCACACCCCAGAGCCGACATACGCTTCGGAAACAGCCAGCAGAAGATCCACAAGACCAGACCTGTTGAGCCACGCGTGTGGACAGGAAAGCAACAATGTGTGGAGGTCCTTTGAATCTATGCTCTGCGCCGCTGTGCCACCTTTATTTGAAGACGATATATTTCTATTTTATGAATAGAGCTCGATTTCCGCATTCTAATCATTGTGACATAATGGAAATTAGCCTGCTATTATTGATAGTTGAGCGAAGTCTAATCAAATCGAAGAGTCTAGGGACACTCTAGAGGGTATTGAGGAGGGCTTTAATAGGGGTTATTGGGGGACTTGGGGAAGGGGGATATCTTAGGGGGGGGGGGCCTTAAAAGATACGTAAATCACCTTACGGGCGTGACCTAGAATCCACCCGCACTCCGATGAGTATCAGAAAGGTGTTGTTTGAGTACGAGAGACATTGCGAGTTTGACTTCTTTACCAGGTAGTATACAGCTCTACAATTTCCAGCCGCCACCGTGATGGACGCTCTCGGCTGTCTTCTAGTGAAGCCGTTCTTGGGGGTGCGGCTCTGTACGAGTATCACGCGGAATACCAAAGACGTAGACGTCGACGTTGGTGGTGTACAACCCCTTAATTTCCTACAGGGAACTGATAGCGCCTTGTACGCAAGATGAGGTTGCAGTGTTGTATGCATCTTTGATGTCCGCTCCCGCTTCTCCGTGGTCTAGAATCATTAGCCTTATCTCTGTAGCGTGTTGGGCAAGCTTTGCGTACTACGATCCTTTAAGTGGACTCGCCATTCCAAGTACGCTGCAGACTATGTGTCCAGTCTGAGTATCAGCTGTCACGATTTGCTGCATAGCTGTAGCAATGCTTTAGACTATTATAAATACTCACAAAAATCGAGTCTTGATAGGAGGTCGAGGGTTATTATAGCGCAATCCAGACGTCTTCCGCCCAAAAGCTGCGCAGTATGGTAAGTTCAGAGTCAGCGAAGCATGACTTCTGTTGTACCTGTCAGATCTGGTCGGTACGGAATAGGTTTAGCCGGGAAATCATTTCGCAGCTAAACCATTTTTATAACATTGGGTATAGATGTGGTTTAGCTTCTAAAAGACAAAGCCGCTAAGCCGATTACATGATAAGTTCGGATAGAGTTTAGGAGGGACATGAGTATCCGGCTAAAAAGTACTCCATACCACGCCTCGTCCCGGCGTTAAGAGCGGCCTTAGGGCCCTGTATGGCTGAACCCGCCTTAGATACTCTATACAAGACGTTAAAACACCCATATAAATCTATCTGCGCCAAATAGGGAAAAACACGAGATAATGTCTAACTTCCTAGCCTATATTCAAACATCTTCGCCATCGCCATCGTTCTTATGCTTGATTGTCGGCTATCGCTCTGATCGACTCCCTTCCATGGCTTCAGGGTCCGTCTCTCCGCCATACGGCAGATACCCAAGGCTCATATCGTCATTCGATGCCGTCGCCTCAGAGCCGAAACGTCGTAATTCCACCCCTTCCTCTGCCGAGTATGGCTGTTAGGGAAGTGTCAGAGGTCAAGATTAGAGCGCGTACCAGATATCTCGGGAGGACCAGATTCCTTTTGTCTAGTCCAGAAGGTCATCCAAAGTGCAAGGATGCCGATGATCGAAGCGACACAGCCGAAGACGACGGTGCCGATGCCGCTAGGACCCCATTGCGAGTCTTGCTGGGAGCTGAGAGAGGCGATGGGGGATGAGGAGGTGGAAATGATAGGTGATGGCTCTTGGATATAGGTCGGATTGGTAGGTAGCATTCTGGTGAGGGTGGGATGGATCATGAGGGTTGTGGGAGACAAGAAACCCTTGGATAAGTTTGGACAAGGAGGGAATTGATGAACCTTTGCCTCTTGTGGAAAAAGGTTGAATATTTACTAGTAGAGGAGTAGTATGGTAAGCTCGATGGAGTGCTTGGAGATAGAAGAAAGCAAAAGATAATTCGAGGGACTCCATGGTTAAATATGAGCAGACGAGCAAAGGTCACTGTAATGATATGTTAGGATTTAAGTGAGAAACACAGCCCACATTTTTATGTGTTCGCCAACCCTCCGTTAACATCGGCAATGTCATCGGCAATGTAGCCTTGTGTTGCTGTTTGATTGGCACATATTCCTAGTGCCTGCGGATGCGTCGCCTTTTTCGTTAAGTCTCAGCATTATTGCTCGACGCTTATCCCAATGAGGCTCGGTACTGATTTGAAATCCTTGTTAAATCCGTCCCCACCGTAACGCGTGAGACTTGGGGTAACACCCTTACCAAGGCCTTGGATATGACCTTGTTGCGACAGATTACATCCACATCATCCGTAATAGTCTTGGCGCCAAACGCCTTGGCATGATGCGGCCTCACAGGGAGGACTCTCACAATCATATTCGGCCACAACACTTGTTATGGGCCTTGGCATACCACTCCTTTAAGTGCGGACCATGCAGAGAGAATCAGACCTTCCTGAAAGCAAGATCGTGCAATTATCGGCAGCATTTGATCCGAAGATCTACATATGTAGAGCCCATGTAGTCTGTTATTGCGGCTATTTTTTCCACGCGCAAAAAGTTCTCCACTTCATTGTACGATAAATGAAAGGCCCCAAGTCAAGACTATACATGAAATGAGGAATACTTGGCTTAATCATTGCGGTACTCTCCCGGGCTTTCTCTGACACCCTTGGAAAGTGAGCGAAAAAGAGGTATGTCGTGGAATATCAAGGGTGTGATCATAAATATGGGGGGGTTGCTAATGTACGTAGAGGAAAGAATGTTAAATCCTCCCTAATGAGTACCCGCTCATATAGTACCTGGTAGGTGCAATTGCCTCTAGCACCATGTGTGCACTGCATTAGGGATAGTGCTCGGGAGGGACAACTGCAGAAAGTCTTATAAGGCTGCATGATACCAAGGCGACCAAGATCTTAGGAGTCGTAACGAGACCTCGGCTTTTGCCTGTGGAGGGGTAATTCTGCGCACATACATCACCGTGCGCTAGCGCTCACTCCCGCGAGAAAACCTCGGAGTCTGCAGTATCTTCGTTGATTATCATCCCGTTCAGTATTGATACCGTTTTTGCAATTACCAGCCCAGTACCTCCCATTGATATTCGCTGCGTCCGAATGTGCTGCACAGAATTAATGGACTGAATAAAATTGGTCTGTGAGGCCGTTCATTGGCTGCTAAAATACAATTGCATCGAAGGGAACCAATGATAGTATCTTTCGGAATGCGGTGCATGATGGTCTGGTACATCTCAAAATATATGTTATTTCCAGACGATTGAGCACTCTGAACAGCTTTGTTCGCATATAATGCCAGGCTTAAACGCTAACGTACTGCGGGATGAAGGTGCCCTGAAAGATCAAGCCTGCGATGATTCTTCCACTAGCATAAACTTTCCCCACTACATGCCACGGGAGAAGACTCGATTTATGCGCTAGCATTTGCCCATGAATATAATACATTATAGTCCAGTGCGGGAAGAGCATTGTTATCCTCTGCCTTCGCGCTCTGCCGTTGAGGCGTCCATCGCCCTTTGATACCTCGCCCCTGCAGCCCCCTGAATACCTATGCCTCTCTCTGTATCATATGCGTGATCTCCAAGGCGCACGTTGTTATTGTTGTCTGCGCCAGAATTGGAGAGGCGGGAGTCGATCTCCGTGTCTGTTAGGCGGAGATAGTCAGCCACGCACTCTGACTCAAGTCTGGCTTGCACTACCCACTGTATCTTGCGCGAGATCCAGAGCCTCCCCGAGCGAGCCAGAGTGTCAAGTATAGCCCGAGCACTGCTAGGACTGAAGCGATACAACCAAAAATGATTGTACCGATGTCTCCAGGGCTCCACTGAGCCTGACCCTGTGTGGAAGAGTCTGGTAATGGTGGCGTGGTATAGTTGGCAGCAAGTTCCCCTGACAGATGAGTCGAAGTCAGGTTTACAGATGGTGCTGTAGTGCTTAGGACCCTGATATGAGAGGTGGATGATAGAGGAAGTGGAGTCGAGCCACTGAGGCTCGCGTGACGGGACGAATGAGAAGGTATGGCGAGGCTGAAGGCCATGAAAGAAAGAAGAAGGATCAGCTTGTACCGCAAACAAATCATTATGACATTGCCACTGTATTTGTCTGTCTCTGAATCAAGATGGAGAGAAGAGCACGATAAAAGACAAAGGAGAGGGGACTGCAGTGCCTTTTAACACTTACATCTCTAAGCAAGGCTCTGAGCTTCATACTGATAGCCGAAGGCAAAATTTTGGTTACAGAATGCGCCAGGCTTAGCAGCCTTTGCCACAGGTCGTACTTTTACGCGTGGTAGGCATCTCCGACTCATGCAAGTAAACAAAAGGGTTCCAGCGCATAGTAGGGCGCAGAGCAATTTGGAGGGATTATGACGGGTCTGTGGCTGGTTCGGGACTTCTTTAAAGCGCCGTGTCGGATGGATGTCACATATGCCGTGGTACACACGCCGGCTGAAACGCACTATAAACTTACATCATTGATAGTCGCACTCAAGATCATTGCAGAAGAAATGCGAGAACTTGGCTTGGAGTATGAGATGTGTCGTCATGTCCGCGGGGTGATGTGGCAAGATCCTTTCCTTTTTGGGTCACATGGTCTAGAACATGAGGTACGGAAGCCTTGCTCCCACAGTGTCGGCTAAAATCGTTCCCAGGTTCCGACGAGAGTGAGGGCTCACTCAATGTGTATTCTGTATCCGTAACTAATCCACTGGAAACAAAATCGGCTTACATTCTATAGATAGACGTTGTACCCTAGACGAATTAGATATGCGACTAATTTGCTCCCTCGGCTTCCCCTTCCCGTCTTCAACCTTTCGTTTAAGGCAAAGTTTTTGGTATCCATCTTGGACTTTCTTATTGGGGAAGGTCCAATGCCAGGACGGCCGATTGTGAATGATGACTAATCGTGAAGAACTTGAGAGAAGAGTACGTATTCGATGTAATCGTGAGAAAATGGAAGTAATTGCCGAGTCTCGACGGCTGGACTTTCTACGGTCCACAAGAAGGCTGACTTACGAGGCTGGATGATCATTTGGTACATTTCGGCTACCATAGATGGTTTTTCCGTTGCTGAAACCGCATGATTTTGTGTGCACATCCACAATTGAGTATCAAGCAGCTATGACGCTGGGGTACAGGGAGTCTAATCAACATGCTCGTCCACCACGTCCCGAGAGAAGCCGAATGCTGAAAGGATTCTCTCGGAAATTGACAGTCACCTATCCTTGGCCGCCTCACAGACCAACAGTAGCATAACAGTACACACTGTCCAAGCAAACATCCGCCCAAATCTGTGATTCCCACCAATGTTGAGACTTTACGACGCTCTTCGTTCATCTGTGAGGACGACACCCTCAGGATCTCGCTCAAGAAGGATAGGTTCGAGAGGTATGTCGCTATCATACGCCTCCCCGAGCTCGCTGCTTCCATCTAAAGGTACAACAATCAGTGTTTTTGTATTCGCTTCTTGTGCGGATAAATACCGTTTCTGACAACATGCGCTACGGGTTGACGACCGAGCCGAAAGGTCACCCAGAGGGTAAGTACTCCAAGAAATGAAGCAACGAGGCCGAAGACCAGCGTACCAATGTCGCCGGGGCTCCATTGAGACTTGGCTGAGAACGTGAAAGGCGTTGCTGGGGAGGAGGAAGTGTTTTGTCTGACCAGTGCATCTTGTGTCTGCGTCATGTTATGAGGTAGCATTGCACTGACCGAGGGTAGCATCATGGTGACTGCTATTAGATCTGCCGTTTCGCGAACAAGGTATGATGTGTATTTGGAGATGTATGCGTGTAAGGTGAACGGGATGGGGAAGGGACGAAAGACCAAGCTTCTTGTTAGTGGGTAAGGCTGGAGTAATAGGCCTGTTCCTCGAGTCGAGGAAGAGGCCTTGAAGGGTTATAAGTACTCAACGGGCATTGGAAAGCTAATTGTTGCAGCTTTTATTGACCGGCAGACGTGGCTACGATGATTGACCAACTAAGCCTCAGTCAGGCTCATGGAATCTGCTGCAAATATATATAAAACTAGTTTATTTCCAATCCCTGGCGTACTCCGTAGATCATCGCATCCCACGGGTGGACACACATATGCAGAATACTAATTTTTGCCCTTTGGGTAGGTTGTCGTTGATTATGCAATAACATCTCGTCCAATTGCTGAGCAAGAGCGGGGGCATCCTTGGCCTGATTTGGACTAATCAGCCATGCAATGCAAGATGTGGCTGGTGTGATCCCATGCAATGCAATGCAAGAATTGGCGAGTGTGTGAAAACTAGTTTTCGAACGAACGCAGGTCGTTTGACCGAAAACGGGAAGGATGGTCAGCGCTAAAGCTGCGCTGCATCTCCACGGCTCACGCTAATGCACAACTACGATAAATAAGGCGGCAGTCGTTGAACCGATAAAAAACTAGTTTTTCTATTTGAATCTTTGGCTTCCCCAAGCACACGCTAGCCGCAACGTCCTGCAACCTGAGTCGCAGCAGCTTATGACGGCAACATAAAAGACCTAGGAAAGCCCACCCATTTCTTCTCCTCCAAGAAATACGACGAATTTAGTCCGCAACCGCGCGACAGATTCAACTTCGGTCCCATTGTTCAGCCTTTTTTCTTGAGTTCAGCCAAGATGCCTTGCCGCGTTCCGGCTCACAAACATGAGTGGCCACGATCAGGCACCTTGTCAATCTCCAAATGCGAATCCAAGTGCGCTTTCTGCTCATCAGCCAAGGACTACAAGCCCGCTTCAGCTTTGAGAAAGGTGTTCAGCCATCGCCAAAAAAAAAAAAAGGATGATGCCTTACTGAAGTTTTGATGCAGCATGTCTTGACCCATATCAAAAACGATAAAATGCCATTGACTTTAACTAAAAGTGTTGGGGGAAGACCTAAGCTGTGGGTATCTTGCCCCAGTGGTAAACGTGCAAAATTGCTGATTTCCTTCCAGTCAGAGAACAGCTGTTGATCCGTCAAGTCGTGACCACACCCACCTAGCCCTGAACTTACGCTGTTAGTTCCAAAGTCGATTGGAAAGGTAGACAAACTAATTCGATGAAGCAGGACATCCGAACCTTTACTCGACACTTTAGATGCTCAAGGTGATAGGATCAATACCATTGATTACATGTATTTCTCTATCCCAGGGACTGGTAAATGGGGTTCAATAAAGCTTGGCAGCACACCAAAAATTTCTTTTGACGGTGTATTATAAATTTTAAAACGGCATCTATGAATAAAACTTTTGGTTATAAAGTTATAGATCTTCCTAAATGGAATAAGTTTTGTATTGGGTACTTCTTAAAAAAGGTGGTTATTATAAAAGTGTAGCGAGTTGAAAAAAAGGACTCTTTTTTATGTTCGGTCGCTTACCCCTGAATATTGAACCCTACCAATCCATGGGATAAAGAATATGTTTCCCGGAGAGGACGACAACCCTACATATTCTTCGCGATTCAAATATGTTCCGGACGCCTTGGTGATTGTTGATGCGGCGGTTAGGCTTGCGAAGGTCTTGGGACCTGAGGTACGCCATATCAAGAGACCTTGTCATCCTACCTATGAGCTGATACGTTTGACAGAGAACATTGATCCGAAGAGGCCTAGACAGTTTGAGGACATGTATGGCGAAGTGTCGTGAACTTGACGAGCTCACCAGCGACCTGGACCTGTACTACAATCGGTGGAATTCTTTTTACATACCACACGAGCAGTATAGCGAATTTCGTCAAGCCTTAAACGATACCGCCCGGGACTTGCGACATTCACAATTTCTCACAATATCGGTGATGGTCCCGGAGACGATTCATGCGATGTGGATCCTGTCCGTAATTATACGTTTTTATTATGCTTATAGACGCAGCAGCATTATCTCCTTGGTTTTTAACCGGGACTTTGCGTCCATGTTTCCGCACATTGAGACGACGAATACGACCTTGGACGAACTTTATGACGATGTCGATCATGCAAGGCGTTTTGGCTGCTTGGAACTTCGTGGCTATTGGGGAGAGATCCACATTCGATACACGTATATTGCTTTAGACCTCATTCGCCAATCAGTCTCTGACCCTGCAGGTCTCGATGGCTCAGCGTCTACGGTTGCAAAAATCATCGGTCTACTTAACGAAGATGTTGATTCCACCTACAAACCCAGTCGAGAGGAGGCCTCTAAGCACTGTTCATGAAGTGGGGCGCAGCATGCAGTTCCTCGGCTGAAAATTGTCCCGCGTACACAACATCACTTCGTGAAATTACCCTTCCGACATTTTCACGTTGGTGATCTCGGCGCATCATTAGGATCCTTTACAGTTCTCACACGCACTACAAGTGCACCAACACCTTTCCAATTTCCGCACTTGGCAGCTGCTCTTCTTGTATTTTGGTCAACGAGAAGCATGGGGAACGACAGCAAGAATATATGTATAGTTGTGGTTGTGAGTTATATGATATCACGTGAATGCGGTGCTTGAATGTTGGCAATGGGAGGCTCGGTTGTCTACATTCTTTCTGGAATGGGACAACGAGTACGTAGGAGTACCATGGAGAGATCACTTGTTCGATTAAAGTATAGCTGCGGTAGACGGGGTGATAATGAGTAGAACTATCAAGCATTTTCTTCACCAATTCCAAATTGGGCTAGTTGCGTCTCTACGCTAGCCGTCGATCATCCGCGATTCCGAAACCTGTTTCTGATCCCTGCAAGCCAGATCGCGTGTTGGTTTCAGAGTGACTACGTCATTTCCACGCTACCGCACTCACGCGTCATAAGTCACAATCTCTGTTTCTCCCCTTCCTTATCTACTACAACAACAACATCAACAACATCAACAACTACAACCACGCAAAATATCTGCCCACTCTCCGTTTTTACTTCACCATATACGTACCTGATCTCTCCACTCCAAGTCAACACCTCCTACTCAACAACCAAACAAGCCCAATCATGACGGAGTGGACCAAGAAGAAGTACAATGAAGCCTACACCGAATACATGCCATGGATAGAAGACAAAGTCCTCGGCTACTGGGGCGAGAACAAGACTAGCTACACCGCCAAAGGTACAACCCTCACTCCCCGTCACATCTACCCCCCTCCTCTCCTGCCCACTCCACTCCTCTCAAACGCCCCCTACCAACCCCCCTCTCTCTCATATTTCACGACGCACTAACCCTCAAACAACAGAGAAGCTCAACACCGACATCACCGGCGACAAAAATGTCCAAGCCATCCAAGGCGGTATCGCAGAAGGTGTCGGCGGACAGCTCTCCAGCGGTGGTCTGCTTGGTGGCGTCGGCGACATGACTAGCAAAGAGGGGGTTAATAGGGCGGAGCGTGGAGATCCAGGATTGGATCCGAAGGAGTTGGAGAAGTTGAATATGCAGAAGAAGAAGGAGAAGAGTTGGACGGAGACGCTGTCGATGGGGTATTTGGGCGGGAGTAAGTAGGTGGGAAGGAAAGAGTTTGGGGGTGCTTGGAGGGGGGGTTCTGGATGACGTTGGTCGATATTGCGTGCGATGCTATGCCTGCGGGGGGGTTTATGAGGATATGTCATACTGGTGCCCTAATGTCAGATTGCGTGTGCTTTGATTGGATTTACTTATGATTTTGTCCGCACTATTGACGCTTTATCTGACGAATAACTATTTTGATACCGAAGCAGTTGCATTCTTCTCCTCCCATCACCTCCTAGCCATTTACCATCTGCCTACACCAGCATCTCCTCGCCTTTTCTTCTCCAAGTGCGATTCAAACCCATCAAGTAGCCTGGAAAGGTTGACGAGGAAGGAGAGTAGAGCTTCATATCTGTACCCATCTAGGTGGAGATGTATTGAACAACATCTCTACGTCAACTACAGCTATATAAATCCATGACCACAACCCATCCAATGCTTAGCCAAGCTAGTTCTTGACAAATTTTCCTTCGCAGCGTTACCACTTTCTTCTCCCATCCGCAATAGATTAATGTTAGGATAGTATGAGAGTTTGATTGATAAGAGGAACATGTTATATTGATAGTATAAAAATTCTGTACTAAGTACATGGTTTATTCGCGTATCAACAGGTGGTGATCAATTTCGAACAGCTATCTTTATGTACATCTCGTTTGTGGAGTTTCTGAGATATGATGCATTGCGTCGGCGCTGATGTCGTCAATCTTTTTCTTGGTCTGGATCTAACATGACTTGGGTTTCGGTTAGGGAACTCTTTATGACGAACAAAGTGGGTTGGAGCTTACTGCGGCATTCTCTGAGGCTAATAACCACAAGCATCCTCACTCGATACTAGTCCTCGCCTAGAATTGATTGTGGGCTTTGAGAAGATGTGTGGAAAATTGTTGACATTGGACTAGGGAGCATGGAAGAGCTTGACGAGGTGTTCCTGTTTTCCGTCTCGAAAGAGTCTTTCTAATCTAACGACCCCTCTGCCAAAGTGAAGGTCTTCCAATAAGCGTAGAAGAAGCTGGAAGCCCGAAAACTCCGCTTTGAATTACGCCACCGAACTTAAGGCTTTGTTAAAAAGTGATAACAAGTAGGCTAGAATAATGTAGACGACGATGACTATAATCAAGAATACCACCGGTTTAAGCTGCAACACTGATTCTGGACCAGAAGTACCTTGGTCTTGAACATCGTCGTCGTGGCCTTGTTGGTCGGCGCGTAGGGAATTGAATATTTCGGGCTCGGTTGAAAATCCGGCATCTCTATACTTGAGCAGCTGAGCGAATGAATGCGGTTTAAGCTCCAACAACTTTGTGCACTGTAGATCGCAGTAGTAAGGTCTCAGCATAGACCATGGGATTGTGAGAGCCGACTCGGTTTTAATGTATGTCTGCTTGGGGAGTCTCAGATTGCCGTCGAGCTCGAGCAAGATATTGTTGTCGGGATGTCTCGGCGTGGGAGCTATTGGTAGATGGAAGCTTCGAAGGCGGCGGTTGTATGGATGCTTCTCTTGGACCGATTTTCCGCCGAAAGAAGTGAGCTAGGAAGTTTTAATCAGTGTCTTGGTACATGTGAGTTTTGGTCATTGAGCTTGGATTAGCTTACTATGAGGGCCTCAACTTGCGCTTTGCGTTTATCTGATGATAGTATCAAGACTAGATGGTCAAAGCAGCCTTTACGAATGTTAGTTCTTGTTAGATCCCTCTCGCAGCATTCTTTTCGTTTTTTCAGATAAGAGACCTGGCCAGGAAGCAGACTCTCAATGGCCCTGGACTGCCTGCGCTGGAAAGTTGTCATTGCTCAGGATAGCTATAGAGAGTACAAAGAAGTGCATCTTTTTAACAACTCTAAGAAGTAGCTATTTCGTGTCGTGGGTTGTGAGCTCGGCATCGCAGCGTTGCCGGATCACTTCAGCGCCTGAGACTGAAACGGAACGCCATATCTGCCTGAAATTACAGTCTTACTTGCACAACACAGCATCCAGCATTTATTCAGCAGCTTTGAAGGTTAGTAGACTCTCCAAATGTCACTGCTCCTGAGTAAGATACACGTTTTGGTGGCTTGGCAAAGCTGCCCCCGAAATTGAGCTCTGTATTGTAAGTGAATATTGGGGAGTCCCGTTGGTATCTGATCAAGTTGACACCCTTTAACCAGCCCCCTCTTTTTCATCTGTCACCGTTGAAGCTCGAAACTTCCACACGCTCTATCGTGCTGACGATCGGTCATCACTCAGTCTACTAGGATTAGAAGTTAGATCAAACAAGGATATATCTTCCAGAACAACCTCCCCTTTGACCTTCTACCAAACCTCAGAATTTCCTCGCCTGCCGGAGTCCGGCCGTACAAACGATGTCAGCAAAGCGCCAGAAGCTACAGCATCGCAACACTCCTTTATCAGAGACATTCCTCACGCAGGACACGCCGTACATTCCACCAGCAAGCCTCAGAGGTGGCTTGTGGTGGAAACAAGAACAGCGAGCAGAACAAGGGAATAGAGCTCCCAGAGAAAAAGCCCCTGGAATAGTACCGCGCTCACAGGAACACAACCTTCGAGATCCTTTCTACGCGCTCGGGGATGACGAAGTAGCTTTAATCATCGACCTACTTCCGGCAAGAGACACTGAGACATTGAGACGAGTTTCAAAGCGATGGAAGGCTAAATCAGAGTTCCACTGTGCAAAGGCTGCCTTGCGAAAGCACTTCCCCTGGGCAATCGCGAAAGCTGATAAATGTGAGACGAGGGAAGCAGCAAATCTGCAATTCAGAAGATGCCGTATGTATGACTCCACAGCCGCAGGTTTCAGAGCTGACTCTCATTCCAGTGCATTATTAGTTTATGCAGAAAGCTTGCGAATTGCTTGGCAAGAAAATCGAGAAAATCACCCCCTCGCCACCCGAAATGGTACATTGCCAAGACCGAGGGGACAATGCTATCCTAGGTCAATTGTATAGCTCTATAATTACAACGAATCTTGAAAAAATCTCCATATTAATATTCGTCGCCTCTTACCAAGGATCTTAGCCCTATAAAATTTTTAAATAATAATAATGTTGATAAAAGACAACAATGTACCATTTCGGGTGGCGAGGGGGTGATTTTTCGAAAAAAAATGCCAAGCAATTCGCAAGCTTTCTGCATAAACTAATACCAGCAGAGTTTGGAAGCGGGATTCGCTACTCGCGCTATCCGATGCGATGGCGCCTCAAACTGGCATGTCCACGAAGATCGTCTTTTGTGGTATAAAACGAATGAGCCGCCCTTGATCAGGGACTTGAGGACAGTGGATGATAGATCCATTACCGATTCAGATGCCGCACAGCTGGATCTCAGCCAAGCTATGGCGGACGGGACATCCAGACGCTGGGTTCAGGTTATTGCCGGAGGTGACTTCTTGATCACCACATTCTCAATCAAAGACACCGGTAGAAAAGGCCACCAGCTCAAAAGAATCTCTGGAGGGGGAAGTGTGCTCTGGAGTCTTGACGTCAAGGCTACCATGACCCGGCCCGTTATCGGAAAGGACAGTATATATTTTATGCATGGGCCAAGTCTCGGTGGTGGCAAGTGCAAGATGACCTTTGCAAAATATAATCTCTTCGATGGATCAGTCATCTTTGATGTGCTAATGCCCCCAGGATCACGATTCCACACGAAGACGCTGAACTTTGACGGCTTCCTGTTGTTGACTGGTAATGAGCGTCTGGTATCGTGGGGAAGACTATCTCGCGATAACGTGTACATCTTCTCAACTTCGACTGGCCAGGTCCTGGAGAAAATCGATCAGCCTCTCAGGCCAAAATTCTCACCTCTTCTTCAGAGCATCGTCCCGAGCACTCACACTGCTGGGTTCTGGTCTGTAAGCCAGTGCACCACGACACTATCCGCGTACGACGAGACTTCCAACTCCTTCTCACATGTCGAACGCTATCACCTAGACAGAGCTCGCGCTTACGATCCGCCTTTTGTGACCTTTGACGGGGACCACTCGGTGTTTCTTCGCGTTCTTCATCCTGGAGGGTTGTTCTATAGCACGGGACAAACAAACTCATTCGCGCAACTTGCAATACTACCTGCTGCGCTCGCTTTAGACCGTGAGTCGGAGTCTTCGGTCTCGACGGTTCCAATCACACTACCAGGCCGGTCGAAAGCGGATGGGAAGAGAAGAGAATTTGAGCTCGAGTTGCCCTGGGAATTTGAGGAGGGGGACTTCTTTGGCATGATGAACGATTATCTGGTCTATCATTGCCGTGAACTCGAGTTCTTGGTTCTAGTGGACTTTTGGCCGGTGTGGTGAAGCAAGCATCAGCGTTCAGTACGGTGGGGGGGGCATACAGAGCCGAAATGATCCGGTGACGCAAAGATCAGCATTCAGTACTGGGAGGTAGATACGCCTCTTTCGGAGATACACAGAGGCGAAATGATCTGGTTGTAGATCATCTCTTGCGTTTGTTTAATTGTAAATTAGATGGAACGAAATCATTGAACTACAAGTTCACAGCTCAAAAAGGAACAGTGTTACCAAACCAGACTGCCCAAGATGGGCTCCAGCTCTAGATGATAGGACCAATAATGTCTCAATGACTGTGGTGTTCTCATTCGATCCAAGAAGTACATTGAAACGCGGAGATGACAGTCTGCGGCGCCCATCGACTCACGCGTATTCTGAAAATTGGCCTAGCAAATTTTGTCGCTTACACCTTAAATTGCAGTAGTAGGAGCACCAAGTAGTGGGAAAAAATTCTTCTATGTTACTGCGCTATGAGCTTATCTGGGGGTCGTCACTTCCAAATAAACATTCCTGTTGGTATCTAGCTCGTCATTCGCTCTACAATATGCTGTGATCTGAGGCTCTGAGACCAAGCTACACTTCTTTTATGATTCGTTCCCCTAAATCAAAGCCATATTGTGACGTAGCGCTTGCAAAAGGTCCCCAACCAAAGCTTTAGTACCTAGGTAGCCTTCCGTCTCGTTCTTTGGAACGATGCTTCTTTGGAAAAATATTTACCTTTGTCAGCGAATGCTACTGCCCGTAAATTGTCTTGGCAAAGTCAGGTATGCATTCAGAGTAAGTAGACACAATCAGCCTTGTTACTGCTCACTACTTTACTAAGGCGATGTGCTGGTACATTTTACATTGCCACCATGACATTATGGGTTGCAAAAATACTTGCTCTCAATTGTCCTCATTGAGGATTCGAAGACTTTTACGCCCAGTTCGACTAGCACGCGGTTTCACCGCGTGGGAGGCAATATAATTCCCTCAGGACTTGTCAAGCCAATGTCATTTCGTATTCATTAAAAGTACCGCTGAAGACAACTATGAATCATGTCCCAATACGATTACGTGCAGGGCACTAGTCCTGCATGCTCGTGTCTTTTGCACACTGTGATTGGTTGACCCCAATATCAATAGATCCAGAACCTTGATTCCCCAAATCAGCAAAGGACTCTGGAAAGGTCATTGGTAGATTGAGCATGACGACTAGTAAGGCATTCTGGATTTCCGCGCTTTCCTGCAGGACATTATATCCAAGAAAGAAGACATCTCCTGCAGTCTCGGGTATTCTGCCCATTGTAATTGGTAGACGGCAGTATGGAGGGTCCCAGGGTATTGGTATTCCGAATCAGCAGAGGATTTGACGACATCATTGGACAAGTTGGATGCAACCTTGAAGAAAACAAATTCTGCCAAGGCAGTGCACTGAATCGTGCATTTGTAGCCTTTTGCAATTTTCTATCGACTTCTGCCTAGATTTGTCAAATGTCGAGAGGAAGACAGAAAATTCCTTCTCCATCTCACTATATATTTTCCTGAGGATGGACGGTGCTTCTGCAGTGGTCTCCTTAGGAGTCTTTGTTGCGACGACTATCTCCCAGCTGAATAAGCTCATACAAAACATCCGAAAAGCTCCCAAGGAGCTTTCTACATTACTTGGGTACTTGGAACAACTCAACCGCAGTCTGGCTGGTGCTGGCAGTCTGATTCGGAGATTGAGTCAGAACGCCGATCAACATGGGTCTCTCGATGAAATTACTGGAGCAGTCGAGTACTGTGCTGGAACACTCAAGTCACTCGAGGTGCTTCTCGAAAAAGCCAAATGCTCTGATAGTCCGCCAAACAGACTGCAGAAGACAATGAACTCATTGAAGTTTGTCGTGAGAAAAGAGGAAATTCTGGAAGCACAAACTCAGCTACAGTATGCTGTAACGACTTTGAATGTAGCAGTTTCAATGGATATCTCACATCGGTAGGTGTGTCTTCATTGCGTGTCGAAATAATCATGCTGAGCATCAACCAGAATCCACGATATTCATAATGTAGTCATAAGTCTTGGCCAACTTCTTGTGCCTACACCACAGCCTTTACTCCTTCCTGGTCCAGACCAGGGTGTTTCTAGTACGACTATCGGAACTGGTAGCAAGCAACTGTCCCTTGTTAGACGGACCAGGCTGTTCCCAGCCCCATTCAAGAAATTTTGCAAAAGCTGCCACCGTTTAGCAGTTCAAGTCAGTCTGCCATTATGAACCAAAAAGCAGATTTGCATTCGCTCAGCACCAATCAGTCGTCTCGAGTATTGACCAAAGAACAGGCCGTGACGTGGTACAATGGCTTCTTTGGCACAGTGACCATTCTCAAGAAGTCAAAACTTGCCAGAAAGTCTCGTGAACTTGGCAACCTTGATGAAAGATCTATGTCCGATGAAACAATCTTTATACTGACGCTGAATTTTCTCAAAAGACGCTACGAGCTGCGATACATGGAGAGCTATGGCCATATTTCCAGGACGCTCAACGTAGCGCGCGTGGCAGACGCCAGGTCTCCGGTCTTTGAGATGGCGCGTTCCGGGGATATAGCGGGAATGTATGGCGCATTCCGGGATGGGAGAGCATCCCCAGATATCGTAGATACGTCCGGGATGGGTTTGCTACACGTGAGTAAACCTTCTAGATCCCATTGACCCTGCTACCAACGCTTTATGTTCTACAGTATACAGCGCTTTATCATCACTTGGAGGCATGTACCTGGTTGCTTGATCATGGGGTAGATGATGACAGGGTCGACGATTGTCGACGGTGAGTCCGCATGATGACTGAGCGAGATCATTCGCTGAGATCCAAATCAGCAAAGCTCTCGCGCTTGTATCTGTTAATCGTCCACACCGTCCAGGTGAACGTTTTAACCGTCAATATCAAAGCGACCCGCAACGTCTTCTTGACATCATGGGACTCCTGGTAAGGAGGCAAGAGCTGTCTGAGTATGATGTCTCAATTCTTTTCGGTCCATGGCTCCGTCCAGTAGAGTTTGTAGAGATCCTCTTATCAGAATACCCCGCCGAGTACGATATGTGTACTAGGTGCGATGCTTTTGAGATGGTCTATCCTGCCTTGGCTGGTATTCTGTGTGCATATGCGAACGATCCTTCCACTTGGGAGAATCTCCTTCGACGGCTTATCCGCAGAGGGGCGAACTTGCACGGACCGGTGTACCGGAATCCAAGTCGTCGGTATATCAGGTATCCATGTCCCATCGCTGATTATGGCACGCCTTTAAAGGAATTAATTAATGCTTGTGATGATCCTTTAGCGGCCCAAAGTGCCGCTGATGGCTGGTTACGCATCCTCGCCAGCGAAGGCTGCGATCCCTCGAGCTATCTTCACGAAGAATTCGCCCTGCATGCGAGAGACATGCAATTTACCTGCCCACCACACGAACACTACCAATTTGAAATTCCACGTCGGTTCATTTTCCAATTCGGAAGACACCCCGGGGTATCCTGGGACTGGTGAATCGACCCAGCGTCTCCCGCAAGCCTAATACGAGCAGAATTTAAGTGGTTGGTTGGAACTTCGCTCCATTCTGTGGACCTAGCAAAGCGATGGGAAGACTACTGGCCTTTCAACTACTCGATTTGGTATAACATACTATATGGCTGGATAAAAGAGCCATCATACTCGTTACGCAAAGCGCTTCAAGTTAAGGCGGACGATCGTGCTATCAGGCGACTCAAGAAAAAGGCGGCAAAATTGGCCCGGCCTCAAAGCTCAAGAGAAGCCCAAAATGTTCCTGGCGCTTGGGTAGCCTAGAAGTCTATCTTCCAAGCTTGTACAGGCACTCCTAAAAGACACAGTCGGTGGTGGTAAGATGGGATAGGGGTCCGCGTTAGCGTCGAGTTTTTGATTTTTCAGCCAATTGGCTTTGAGTCGCGTGATAAGCACTGAATATTCACTTTTCTATCTTTGCCGGATAATTCCTCAGCGTCTACCTCGAGATGTTCTCAGGTCGTTGTATCCATGCACGATCCTGCGCCCTGATTGTTACTTGATGGATTTATCGATACTGGTCCGTGGTTGAAGTAATTTAGGTTCGCTATAATTAGACTATCTCCGCCGTGTCATTATGCGGCACTGCAATATTTCAAAAAGGCATTAAACACCGGACCTGAGACAATCATGTTTCCCCTTGTTTCAAAACCGCCCTTCTCTCATGTCACGGTTTCTCAACACATGCATAGCATGTGACATTGAATCTGAATTCACTTATTCTAAACACATGCATAGATTGCTAGCGTACGGAGCACGGGTATTTAAATGGTTGATTTCTCTAGCGAATCCTCTTTCTCTTTCTTTCCTCTTCGCGTTCGTCTTGTATAACTAGCCACCACCCTTAGTTAGTAAAGCAAATCATGGACACCAGTCCTTGCGCCCGTGAATCTCGGCCTGATCCTTGACATCTCATCCTCGTTTCCTTCTTCTATATCCCATCAAACTTTTTCACCTTCACCAACCTCAGAATTCCTTCTATCCGCGCGGTCTCATTCACAGCATTCCCACCCTAAACCTCGGCTTCTGGCAAGAAAACAAATGAGTTCAGAATCATCTCGCGGCTCACATGAGCAACAGACGGGCGACCCTGACAGCACGTTCACCAACCTCAGAATTCCTTCTATCCGCGCGGTCTCATTAACAGCGTTCCCACTCTTTGGGCACCTAAACCTCGGCTTCTGGCAAATAAACAAATGAGTTCAGAATCATCTCGCGGCTCACATGAGCAACAGACTGGCGACCATGACAGCGCGCTGCCGAGTAAGTCATTGCCATTCAATTCAAACTCTCTTTCACAAATTGACGCTGACTCCTGGAGTAGCTACGACACCAAATGAAGCTGACAGCGGCACAGTATTTCACGCAAAAATATTAAATAATGACTTATCCGACTTTGAGATCGAGACTGTTCTGGGGGAGAGAAAATTTATCGTTCCTCACGACGTCGTCAGCCAAGCAATAGACGAAGGCGTGTCGTTAGAAATTGGCGGCAAACTTCCACTTCCGTATCAGAAAGGGCTCAACACCAGACTTGAAACAATCCTGCTTCCGAGTCTGTTTTCTCTCCCATCGAAAAATATCCGACGCCCTCCACATTCAACCATCAATCATCTGCGGCACTGTCCACCAAATTCCCACGCAGCAGCACTTTCGTGCTTCCCTTCCTTAACCAACTCCACTGTACATCCAAACTCCCGAGTAAGTCATCAATGCTCCCTTCTTGGTCCTCCAAAATGACGCTGATTCCAGAAGTAAAGCCCCGCGCCAAACAGTGCACCATGCCGACCAAAAGCGAGACCGCGGAGGACAAGAGCCTTGTCAGCACCCAAGTAAGTCATCAGTGTTTCACTTTCTGGTCCCTCAGTCCCAATATAATACTGACGTCGCTTCCAGGAGAAGAACGCAGCTCTAAGAAGGCCGAGATTTTTTATAAATATATATCCCTAAAATAATATATTCGAACACGGACAATATTCCAGCAGACAATGGCAAGGCAAAGAGTACGGACCACGCGTCGCCAGACAAATCCAGCATCGGAGGCAGAGCGGAGACAGAAACAGGCGGAAATATAGAGAGCGAACCCAGCACAAGCCGTGGAGCTAGTGAAGCTACGGTAGCAAGCGGCGCTGTTCGCGCTCCGTCAGGTTCGGAGCATGCATCTGGGGAGAATGATGCTGCGGGGGTCGCAACAATATTGCGCAGGGATATGAGAGAGGGGAGCACCAGTAACGATAAGCGTTTCGAGGGATGTCACAGTGAGGGCTGCTGCCTCGGGGGTGTCACTACCTCGGGGGTGTCACTAAAAGTGGGAGATACTATTAGGGTTCAAGAATACCTTTGTCTGCAAGACTATTATCCACAGCCCTTCCGAAGGAAATACATCACCTACTGGGCCCTTAACAAAAGTCGCACGCTTGGAACTCCACATCGCTTACTACCACCACATTTCGCATCACTGCACCATACCCTGCGCACCATCGCTGTTCTTTTCTTTCTCGGGCCCGACCTCTGTCTCAGAAAAAGACACCTACCTACCTTTGAAGCGATGGACAGAAAAGGAAAAAGTCAAACCAAGATAGATAAAGACGGTGCTGGAGATGCAGCGACCGGTCAAGGCCAAGGTCCGTCTGGTAAAGACTACAGACCTGGCGATATATCGAGTGACCATGCCAACGGTTCGTCTGGTGAAGATTACCGTAGTGGCGATGTACCAAGCCACGATGGCGGTGGAGCGTCTAATGAAGACCTGGGATCGAGGACAGGCGGTGCTATAGAGCGCGCTAACATTTTGAGCCGCGATGGATCGGGCCTGAAGATTAACCTTTTTGAGAGGGAAATACTAGTAACGATGAGTGTTTCGAGGGATGTCACAGTGGGGGCTGCTGCCTCGGGGGTGTCACTAAAAGTGGGAGATAATATTAGGGTTCCTGTATTTGAGAGTGCGGACAAAGTTGACAGCATCTTCAGTGACATGTGAATTAGGGTTTTCTATCTCTACGTGCAATCGTGTACAAATTTCTTCTCCTTCTATCTCCCAAAATTGGCAGGGGCCTGAGTCGCGGCGCCTTCAGCGGTCACATAAGCCTATATTTACAAAAGAAATCAGCTTCATGTTCTGGAATAAGGTTATACTCAAGCAGGCAGTCAGGGACCTGGGCGGAACATTGCAAGATTGCTTACCCTCGTCATTCCCCCGTCAACCACAAAGTCGGTTCCGTTCACAAAGCTGCTCTCATCGCTGGCTAGGAAGAGGACAGCTTGGGCTTGTTCAATAGCTTCGCCGAAGCGACCCGATGGGAAGTGGATCTCGCGGCGGTGGCGCTTGGCTGCGTCATCGCCAAGCCAGTCTTGCAGGAGCGGAGTGCTGAAGACCTGAGTTAGGAGTGTTCGCCACAAACAGTGATGAATGGCTTACTTTAATGGTGCAGGGCACAGGGCATTGAATCGGAACCCTTCCTTCGCGTGGACAACTGCCAGCTCCCTCGTCATCGCCAGCACAGCGCCCTTGCTCGCTGTGTACGCCAACTGCGGCGTTGCGCTTCCCACCAAAGCGACAACGCTTGCTGTATTAATGATACTACCCACCTTCTTCTCATGTCTTCGCATGCTTAGCACAGCATGCTTACTCCCAAACCAAACCCCCTTGACGTTGATGTTATGAGTCAAATCCCATATCTTTTCCGGCGTATCGATAGCGTCAGCGTCATCGCCATGCATAATGCCAGCATTGTTGAACATGATGTCAACGCCACCCCAAGAGTCAACATGTTTGACCATGGCTTCGACGTCAGATTCTTTGGACACATCGCACTTGATGGTTTCGAGTCGGGCCAGGTCCGGGAGAATGGAGTGAACTTTGGATACTGCGGTAGCGAGTGCAGGTTCTGATATATCGGCCATCAGGACAGCGGCGCCTTCGCGGGCGAAGAGGATGGTAGTCTCCAATCCGATTCCTCTTGAAAGGAAGAGCAGGTCAGCTTTGTGACTTTGAAATGCTAAAGTCCAGGACAAGGATCAAAGAGAGCATCGGAAAATTCAGAAAAATGGGACGACTATGGAAAATATGGTGAAAATCAGGAAGCACAGAGCCTGAGTGGACTGGACTGGACACTGTATGCTAGGAGCGCACTTTCAGATAATGAGACAAATGCAGCCAACAGAATGCTGTACTGGTCAAGGAGGACCTAATGCTGAGGCAATATCCCGAGAGAAGCTTGTTGAAATTTGTGAAGTTGACTTACCCCGCAGCGCCAGTAATGATGGCTGTCTTGCCTTCGAGGCGATGACCTCGCTGAGTGCTCGCCATGACGGAGAATAGGTTTAGTCGACTTTTGTTTAAAGACGTATATTGTAATCGTACTCGTACGATACTAGTGCCACTGAGAGATGAGTGATGATAAGGAACCTTAGGTACTGAGAGTATAGGCAAAATCGGTGGTAAGAGGGATGGAATTCATCTATCAGAAGAAGAAAAGTTATTTGATGCAGCTAAAATGCGCCTGCCGCCTTGGCAAAAAAGTGCTGTTCTGCCAAGCCGCAGTTTCCACCTCCACAGTACTCCGTACCTTTTTTAAGGTAAGGTACCTTAAGCCTTAAGGTACTTAGATAAGGAAAGGGGTGCAAGAAGGTCGGTTAGCGGAAGGCGCATCTAGCTCCGGATAGTCCCCTGAATTTAGGGCTAATCAGCGGATTGATAAGCTTATCTCATTAAATCTTGGGGGGGTTTTCCACTAAGGTATACATTAATATTGTCGCAAAATTTCACCATCACCATCTCCACCACCACCACCGTCCATTTACTCGCAACCAACACAAAACCGTCTATAGCGAAACAAACAGACACCATATCGTCTCCTTAGAATAGAATGACCTCCTTCAATGGCATCCGGAGCTTCTCTCCCCATAGCCTTCGATCCTCAGCTCGCTCTCAGCAATCGAATCCCCATGCAAACGTCCATACTCTGAGACATTCGAGTCAGCCACACCTCCCTCGAGCAGACTATACAGAATAAATATATCTCAGAAGAGGCTAAAAAGGTATTTGCGCAAGCAGATCAGATGTTAATGGAGCACGCTTTCCTTGCAGGAGGTCAGGCGAATAGCGCCACGGAGGCATCACCGATCTGGGATCAGCTGTGTGTACCCATCTTGTGTGTGCACTACTATATTTGTATGACTGATATGGCAGTAGGATCTGAGCTCATCCTAGAGCTACGAGGAATCCAGCACACTCACTGGCCTCAACCCTCCCCAAACCCATGTCAATCCCTCATCCTCAGCTAGCAGCCGGGCTTCCTACCACAATTCCCAATGGAGCGCCTTCAATCTCCGGAATACTCTCGCGCAGAATGGTATCTGCATCAATCCTGATATCCTCACGACCAAATATCTATAGGCTTGGAAGGATGCTGAAGCATTGCTACGTGGCGCTTGGTGTTTGACCATGAAGACTACATCTCTTGAAGACATATGTTCATGAAATGAGGAGGACTACATTCGACCTGAAGACAGCATCACGAGGCAGCATGTACAGATGATACTGCAAGACAGAGATCCAGCGCTAGGGGCCGGCCCCGTACTTTACAGGGTCTGATGAGATGTGGCAAAGTGGAACTCTACAAGACTTTCCATATGAATGCTTTGGATGTTTCATATTACTGGGTAACAGAACTACACTCTTACCTCGCGGAGACGAGGAATATGAATGCTGATGTCATCGATCGTGGCCTCTTGACACGCATGGAGAAAAATATTGTGGTGATCAAGGTCTTTAGAGCGGTGTAAGCCACCCTGCTAGACCTAAGGGGCGCATCAAACAAGTGTTCGTCTATGCTCATCTTGTTCGTAAAATTGTGGTAAGTCTCTTGTCGTCCTAGTACATCTATCCCATAGTCATTATAGTTCGTCCGGAGCCTTGCTTTCGAACATCCACCAACCAGTCTCTGCGCTCACCGTGTCCAACTCCACCAGCCCCCCATCCATCTCATCTCCGCTGCTGGTGCAATTGATGCCAACAGATCCGGCAACCATCGTGGAGTCAAAGACATCTCCATTGTCATCGACTTTTACTGGAACAGATGAGTAGCCCGGCGGCACATCGTTAGATTTAACTCTATGATATTTCACGCCGTCCAGTTCCAGTTTTGGGTAATGGTATAGTGATTGTCCATCCTCTCTCCAGAAACAGAAGGCGGTGATCCAGCCAGAGTAGTACGAAGGTCCGCTGGAGTTTTTATGGTAATGCGCAATGCGCTGCCAAAAGCTGATGGTATCGTCCGAAGTAGGTTCGTCGAACGACTTGACAAAACGCGATATCACTGGGCGGAGAAGCGTGCAGAATTGAATCGGCTCTGCACCGAAGGTTTCAAGTTTGTCGAGTCGACTATATATCAACTGCCAATCCGTTTTCTGACCTAGCAGTGTGACGCTTGGCAGGCCGCAACGCATCCCAAATTTGAAATTAAAGTACTTCTGAGTTACTCCCATCAAGAGAATGGAAGCGACGATATTGTCGTGCTCCGTGGTGGTGGAGAAAGCTGGCAATACCCATTCTCTTAGCCCCGGATCCAAGACGTTCTCATCGATCAAGTTACTCATTCTCCGAGCAAATACACCAAAGTCGACAGTATAGCGGTCACCAATATTCACCTTGACTTCCAACTCTTTCTTGCCTTCGTGTGCTACAAACATCCCACGAAGCTCCTCAGCGTGACAGTTGATGTAGAAGCCGATCTGGGATATTATCGCAAACCAGACATCCTCGGGTCTTATCTGAAGGTGATGGTGATTGTTATAGGCAAGTATGGCGCCATGTACAAATCCGTTGCGGGAAGGTCGAACAGCGGCTCCGAGGTTGGAGTCAAAGGACGACTGCAGAAGCTCCACACATCGTTTGCTCTCCTTTCTGCACGCGCGATTCAACAAATCTTGTGAATCTTCAGCTTGCTGCTCTCGGCTGAGGACATTGGCCCCGTGAGTGGCTGGCTTGATTGTTACTGGCATTGGGATGGGGTGTTGCCTTTGTTTGAAGCAAAGATTGTATATAAAGAGCGTTCGGCAAAGACCTGGATCAAAAGACAAACACTCTGCGTTCGTCTTCCAGCCTATGCTATTATGTACCGTCCTAGGCAGCAACAAGGCGGCAATACGGCAATGTTGCTGCCTAACATTTCGCAATGCCTTCCTAATACGGCCCAGCCGTCTGACTGCATAACCCGCTTTGCAAGGCTAGAATTGACGCCATCCGCTAGACCTCCCAACAGGACTGAAATTGAAGACTTTCAGCAGTCTGGAGCATTGCTATAGCTATTCAACAAGTCTTGACAGCTGATTCTCAGACTGGAGCCTCAATCTGAAGCGTCCTTGAAATGGAGCCGGCCCCGACCCCACTCAAAGGATTGCATTACGCTCAGCTTGACCAACACACTAAAGAGATAAGGCTGTTAATTCTAGACCACGGAGAGGCGGGAACGGAAATCAGTTGTCGCCTGATACATTCGACATTGAAAAGTCATCCTGCGTACAAAGCGCTGTCATATTCTTGGGGGGAAGTCAAAGTGTTGTACACTATCGACGTCGACGGCTACGTCTTTGGTGTAGGCCCGAATTTGAGAGCAGCGCTTCAAAGCATTCGGCATCCTAAAGAGCCGATTTATCTGTGGGTGGATGCCATCTGCATCAACCAGAAGGATATTGCAGAGCGTAATTACCAGGTTACCATCATGCACGGAATCTATCAACAAGCTGTTCAAGTAATTGTCTGGCTAGGCAAGAAATCGTTCGATAGCGACTATGCCATGGATGTCCTCGAAGACCAAGACTTCGGAAAAAGGTTAGACCTATTCCCGCCGTCCAAGGATGACTCCACTGCCGTGATATACACCGCCGCAGCTTTGACTACATGGAAGGCCTTAGCTAATTTTTACACTCGTTCATGGTGGGACCGCATTTGGGTGATGCAGGAAGTGGTATGGGCAGCACTGGATGTCATTGTGATGTGTGGCTCACGAGAGCTATCCTGGGAGGTTTTGATTCGGAACTCAATCCCTATACAACAAGCAGCGATGAGCTCTAGCAATATGACCGAAACTACAGTAGCAGCACTAGCACGTTCTTTCTTCGTCCTCGAATTGACATACTTTAGAGCTAGAAGAATAAATGCTCTCTCAGTCAGCCTCCTCCATTTATTGTCCAAGTCACGCGTTCGCAGATCGACCGATCCTAGAGACCGAATCTTTGGTATTTTGAACCTCTTACCGTTGAATGAATGGCCGTGCAAACCAGACTACACCAAAAACGTTGTGCAAGTCTTCGCAGAAGTAGCAAGGAGCATCATAGAAAAATATAGAACTCTGTCCCTTTTGGCTACGTGCGAGCATCCTTGGCTACCAAAAGGTCGTGAGAGTCATATAAGAAAGGCCTTTCAGCTCCCAAAAGTGCCTGACTTACCGTCCTGGACGCCGAATTGGGCGGCACCAAGACTTTCCGTACCTTTCAACGGTGGTTATGACACGGATTGGCCTTCAAAATCTACCTTGTTTGGAGAGCACGCCACTGAGTTTACTTTCTCAGATGATATGACGACTTTGAGCGTCCGAGGATTTGCTCCTGATGTCGTCGCAATCTCGGATGGTCCTTTCTCACCAAATCAGATTGATGCCTGCCGGCGGGGCTTGTACAAGAGACTGGAAAATATAGCATTCCGTACCAATCCAGGGAGCGCCATCTACTCTGGGCACATGACCAGACTAGAGGCATACTGTCGCACTCTGGTCCTCGACCACCCTCGAGATGGTAGCGTCTTCGATTCGCATGCCATTTCGCAATACCTTCAATGGAGCAACGGGTCTCGGGACCAGCTACCGGACTTCCTGAGTGCGGGAAGTGTAACCAATGCGTGCGCGAGCAGGTTCTTCTTCTGCTCTTCGAAAGGCTACATGGGCTTTGGACCTCCAGGAACGGTGGCTGGTGATCTTCTTTGTTGTATTTACGGGTGCCACGTCCCTGTCGTCCTTCGGAAGAGACCGGCGTACTATCTAGCCCGTGGTGGCTCTTGTGTTGAACACGAGAGCTTTCGTACCTGCCTGCTGTCTGCATGTTCTAACGAAATCACGTCGTGGGAGGAGATCAAGGAGCATTTCATTGTGATTGGCGAAGCTTGTGAGTCTCTTTGATTCTCCTTCGTTCGAGAGCTGATTGACGTGTTGCGATGTGGAACTTTACTGATTGAATGGTTCTAAAAGATGTACAAGGGATTATGAATGGAGAGTTGATGCCAGAGAATGGGCTCCACCCCTCTTCTCGGACTTTTCATCTACGTTAGTCCGCTGGTTGTGTTTAAAAGTAATGCATTTGTGTTCATTCGGCAACGTTCAATGGGTAAATTCTGGATGTCATAGAAACTAAGATTTCCATAGCTACTCGATGCAGTATCTAGTCAGCTTCAGTCACCCTCAATTTAATGCTCCTGTGATATCCAAAAATGCGATCTTGGTGGTAAAGAAGTTCAAGTTTGGCATCTCCTAGACTCGTGAGTATAATGGCTAAGCAAACATGGTGATCCACTTTGATCGAAGCTATACGTGCCCTCTAGGATTTCCCCTAGTCCATATCTCGCGCTCGTTTACTATTACTCCTTCTCTTACTATACCACCCTTCGACGTAGTGCGGCGGGAATGATCGCGCATTCGACAGGTGCTCATCAGTCTTTTCGGGACCTTGACCGGCGTCATCACCTGTGGCTTCTGCCGCTCGTTGAATCTCGTTGTAGACCAGCAGTTTTCATCGAAGAACTCAAATGGGAATTCGGTCTACGAGGAATGGTAGTCTACCCCTGATCCATTAGCAATCTCTTTTGTACATCTGCATTCAGCTTTCACGCGTGTGCTAAGGGTAGATCTCTCCTTCCCAGCGACGCTGATGACATAGGGCTTGCCTGTCACTGGTTCTAGACTCTTCAATCTTGGCGCACTCACTGTTCAATCTGGACGCTTTCGGCGGCTGATAGGGAGCGCAGAGTAGCCCGATCGAGTACAAATAGAGTTGGCTTCTGTGGCGTCGTGGTGTGCTGTATGTAGATCTGGCGTTGACTTGATGTACGCGTCCATTACGAAGGGTGTTTCCCAAGTGATGATTATACAGAGCTGCTTTCACGGAAAAGATGAGCTTACTAGAAGACAGCCAAGAGCGTTCATGATGGGGGCGCTTGTATATTGTAGAGTTGTGAATACTATTGAGGAAAGAAGTCATACTCGCAACGTCTCTCGTGCTCAAACAAGCTTGATGGTCTGCGGCGTCAGTTGCTCAAGCTGACTATCGTCAAACTCCCAGCAATGGTCGTAAAGCGGCCCCTCACCTCTGCGCTTTCTCGGAATTGAGACGTCGTGTTCGGATCCAGTGTCGCTCTCGTCAGCGAGCCCATCATACCCGTGCTTCTCTTCAGATTGTGGTCCCAGAGCGTCCGTGAACGATTTCCAGACATCTTGCTGGTCCGAGACATCCGGTTTGATCTTGTATCTCAAAGCAATCGCAGCGGATCCCTCAACTGAGATGTATCCCTTTCGTCGGAACGTGTTGGGCTCAGTGTCTTGCTTTTCTAGTAGAAGGCCGTCGACTTCTGCCTGCTGACTTCCAAAAAGTTCGCCGTGATAAGCGCCAATGAATAAGATGTAACCGTTTATGGTCTCAGGGATTTCTCCCGTGTCGAGATCACTCTTGACGTCGGCATCCTCGTGCTCATATTTTTGGCCTCCGTCGTGTAAGACTAGATTCGTTTTTTCAACACTCATATATGGTCTCAACTTCTTCTTGTTCCAATGTTTCGACATCTTGGGAGTGCCAGAGATGAGAAGCGTTATTCTTCTGAGGAAACCGGAGATGACGAGGTCATTGGTTTGTTTGCCATCGACTAGTTCCCTGGACAGGGGACCGCTTTCAATCTTGATGACAGTACGATAGTGTTCATGTCGGTTCACATTTGATGGTTCCGATCCTGACAATGCCGAATCTGAACGCCCAGATGTTGACCGTGGAGAACTTGATGCACGTCGCAATACCCTTGTATTGAATTTGACCTCGCCTTCAATCGAGGTCCAGGACCATGAAGGGGCCTCTAAGAGGTCCTCCTGAATAGGACGACTTCGAGATGTCCAGCAAAGACACAAAGGGAAAGTAGACCACCACATGCCGGAAAAGTAGATGTCATCAGGTAGGAGCTTTTGGAACTCTTTTGCTAGTCCTGAAATAGCTACCGACTTGTCAGTCGGCTTACTTAGCTTCTTTTCCGAGTACATTTCGCAAAGGTCACGCCAAAGGCTATAAATCTCATTGATCGATCGCAGTGGTGTGATTGGATTATCCCCTAACTGCATGTTACGCTGGTTATGGAATCTTGGTGCGCCGTTTGGGAATATTTTACTGGTAAAGTAGGGTGCTTTGCAGCAGCATTCCCAGAATATCTCCCGCTCGGTGAAGTGAAGATTCCGTCGTGCGAGATGTCTTTCTTGGAATACCCAAGCTCTTTGGGATAATGGGGCAGTATTGACCCAGTCAAACATATCGCGTTCATCAACAACTAAATGAATAGTCTGTCCTATCTCTGGCAATTCAATTGTCAAAGGCTGAACCCTCATTGGGGAGCGCGGGTTGAAGAGTCCATCTCGAGAATCAGCGTTCCAGTCTGCTGAGATGTTGAGATACCCTTGCTTGTAGACTCGGTCCATCAGCAAAGCCTCGCGTCGCCAATCCGCATCGCTGTCCTGAATGATGCATAAGGAGTCTATCCAGAGCCATTGAACTACATGAAATTATGAATAAATTAGAAGAATGTTTGGGTATTTAGAAGTTACCTTGAAACCACTGAGCGACTGTGATAGCATCTCGAAATGTCTGAGGGAGGTCCTGAATACTGATGCCTTTCTCATGCCTATCCCGCTCATTCGCAGATGTTAGGATGGGCATCTCTGCCGAGCCCCATTTCCCCCAACAATGACTCAGTGTAATATAACTATTTCCTTTCATGGAGAAAGCATTGGAAACCTCTCTCGATGATACCAGCCGCAATACCGAGGTCTTTAAGGCATGTCTAACATCAAGGAGCCGAGTTGGAAGCTATGTGCCCTCTAACGTATTGCAATCCACATGCTGTCCGTCTTCATTCTTTTGACAGCGATCAAGCCATTCTTGTGCCAGTCTCTGGGATGAATCAGATCCTGTGTTAGCTCCTTTTGGAATGGCTGAAATCACTTCATCGCTGTAAATATGGCGCGGATATACTAAATCGTGTTCTTCTCGTATGGCCGAAATGTTCTCATCGCTGTCACTATCGCGTGAATATGAATGGGAACGATATACATCATCGTTATTAGAAACATCAGCTGAGCTACTCCGACTCGACGGACCTCCGTAATTTTCCCTTGTGCCCAAAGATACATCTGAATTTGCATCTGTGTCCTCGGTGGGCCAAATTTCTAATCTGAGAAAGTTCCAGTAGTTGTCGTCGTTTCTATCCCGCTTTGGATCGGTTGATGAGAAGTGAAGGCGACCAAATTTACGACTCATGTGCCCTCTGAAGTCGATATTAAAAGACATCTCGACCTGAGTGTCCCGCGCCACATGTCTCCACATCCCAGCTTCATCCTCCGGCCCTCTCATATACGAAGCAAGGAATATGCAAAGATGGCAAGAGTAGGAGAATGCCTCATCAAAGAGTGAGTTTAGCTCACGATGATGGGCGACGACTTCAGAAAGATCGAGATCTTTAGCCGAAGTTCGCCACGCTTTACATGCGCCCACAGCGTACGCATAGTATTCCAACGCGCTTCTGCATACATTGCAAAGAGGGGACTTTGTGCGAATGGGCCTGCGTTCGGCCTTGGGACGGGTCGGTGGGGGAACCTCTGGGTGGTACGACCAGTCATTGCTCCGATATCGGCTTTCCTCGAACAATTGCTTGAACGGTAGTTGGGCGTAGAAGGCAATCTTCTCCCAGTCACTCATACTGCGGTGGAACGATATTATGTAGACTAGATTCCTGCTTGCTTTTAAGTAGTAGAGGTAACATAAGTGATAGAGATAGGTAAGGTAGGTAGGTACTTTATTTTTGCAGCGCATACGCTTGTTCGGGCTTTAAATTAGCCGTAAAGTTTAAATTTGGAGACATTCTGCATCTGAAGATCATCTGAAGATAATGTGCCACGCCCCGGATCGCTAATTCATCGATAAACTCATCGTTACATCGGTAAAGACCAAATAAATTTGCCAATCCTCGAGATGCGTCCGTGACTTATTCTTTCAACCAATCGCGAGTGTCCACTCAACCGCCATTAATCCGTCAGTCCTTGATACATCTTTCCACGAGTTCATAGCCTCCGATGCGGGCATTTGCGTGTCAGCGTTCGTCCAAGCCACCCGACTTCCATCCAAGCATTGTCAACACTATGAGCCACAGCAGAGTCCGTCAAGGTTACCAACGCGCGACGTCCCTCCCGAAGCGGGTGGCAAGCGGTGCTTAGAACATACTAGTGTCAAAATGGCTGCGAGTAGTGGCGCATGTGGTGCCGCATGAGAAGACAGAATTTCGTTAGTGTGGTCTCGAAATGTAACTTGATCCGGGGATGCAATCATAGAACGTCATACAATGCGTTGATGATCTCTGCTAGTATAAACTTTCAGGTACCGTTCCTTGCGCTACGAGCTGCTCCGCCCAAGCGCTCCAATTTGATTGGCGGCCCTAAATAGCGTGATGAGAGTTCGATGCCTAATGTCCAAAGATGCATCAAATGTGGAGAAAGTGTATCATCAAGCAAGGCGTCGACTGCGGGGTATAGAGCTTAGACTTGAACGTTACTAACTCTATGACATAGGTATAGGAGATCGAAAGGTATAAGTAGAAGCGACGGTATGCCCTGGAAATACTCTCTTGATTATACCTGTATTCGTATAACAGCAATTTTATGCGAGGAGTAACTTCATTCACACCGACCATAATCAGCTTTCAATAGCATTATGCCTTCAATCTCCGCTTTCTTGCTGATTGCTTTATCAACAGTCGTCGAGGCCACAAACATCACCGGTGACCCTACAAACCTTGCCAACTGGCCACCATGTGCTGTATGTCGCATTTAACACTCAATCAGTTGTCGCAGGTCAGCTAAAACATTATGTGACCAGCAAAATTGCATTCCCCTTGGCCTTACAGCCCCGGTGTCCTGCAACAGTCTCTCGAATCTCACTTGTATCTGCCAAAATCCCGCCTTCACCCTCGCCATTGCCGATTGCGAACAAACAACATGCACCGCTGAAGAACGCAACCGTGAGCGAATACCTTCTCCCTAAAGTCACAACCAGGTCACTAATGGATAAATCTAGAAATCCAGGCTCTGAGCGCTCCCCTCTGCGCCCCTGTTGGTGGCCTTGGTGCAAAGGTTTCAGCAGCCGTAAGCTCCTATTTTGGCACCGCCTCATTAGTGGCGTCTCGCTTGGCAACGTACCCACCCGAAGCTACGGCGAACACTGCTGTAAGCGCCGTTTTCGCGACAGCAACTCCGGAACCTGATATCGGGAATCCCGCCAGTATCTTGACTTACCCTCAGTGCGCTGTAAGTGTATCGTAGCATGACCTCCACCAATGTCTTTCAATCCTTTCCTTCACTTTCCCTCGCCGTGAGACCACTGACGTTTCCAAATAGCAAGTCTGCAACAACGAAAGTATACCGCTGGCCACCTGCGATCTCAATAACATTGACTGTCTTTGCGGGACTGGATTTCGTAGCGTTACAGCGGCTTGCCAGCAGATTACTTGTAGTGCTAGCGACCTGGCGAGTAAGTTATTCTTTATAGATCAACGTTCACTATACCTGTTCATGCGATTCTGTTACTGAATCAAAGCCGAAAGGAACACAAATCCTCTCCCAGCAAGTCTGCGGTCCCGTATACCAGAACGACACATCTCTCGGCTCGGCAGTATCGTCAGCAATTGCATCAGCTACCTACGTCGCCGCGTCTGTTGCATCCAGAGACCCAACGAAGAGCACAAGTTACCCTCTATGCGCCGTAAGTCACACTGCGTCTCGGCCCTCATAATCCGGTGTCCTGAAACATCTGCCTCAAAACGGCTGACTTACATTCAGCAAACATGCCAAAACTCATCCATTCCAGCTTCAGGATGCGGCAGCCTCGCCAATCGCACCTGCATATGTAAATCGCCAACCTTTCTAAATTCTGGCGTCAATGCCTGTGAGAAATCGACTTGCAGTGCCTCCGACTTACAAAGTATGTCGAGACTCTCCCCCTTTCTCAGGTCTGAACCTGCGATATTTATCCCGATACTAATTTTTGACACGTGTTAGTCACCGAGGACCTCGCAGATTCACTTTGCAACCCAGTGGGTGGCGTTGGGAACGTTTCCAATGCAACATTCAGCCCATCGGCAAGCACCCCTAAGCCAACCGTCTTTTCCGGGCACGCGAATGTCATGATGCAGCTGTCGCTTGGGTGGATTGTGATGGGGCTTGTTGGAGCGCTTGGCTTCCATCTCCTGTTATGATTTATTGTGCTCTAGCGATGCTCCAGTGTGATGGTCCTCTTTGACTTCGACTACCCTGAAGCTACTGTGCTCGCTATTGGTCGTCGTTAGAGTCCATCAGGTAGGCAGCCGGACCGCTAGAGTTGCATCCAGTCATTCTTTCAAGTCAAAAGCTATCGTCACCAAAACAGAATTTTGCCACATGATAGTAGTCAAAGTACTTACTATATCTCCAGCCCAGCAGCAACATTCTATTACTTAGCTGCTGCGTCAACAATACTCTTCCCCTCACGTGACTCCCTTGCCGTTTCGTCCAACCAAGCGTACTATTTTTGGACCAACTAAAGAAAACAAGCATTCCGGACAGTCCAAGCCCAACGTCGTCATGATTACCTCTATCATGTAATATGATATTAAATAAGCCTAACGACTCTCACCCCTTTACTTTACCCCTAACCCTAACCTTAACCCTAAGAACCTAATTTGATGGTTGTCTGGGGATGCTGTAGTGAGGAGAGCTGACTCTCTTCTTGTAGTTTGGAACCGCTTTGGCTTTCCATTCCTTTGATTCATGTGTATATGGCGGTGGAGGCAGGAATAATAGAGCAGGTTTCGAGTTTGTTGATAGATAGCCTTTGTGGGTAAGGGTGGAAATTAACGTGGTTGATGGGTTCAAAGGCTGGACTTTTGTTGTTGTACTTGCTGTTTTTGATTTCTTGATCCACTTGTGTAATCTTCTTGGCTTTGAAATGCGCGCTCTGAAAGCTGGTACTGTGGAGATCAGCTCGTTGGAGATCAAGCATATTAGCGATACGAGGCTTTATTTATCTTATACCAAACATATCAGATTTCATTTCGTAGTGGCTTATGCACTTAGGGATCGCTGCGTTTGTGCTCGATGATACTGGAATCAGAGTCTGTCGTTGCTAATTGTGAAATTCGCCTTCTCTTTGTCATAGTGACATTGCTGAATCCGTCGCTTTCCGTAAGCGAACCACATAAGAAGCTGGAGACATAAGCTTTGAGCAAACGACTCGATGGGCATTGATAATACGCCGTGGCGTCCACGTGGAAGTAAAGAACAAGCAGCGTCTGTTTGGTATGTGATTTGTAGTTTTTCGTGTTTCGTTCTCGGGAGCGAGAGCCAATTACGCAGACTGACGATAAGAACCGGCTTCACGAAAATGTAGGCCAATTCGTGCCTGTAAGCAATCAACCAAATGAGCCAGCGAACAGCTATTGTTTTCCGGTTCCGAGGGGCGTTCAATGCTAGAGACGTTAGAGTAACTCACCATCGGCGAGTTCTTAAACACTAGTCGTGCAGAATGCAGGAAACCTTGCATACAAAAGATACCGGATTAGAATCAATCCTATCAAGATGGTCGCTCGGGCCGATTTCTGTATTCCGAGGCTCTTTTGTTTTTTCGTGTAGCTGACTTTGCATGAATGTTTTACCTTTCCGTCCGTTGAGCAAACAAGGTTGCTATATCTTAAAATCGCTCTAGATGAAGAATCTTCGCTCTTTACAAATTTCGTCCCCCCAAGTTTATTTCTACTTCAAGGTACCGATCTTATCCCTCTGCCAGTGATACTGATCTAGTGAGTACATCTTGATAGTCGTGATTGCTTCGCTGCCAATCAGGCACCGAGACAGAATGGATCCTTCTGCTCGCGTACAAACCGTCAACCTCCAAGGTAGTCTTGCTCCTCGACCAGACCATGGAAATCAGAGCAGCCAGGGAATTGTCCCGTTGTGGGCAAATTACTTCCAGATGAACTTCAATAACAGAGAGCTTGTCCTTCATCTCTACACGATATCTTTAGAGACTTTTACCTCGGACAACAAACCGCTATCAGAGGAAGAAAAAGCACCCCCCCAGGGCAGAAAGCTAGTGCAGATTATTCGATGCGGACTTAAGATGTCAACGTTTGACAAAGTCAAAGAAGGCATTGCCACCAACTTTGGTGACACACTCATATCCTGCAAAAGGCTTGAAGAAAACCAGATGCAGACGGGCATTTTCAAAGTCTGGGCAGAAAACGAGATCCATAATGATAAACCCAGACCTGGGCTGAAAGCGCTTCGCTACAGAATAACCCTCAAAGAAAACATGGACCTTCGCGTATCCGACCTCTTGAACTATTTGGCTTCTGATACACAGGAAACAGGCGCGGATGAGAGCATATCGCAAATCGTTCAGGCTTTGAACATCATTTTGTGCTATCGTAGCAAGCTGGACTATTTAAAAACTACGACGCCGAAGCAGGGTAAATGTTTTCCAATTGGTGCGGAATTTCCAAACGTCTTTAATCTCGCGGATCGTGGTACCTATAGCTACCTGCAGGGCGTTCGAGGTTTCTTCGCTAGCGTTCGGGCCACCACAAACCTTACTCTCGTCAACTGCAATGCATGTTGTGGGGCTTTCTATAAGCCCGAAGAGCCCCGAAAGCCCGGAGAGCCCGGATCTCTTGTGAAACTCTGCGATTCAGTCCTTTCCAGCCGAAATCCATCCCGAAATGATCACAAAAGACTTGAAGCAACCATTCAAGGCCTCAGGGTTAAGCTCAATTATCTACCAGACTCCCCAGTTCGGACTATTTTTGGACTTTCTCGTAACAACGAGGGTCCTCGAAATGCTTCCTTCGAGGTAGAAAATGGTAGATTCATAACTGTGGCGGAATACTGGGCGAACAAAAGCAAGTCTTTTTCTCCTCGTTCATACCAAGGCAAAAGCATCTGACAGCTCTGACATACTTCAGGGTACAAGACCATATTGAACTTCAGCTTGCCTGTCGTCAATGTCGGCAACAAAGCCAAACCAGTTCTTGTACCGGCAGAATTCTGCGAGATTGTTCCAGGGCAGATGGCGAAGCGAAAACTCAACTCGAGTCAGGTTGAGCACATGATTGTATCTGCCAGACGGGATCCTAACGATACAAAAGAGTCTATCGATGCAGACGCGTTCAACGTGCTTCGTTTCAATGACAACAACACATTTGTGAGTAACGAAAACTTGACTATGTATCCTTTACCTCAATTGCTTACTCCAGCAGAAATCCTTCAATATTTCTCTGGATACAACCATGGTTACCGTTCCAGGTCGCGTTCTGAAAAAACCAACTATCGAGTATGATGCTAAACGCCCTGCCCCTCGAATTGACAATAAGACTAGTCGCTGGAATGCCATAAATCAAAAGGTACTGAAGTCCGGGCAAAGGGTCAAATTGGGCATCAGAAGCATCGTAAATTATGAATCCGACCACAGAACTCGGTACAACGATTGCTTTGTGGAATTTCGTCGTATTCTAGTTCAGACCCTCGGAGTAGAGGATCAAAACTTTGAATTCAAAGGATGGGACAAGGATCCTATCAGAGGAGATGAAGCTAGTTTAAAAGAAACCTTTGACGACTGTCGGAGAGAGAATACCCGCATCCTCGTTGTCATTCTGCTTGACAAAGACGTCAGCACATACAAAATGGTCAAAAGACTAGGGGACATCGAGAGTGGCATCGATACGGTATGCGTCTTGGGCACGGAGAAAAAATTCTATAAATGGGCTCGCTCTAATGGCTCATATTACGCGAATGTTGCGTTGAAAATCAACCTCAAGCTCGGAGGAGACAACCACAGGCTTCAAAACCAAACTCCATTCTACAAGAACACAATGGTAATTGGCATAGATGTCACTCACCCGTCTCCTGGTCCAACGAAAAGGACAGCGCCAAGTGTGGCTGCAATGGTGGCGAGTATTGACGGTGTGGTAAATTTCCTCTTGCACCTTTGCTAGGTGAGAGTATATACTGATTTTAAAAATCACAGCTCTCACAGTGGCTCGTGGATCTCCGAATTAATACCGCCGGTAAAGAAATGGTCGACCTGATTGGACCGATGCTTCGGACTCGTCTCGAGGTTTGGCAGCGCAAAAACGAGCGCCTCCCTCAAAATCTTCTTATTTACCGCGATGGTGTCTCGGAAAGTCAGTACCAGGCAGTCCTTCGAGATGAACTGGAAGCAATGCGGAACACCTGCAATATAATCTACAGCGGCAAGGAAATGCCGAAAATTACTCTCATCGTCGTTGGCAAACGTCATCACACTCGATTTTTCAAAGAGGTTGGGAATCAAACGTTTACTAACCCAGAATTTGGGACGTAAGTCTGCTTGAAGTTCCACTTTTCCGTTCATTTCAGGCCGAAATTGCTTCATAGGCATAGTCACCGCTGACTGTGAAAAACTATCAGTGTTGTCGATACAGGTGTCACTGAAGCCCGACATTGGGACTTTTTCCTTCGATCTCATCACGCACTTCTCGGCACCGCGCGTCCTGCCCACTATATCGTCTTGCGCAACGAAATTTTCACTGAGCGCTTTGTGGGACCGGGCAACACGATCTCCGACTATCTGCAGAAACTAACCTACGAGATGTGTTATCTCTTCGGACGGTCGACAGGCCCCATTAGCATACCACCACCAGTGTACTACGCCGATGTCGCATGCGAGCGAAGTCGCTGCTATGGGGATTTTGACGACCTAGTCTCTGATACAGCCTCCACGATGGATGATGACGATGTCAACTCTCAAGGCAGAGCCCAGTTGCCATACAGAAGCAAGGGGTCTGGAATCCTGGGAGGGCTGGACAAGCCGGCGCCAAGTAAACAAGGGTCAGCTGGTAAGAATGAAGACGAGTTGAACAAGCAATTGCGGCCTTCAGAGAATAAGTTGCCCAATGTGATGAGTGGTCTATCTAAGAAGGAGAGGGCGAGGTTGTTCGAGCAAAAGACGGCGGCTGCTAGCCAGCGAGCTGCAGGAGAAGGGTCGTCCAAAGCGGAAGGGAAAAAGAAGGAGAGCAAGGGGGAGGGAAAGAAGCCTGAGACCAAAGCGGAAGGCAAGAAGCCTCAAACCAAGGCGGAAGGAAAGAAACCGGAACCTCAGATCGAACCCAAAAAGCCTGTGTCGAAAGCAGAGGGGAAGAGACCAGAAAGCAAGGCCGAAATCAAAATGACTCAAGCCAAGACGCAGGAAAAATCACAAGCAGAAGGGAGGCGGGGCGAAGAACAAAATATGATCAAAATCCACGACGATTTGAAGGATAGGATGTTCTTCGTGTGAGACATTCATATCATAAGATCTCGTTTGCTAAATGGTCGTGGAGATCCCTTTGTCATCGATCAATGATAGGAGAACTGTGGAATTGTGGTGGTGGCCAGGGTGAGGACATGCTGGACCTATTTATGTCTCTCTTTTCAGTTTGATGTGATGCTGGAGCTCTAGGGTGCATGTGGGCGATCTGAATAGTATGAATATGAAATTGCGCCATGAATTTAATTGAATTGGGTACTTTATTCCCCATGATAGCTTCCATTCATCTCACCTAGATTTCAGCTCTAGTATGGACCAGAAGCCTGGCCAGAAAAGGTGGGACAGACTGAGAATCCACAGCACATAAAGTGTCAAGGGCTACACAAGGCCCAGCACTCTACGGAGGTACAGGGTCTGCGATTGACATCCTGCCATCAGGTGGTTTGCCAGTGCCGCAAATGCGTAAGTAGATTAGTAGGCTAGCAAAGAAGAATTTCGTCCATCTGCAAACGGCCGTTCTTTTTGTCTTTTACAATTTCCCCTCTCATGATTCCGTGCACATAGCATTCTCCGATAACGGGGAAGTAACCGCCACGAGGACGGAGAATAAGAGGAAGAATCCTCATGACCCGCAATGCCAAGGCACCAAGGCTCGCTAAGCCCTATGAGGCTACTCACATATCCTGTGGAGGATATCCGTAACAACCATGTTATCGTACGGTGGGCCGAATAAGCTTTAGTGGCGTAGAAGTGGCTTCAGGCTTTTCTATGGGACTAGACTAAATGTAGTTTATTCCATTAAAAAATCTCTACACTTACGTGTGATTCACACTATATATGATTTACTGCATTAAAAATCCCTGCAGCTTGCGTATATAAATTTGACCCTTCCCCAGTCCATTTAGGTATTAATCAATCATCGAGAAAGCTATCTTTCCCGTTTTTCGACTGAATTATACCCACTTTAGAAGCCTCAGAAGCAGACCGGCAAAGCCTTCTGACCGTACCAATTTGAAGACACATTTGAGTAAGGGTGGTGGCAGTTCCAAGTTGTTTGATAAAACAATAGATTTTAGGCCTATTCACCATGTCCGGAGGTAATGCTCGAGAGCTCTCGTCGGAGAGCAATTCCACCACGATGTCACAGGGAATGATCCGTGCACTCCGATATACGACGCTGATGGACTGTTCGACACCAATTTTACGAGAGAGTTCCGCGGAGTCTGAGGCGTCCGAGAAGCCTGAAGAAGAGCCAGTTGTTCGAATTCGGCGAGCACTGTCAACGAAATCAGTAATATCGACCACATCGAGCTTTGCGATCCGCATGCAGAACGCAGCGGACGTAGCGATGAAAACTGGAGCTAAACCAGGGCAGCTCCAAGTCATTGGGCTCGGATCTTGTGGCAGCGTATTTGAAATCCCGGGGACCGAGCTTGCCTTCAAGAAGGGGACCAAGGAAGATAGTATTTGGAGAGATTTTTGCTTTACGAACAGAGTGAACAACGCCATCGAAAGCACGCGGACCATACTACAAGACGCTTTTCAGAGTTCTACTATCCCGAGGACGCCACAGTGTCATGAATATCATCCTACTGATGACGAGAATTTCTGGTCCGTGAACTTACCCCGGTTTCCCACCGAGCACCGATTCAAGCAGCCCCTCTTCCTTGTCGATCGCATCCTTCCCATCCCCCAACAAATCAGGATGGACTTGATCGGAGAGTATTTTGATCAGGACGAAAATATCCAGCAGGAAGCCAAAGATGACGGAGAAAACAAAGACTGTCTCATACGAGTTTACCTCGGGGAGCGGGAGTCCATTGAGCAACAATCAAATGTATACGAGACGCTCCGGAACTTCCCTCTGAGACTCAATATGATGGAAGACTTGGAGATGGAAACTTCAGAGCTGGCGAAGGAAATGGCCCTTGGCTTAGCCATCTTGCATTGGCAGGCACAAATCGATGGCATGGACGTGGAATTCGTACTTGGAAGTTCTGCAACGTGGGAGAGCGAACGGGCGGCCCTGTACGACGATGACTCTGCCACGCCACATACAGTCGAAAGGGTCAATTTTAAACGCAGAGCAGTGCATCTCTGGGTCTTGGATTTCGACAAGGCCGCAAAAGTCGCGTTCACAGTGGAAGACGTTGATAAGAAACTTGTACCTGCATTTTTAGGGAATGACCCTTACTACCCCCGGCCACACATTGACGAGGACCTGTGGGAGGAGTTTTGCGCCGCGTACTTGAGAGCCAGTGAACTTATTTTGAGGAAAAAAGATGTCGACAAGCAGATCATGAGGTTACCACAGAGATTCATCCAGGAGGTTGTTCGTGTATGTCGGGAGAACGAGGATTGGAACGAGGAGGAGAACATTGTATTTAAAGATTGAATGACCGCATTCCGAGGCCTAAGGCCTGAGACTAAGCTTTGATATTTCGTGTTGCTGGTTAAGTAGATAATCATGAACGGTTAATATTATTAGTTTAATGGTATGAATTTACAAGCTATCTTCTTTCTTCTTTAAGCTTATAGTTAATTTTATCTCATAATTAGTAGCTAAATATATACCTAATAGTTATAACGTTACTATCTATTATAAATAGACTATTACTATATAGAATTAGTATTATATATTTAGTGTATTAGAAAGGATTCTATAGTTATAATAAGATCTACGATCTTTTACTTAGTAGTCTAGTAGCTAGTATACTAGTACGTAATAATCGACTTAGATTAGGTAGACTATAAAAACCTATATAATTAGAGCTTACTTCTATAATAGAGTTTTTACTTAATATTAGATCTATAACTAGATTATTATAGTAGATAGTAATAAATATATTATCTATAAGAAAGTATTTAACTACTTAGTATATAAAGAAGAAAATATACGAATATTAAGATACTTATGTCAAAATATGGGGTAGGACACATAGTAGTTGTATTCACTATGGATCTCTATGAAGGAAAGCTTGACTATGTCCCAAGTAGTAGTCACGTGACGAAGTCACGTGACTCTACTTTCAACACTCCCCTTCGAGCGCATGCTTCGTAGACCCCCTATACCCCCCCTGGTGAATGCACCCCCCCCTAGTGAATGCAGGGTAACCAGAGTGAATGAAATGGATCTGAAAATGACTATATCAAACCATGCAACACCAAAAATCAGGCAGTGCAGCATCCAAATTCCACTTTTTATAAAAACACGGTTATTTAAAATCTTTTTTCGCAATACATCGAGTATACACCAAAAATCAACCAAAGTGAGGTCGGAGGATATATGTGGGGGTATATAAATATGAGTAGTACAAATGCTCCGAATGCAAGTGGTAAATACTCCGAACACTGTATAAGATCCTACAAGGCCTAATGGGCCGATCTATGAGAAAATGGTAGATTGCTCCAGTGGTGATAACAGCAGTGATTGGGGTACTAACCCGAGGCATTGGGGACCTATTTGGCTATAGTAGTGAGAGTATTTGGTGTAGCTGTTCATTGAATGGCAAGTCCGCATAATGCCAAGCCTGATATTGGGGCTCTGCGGGCGCGGGTAGATCACCCGAAATGCGGGGGCCAATAGAATCGCCCCCCTGGATCATGGTAATGGTGATTTATTGAAATGGTGTATGGGAATGGTGCAAACTCCCCTAGAATAGGACTGCGTCACGGAGGTGCTTCCAGGCTAATGAGATCCCGAAATCTATCAAATTTGTCTTTGTACAGGGCCTTAGTAAGCCCGTCAGCGACCTGTCTGTCAGTGGGAATATATTCTAATGCCACATTCCCAGCAGTGACCTGTTCGCGCATATAGTGGTGCTGAATGTTAATATGCTTGGTGCGTACATAGAACTGGGGGTTCTTAGCCAGTACCATAGCTCCCTGGTTGTCGCAATAGATGACCACTGTCTTGGTAGCTTGGTTACTAGGATTGAGTTGATCTAAGAGACTACGTAGCCATACCGCTTCCTTAGTGGCTTGCGTTTGGCCGATATACTCGGCCTTATAGGTTGAAAGTGTTATAGTGGGTTGTCGCTTAGATGACTAGCTAATTGCGGCACTACCTATATCGAAGACGTACCCCGAAGTAGATCGTCGAGTGTCTTGATCACTAGCCTAGTCGGCATCGGTATACCCTGTTAGAGGTTTAAGTTCCCCCCTGAAGACCAATTAGTAGTTGATAGTTTGTCTGAGATACCGGAAGATCCGTTTGACTGCTTTCTAGTGAGACTTATTTGGATTGGAGCTATATCGGGACACTACTGAGACGGTATACGCGATGTCTGGTCTCGTGCCTAGCATTGTATATATTAGTGAGCCGACGGCCGACTGGTAAGCCGTGCGAGAAGCCTCAGTGGCCTGGAAATCTTCTTTAGTAGCCTGATACTTCTCTGTGCCTATCGGCGTTGGGGTTCCTTTAGACTCCCACATGCCATGCTCAGTAATAAATTTCTGAATATAGCCTACCTGGCCGAGTCGCAGGATTCGATTGGCCCGATCTCTGGTGACGGTCATGCCGAGGTAGTAACGACACTCGCCTAAATCAGTCATTTCAAAGCGCTCGTGGAGCTTATCTTTGATACGCTAAATGGCTCCCTTATCGGGTCCTGCAAGTAGGATATCGTCCACATAGATGGCGATAAAGGTGGTGCCGTCACTGAAGACGGAGTAGTCGGCGGCAATAGGCTTAAACCCAAGCTCTATAAGGAATGCTACCAGGGTGTTATACCATACCCTGGGGGATTGTTTAAGGCCGTATAGCGCCTTTTTCAGTTTGTATACCTTACTTTTACCAGACTCGAAGCCCGTAGGCTGTGTGACGTAGATCGTCTCTTCCATATTGCCATACAGGAAGGCCGTTTTGACATCCATCTGTTCCAATTCCCAGTCCAGGGCTACCGCCAGGGCGAAGATAGCTTTATAGCTCATAGGCTTTACAACGGAGGCGAAAGTCTCATTGAAATCGATGCCTTCGCGTTGCTCAAAACCGCGTACTACCCAGCGTGCTTTATATCTTGCGACCTCTCCCTGAGGCCCTCGCTTGATTTTGTAGACCCATTTGCCTCCCAGGGCATGTGCGTTTGAGGGCAGATCCACAAGAGTCCATGTCCCATTAGTCACCAGGGAGTCTACCTCTTCCTGCATGGCAAGCTCCCAGTGCATCTTCATGTATTCGTCCGCCATTGCCTCTTTATAGCTTTGAGGTTCATATGGCTCGGGAGCGTTGGCTTTGGCCAGTAGAGAGAGAAGGTCTAGCGTAAGATTACGGTACGTCTACAGTATTTTATGCCTTGATGGCTGTTGTCCCGAAGGCTGACTGTCTGTCATCGACCGAGTGGTGGGCTTTGTACCTGAATGCGCTAAATGCGCCGAGTCCTCAGAGACTGTCGAGGGTGTAAGAGTACCATTGCTAAGAGTGTCAGGTGATTCTGGCCCTGGCACTATGCCTGACGACTCCCCTAAAGCCGCACTTGGTAGTGGCGCATCTCCCCTTGCAAGTCTCGGAGGCTGTACTCTTGTCGGCTGCGCGACTGGTGCTGACGCAATCGGGATTCTGACTATAGTCATGTACTACTTGGTCATAGTGGAGTCAGCTGCTTCGACATAGTCTTCGCGTCTTCTCTTGCTGATCTCCCCTAGAGACGATATTGAAGGAGTAGTCTCTACGTTATTGATAGCGTTAATACGACGCTTATTGCGAGTCTCTAAGAGACCTGAGTTATTAGCTTGTTGCACCCCGGAAGGGGTGAGTTCCATTAGGGAGGGCTTGGGTGGGATATTGTTAATCCAATGTACGTTGGAGAAGACTTCGACTTTACTATTTGGTAACAGTATGCGATAAAATCGGCCGCTTTAATACCCGACTAGCTTGCCTTTGTGAGCGCGGTCTTAATACTTTGACTAGCCTATATTACCCAGATGCACTTGACAATAGCCTGTTTAGCCGATAATACGCAAGTGCGATAGGTCTGGAGGATGCCCTGTATACGCTTCGTGAGGGGTGACATCCCGACCCGAGACAGGCTGTACATTCCGAAGATAGTTGGAAGCCCGCACGAATTCAGACCAGAATCTCTAGGGCAACTGGCTTTCTTTAAGCATGGCACTGGCTTTTTATTAGATTGTCTACCCGAGACGCTCTGATTTGCCGTTCATTTGAGGGTTACCAGGTACGATACCTTCCCAGGTAATACCCTTAGTGAGCCGAAAGGCGTACATTTCGTAATTGTTATATTCGGTACCGTAGTCTGTGCGAAAGCGGGTGTATTTGCAGTCCCCGTATTCCACTTGGTTCAGGAATAATTTGAATGCCGTAAGGACTATAGGCCCTTCTTTATTTAGCAGAAATGCGACGGCAGACCTGAGAGTCTTGTCGTCTAAGAAGGTGATTATCCACCGGTAGCTATCATGAGAAGTGGGGAACGGACCCTGAATATCACTATGGATTAGGTCGTTTTCCTAGCGCCCTGGTTCTATATGACGCTTGTGCGGTTCTACTTTCATATTGGTAACACTGCATGGTTCGCAGGCATCAGCAGGAGGAGGAATAGTTAGATTTATACCGACACTCATTTTGGCAAGCTTCTTGAGGCTTTGGTAACCCAAATGGCCGTGGCGGCTATGCCATATTCGCAAGGTCTCCTCATTGACTTGAGGCTCTGGGTTAGTGGCAAGTGAAGTCATAGTCAAGGGGGACTCATTGTAAGCGGGGATGTCTCCATTAATGACTACTAGGTATACAGGGGCCTCGGTCCACGTATCAAGCGTATATAGACGATTACGTTGGCGCCTAAAGATAATACTATACTCCCTAACACTAATGCCACCCGGTACGAGTGTGACTTTTATGCCTTAGTCCTCAAGCTGCCCCTGAGAAATCAGGTTGAACTTATTTGTAGGTACGTACTAGACGTTATCAATGACCAGCGTACGTTTACCTCCGAGGCCTTTATATTGAAGGTGAACTCGACCGACTCCTTCGGCCAGGATATAGCCCGTAATACCGTTCACTTTGGCTAGTGTCGCGAAGGGGGTGAAGGTTTGAAACACTAACCGATCCCGTACTATATACTAAGTGCAACCGCTATCGATAAACTATAGTGCCGAGAGTGCAGCTACCGTAGATACCGAGGAAGTTTATGCCATTGTCTTCTGGGACGGCTGAGACGGCTTAGAGGTAGATGGCTTAGAGGTCCGGCTTTGGAGCCACTAAGAGTTTATAATAAGACATGTGGCTTCAGTTAGTTGCTCGGCATAGGCTATGAAGCTGAAAGCCGTAGGCTCGGTTACTGCTATAGTAGCCTGGGTCTCGGTAGCGGGTTTTACCTTATTAGAGGAGTTATTATTATTACCTCTATTATTATTACCTCTACGGCCACCTCGGCTACCGCGTCCGCTACGTCTACGACCACGACCGCGAGTACTGCTATTGTTATTGTTCTCCTTCTTTTTTAGATGGGGATGAAGAGAGGTACACTCTGAGTCGTTATACCAGTCCTTCTTGCAGTGAGTATAGTACTTGTAGGTCTGGGTGTACGTGCGAGAATTGCCTGCATAGGCTCCTAGTTGGACCTTGATATCGGTTCCCCCAGTGGCTACTAAAGCTATAACGCTCTGCGTATTGTGCGTAAACGTACCGTTGACTAGAGCGGCTAGTGCTTGAGTCTTAGCCGAGGATGTGGAGTTGGTAGGGTTCGTAACCGTGTTTAGGAACCTCGTGATAGTATAGTCTAGATCGAACTTGTGTTCGCTATTATTATCGAAAGCGTTATAGGTTTGGTTATACTATTCGTAATACGCGTTATAGATAGAGCCTAGGCCTGAGTAGAAGCGATAGATTTTCCAGTTCTTATCAAATTGAAGCTTTGAGGACAGGGTATCGAACTCTTCTAGTACCTCAACAAAATCGTTGGTATAGGTCTAAGGATCATTGTCGTAGCCTGCTAGATTGACCGTATCGAGCTTTCTGAAGGTAGAATTGAGGATGCCGGAGCCCCGAGGCTTATATTTCTCAAGGGTTGTCCAGGCCTTTTTGGCGTTGGTTTCGCTTTTGATCATAGAGCGAGGGTTACGCTTACAACGAGACTTAAGTATTGTGCATATCTTATCGTAGGCTTGTTCCCAGGCTTCGAGCTTCTCAGTAGTTACTCCTACCGGGGCGGTATGGTCTTTCGTAATATAGCGCTATATGCCCAGGAGCTTCAGCTCGTCTTCGAATTGCTGCTTCTATATTTGGTAGTTGGAGGCGCCTTTGAGCTTGTCGATATTGTTAAGACGGCTTAGGGAGGCTAAGATTTTGGTTTCTTCGGCTAATATAGCTTTGCTTGGAAACCGAATAGATCGACGTCAATGTCGGGCGGAATTTGTGGTATTGATTCAGGGGTGGATTGCCCTAAGGAAGGTATTGAATCAGCGCGCGAGATTGGAGTATACTCGCTGTCTATCGTACTGTCTGGTATGCACGCAAGTGATTTAAGCGTATTGGGAAAGTCTCTTTCGGCCCTGAGGTTAGCACGATCGAGCTTGGAGGTTTATTGATGATAATAGGCTATTGCAGCACAATCGAGAGCGATTTAAGGAGAAATTTCGCAGTGCTTGGATCTAGATCTTGGGAAGTGTGGTATAATGGAACGTTTCTGAGGAAACTTAGGCTTCTTTATAGGCCTTAGAATGCTCTCGTTCATTAGAGGGCCCGAGGGGTTAGGGTCAGCGGGGGAAATCCGTGGGCGAGCACCAAAACCGGTGGATTCAGCGGCGCTCCCTTCGGCGGCGTTCCTTGGCGGGCCCGTGAGGAAAATCGCAAATGTTAAGACCTAGGATTAGGAAAGCGAGGCTAGCGAAGACGATGGCGTTGTCCGTTTCTCTATATCTTATCCGGTACCGTCGCCGTCGACGGTCGATAGCGACATCGGTATCGCGGTATACGCTCGAGGACCCTAGCGGGAGCTAATCCCTATACCCCGCCGCTGCTTAAACCCTTAGTAACTAATCAGACGGTCGGCTCGGATTGACGCGTGAGGCTAAAACTTTTAGCTCGGAGCGTCAACTCGAGCGAGAGGATTCATTGGTACAGCGGTCCCCCTTAGTCAGAGGGTATCAATCCGGGGGCGACGTTCGATTGGCCCGGTTCTTTCGTCCCAAGTTAGGTAGAGGCTATATGGAAAGCATAAAAGCTTCCTTACTGAAGCCAACAAAATAAACAAAGCGATATCCTGCTCATTTAATATCAAAATAAACTACCCGATCTTCTCCTACCAACACTCTTTACCACGCACTCTCTCTACCGAGCAACGGTCTTTCCCCAGTAAGCGTCCGTATATATATATATATAGATCCCTCTTTATCGATATCATATTCTTACCTTATTATTATTATTATGCCGCGGACACGAAAGAGCGCCGAAGAATAGCGCGCATACAACCGTTAAGCTACCGCCAAAAGTCGAGCGAAAGCAAAAACGCGATTCGAAGCCGAATCCTTAGTAGCGAACGCTTCTATCGCCCCCGAAGCACCGGTAACCTAAGTAGACCCGCCCCTTCCTGCAGTAGAGACCGAAGTATCAAGAGCCATCCCCACTATAGAAGGCCCCATCGATACGCCTAGCCCTCGTAGTATACGTTCTTACAAGAGCAGTATAGCGTCCGCGCAATCTAGATTGCCGACGGTACCGACGGCCATACTCTCCCCTACTGCCGCTATTGGTCGCGCCCTTCTGTATCGTAGTAAAGTTAGGGAAGCCAGCTAATCTTCGATAACATCATCGCGAATAGTACCGAGTCCTATCGAGAGCGTCGCTAATGCATTGGCGACCCTCAGTATACCGCAGCCAGGTAAGATGTTCACCTAAATCACTCACTACAATATGTTAACCCGTGCACAGGGGAACCAGCAGTAGTACTACCTCCCCCGTTATCTCCATTACCTCCGCCACAATTCCCCCCATCCCCTCCACCACGCCCCATATCCTCTGATACCAGTCCGCT
>BLJB01000175.1:0-15571 GCA_013423325.1 Usnea hakonensis | reverse complement strand
TACGGCCACCATTCTGATATATACTGTGATACCTACGGTAGGTATCAAGAGGAATAAGAGTTAAGTAGCCATGTTCTCTTGGTTTCGATGAACATAAGATCGTTCAGCGGAGACTATCGATCTTATAGGTGTGCTGGCTCAGTAGACTTCCGTGAATCCCGGCGGCTCTATTGCAGCGTTGCACATGGTGGGGTGCGGGCACGGAGAGGGCAGTGTCGTGAGCAGCTGTATCAAACGGCTTAGCTTATTTCAGGAACCATATTTGGATCAAGGATCTAGAAAAGATCCCCAGCCTATCTCAGGGTGTGCAGTCTTGGTGTACCCCATTATTTATGGGGTAGACCACGCTTGGTGGGGTGGACCACTTTTGGTGGGGTGGACCACTTTTGGTGCACACCCACGGCTGATGGACCAAAAATGGTCTATCACCAAAAGTGGACCACCCCATCAGCTGTGACGTACACCAAAATTCGCGTGCACCAAAAACGAGCCACCCCACGGCTGATGGGGTGGACCACGCCTGGTGGGGTGGCCCAATTTTGATCACTCATGGGGTGGACCACGCCTGGCGGGATGGACCATTTTTGGTGTGCCCCATCAGCCGTGGCGTACACCAAAAGTCGCGTGCACCAAAAATGGACCATTCCACCAGGCGTGGTCCACCCTATTAGCCATGGTGTGCACCCTATGAGTGTAGGGACAGGCCACAACTTAAGGGATGGACCCACGAGTTGAAGGACAGAACCTTGAACTCTGGCAACATCTTTGTGAGTGATGAGATCAGTTTTCATCGAGCCTTCATTCCTCACCCTCCTCCGTCAGATTTTGTCCCTACATGGAACAGTCCGCTTCTAGAATATTCTACAGTCCCGGGACTAAAGTATTTAGCCGAAAATCATTCTACACCTATCACAACTATCTACTATTAATAAGGTGGAGAATACGCCAACGCCCTTCATCCAGGATTCCCCGTGCTTACGAAGAAGCAGCATGACTGCGAAAACGCTCGCCGGAGCACGGAACAGTCTGAGCACTCAGGGACATATACCTTTGGCGTTGTCATGCTCAGATGAAAAGCGTCATGCTAATATGTGGACTATGGTAGATGACCAAATGAATGGTTTTAGTCGGTCCGATATCAACCCATGCTCATAAATGCAGTCAAGATGGTCTGTGAAAATTGTTTCTGGTGCTCGTAAAGTGTCAGGCTGGGCAAGTCTTGTCGGCTCTGCTCCTTGTAGGAAAGCCTCTCCGAAATCGATAATGCGAAGATCCTCCTCGTCTTCATCAGTCCAATTGTCCCAGCCTGCTATTTTAACCAGCTGTGTAGGTAAGCTATCTTCTAGTGGCTTTCCATCAAGCCGGGCCAACTCCTCTATTTCTGGGGCTCCAAGGACGTCGAAAAGGTCTTCCTTGTTCATCTGCGACAAACGACTACATGTAAAGCAAATGTTTCTGCTGCTAATATCTGCTACACGTCAGCTGCGGGGAAGACTTGGAAGATTGTCGCAGCATCTGCAAGCATCTCGTGGCTTGTCGTACCTCCATGCCCATAGCCAGCTTTGTGTACAAATGCGATAGCATTGAGTAGCTGCCCGGAAAGCCTGAAGACTGTATCCGGCTCGAGGCGCAGGTCAGGGTCATTATAGTCACTGTAATCGCTGGTAATCACATCCAGCGTGGGTCCAAGTAATTCGAACACCAAACATTGATGCGTTCCATTTGGACCCCGGTGAAGGAAATCATCCAGTAGTTGAACGAAGTACCAGGAGCTGAGACTTCCATTGCAACGCTTAGCGAGTGATCGGAGAATGTCAAGCTCATGCGAAGACGTTGTTGCATCTGCCGTCATGATCTTGATAGACACCCATTGCATTCGCCTGCAACTGTTAGCGGGAACCCAACTAATTTCATTCCAAAACGGAGTACTTCGTGTCCTTTGCAAGCCAGACGGTTGAGAAGCCGCCCCAGCCGAGCTTGTGCTGGATTTTATATCGGTCGTTCTGAAATGTGTCCCCAAGACAGACGGGATGATATCCGCCCTTTCGATATCTCAATGTACTCTCTTGGGTATAAAGTAGATTGGATTGATGATAAATCTCTAATTCGTTCATGGCAGAAATAGGTGATGGATTGTACAGTGGCCCCGAATGAGAGTGAAAGGAATTTTCGTTACGGACGAGGCTGTTGAATAATGAGGCGCAGAAATGCTCTATTGAATCCACTACTTCTACTACTACTGACGGGAAATGCGGTGGTATTTCCCGCGCCAAGCCGCTGATGACTAATGCTGACCAAGCCTCGGTAAGGCTGAGTGGTAGGGCTAACTGCCATGATTTCCAACAGAGGCGGAGGCCGGCTTTGTTGGAAAATGAGGTGCGCAGTAGGCATGTATGAAGAGTCTCTGTTGTATTAATTAGTGTAAGAAGTAAAGTACACGGTGGGAAGAAAACTCTGATGCCAAGACCTAAGCGAGTAGACCCTGAAGCTCCTGAAACCACTAGGTGCTGAGTGCACTTTCAACAGGCTTTAAGACTCCTGGGACAAGCCCTAACCCTACTTTCGAAAGGCAGCCCCAATTTGTGCGTAGAGCGTTATCCGAGGAGTCTTGGCAGTCCCATGACTTTTGACGCCCCTTGGGTTAGATCTCCTATACTAAGAAATCCCCCCAATGCACCATCGCAGGGGCCAAAGCCGAGTTTCTTACTGGTACGCCGCAGGGGGTGGAACCCTGTAGCCTTAACAAGTATCTTATTATAATCCATGCTGCTTATGACTGTAAATATTGAACCCCCTAGAAACCACTCGAAAGACCATCGGGAAGCCTGTTTCATATACTGACCTCGAAGTCTCATACCCTAAGATACTCCATGAACGCCCTCCTTTAGTGCTAAGGAGGTCTGAATATGTTTCCTGCAGGCCACTGTTCGGCCTACCTCTTAGCCGTAGGACAGCCCAAACACTGCTACATCTACCCTCCGTGTGCAATTTCACCATAAGCATGGTCCTGATGTGGCAAATGAAACACTAATGGCCAGCGCTAATTCTGTCCTGATCTCTAATCTCTGAATACAGCCTCGTGAGGGCTATCAGGAGCGCTTGGAACTCACCTCGGGGCCCTTCTTGGGCGAAAATCAGCCCGGACGTTCTCCACAAACTCAGCGAAGTACTTCGAGCGTGCAGGACTGTTCCTACCGACCTCCATATCAGCCCTCGTAATCCTACCTCACTAAATCAACCAAAGAGTCCCTCAAGAGGTTCCCAGCCCTTGCAAGGAATCCTAGCTCGCATAAGCGCTAAATGGGCCTCGAGGTCGTTCTCGATCTCTCGAGTACCGTACCCGAATTGCCAGATACAGAACCCAAGACGCTTCCAATAAGGATTGGCTTCCCGCCCTTTCCGCACGAGGATGAGACCAACGTTGTACCTAGCGGGAGACTCTGTCGTCTGTGGACCCCGATTGTCGTCATTGAAGCTGCCAAGCAGGACGACGGTTGGAGACTCTCCTTCGAATTCTTTCGGGATTAGTGCGTTTACTCCCGAGGCGAGGCGGTGCTGTTGGTCGGTGCGGGGTATCTCTTTGCGCTTGGACCAGACTGAGGTCCAGATTGGGTCTTCGGGGCGATTCTTTAGGTTTTGATCTGCAATATGGTGGAGGAATGTATCGAGCAGTATCTGTTGTGGGCTCTGTGGCCCCAGTATCTCAGAGATTAAAGGACTATCGTGGGCATGTTTCCAAGCTCTTGATAATTCGGAAAAGGCACAACTGCGTCCTCGGAAGAAGCCCCATCTTTGCCCTTTGATTTTCCTCGTGGATACGTGGCAACGGTGCTCGTATGTGAGATCCCAAATGCTGCTTTGAATCTCGAGCTTTGGAACAGTCGAAGAGGCGCTGACTCGCCAGCCTCGTCCTTCTTCCACCGGCTCTGTGAATACATGCAGCTGGCTTGCTACGGGATACTTCTCCAGAATAGCGGCCCCGAGTTGATCCTCAAGGACAAAGCGATTGATAGGTTTCGCTCTGGTATTTGAGACGTGTGGCGCACTATCGCCAAGGCGGAAGCCGAAGACTTGTTGGATGCCATATACGCGGTCTCGATCGAGACTCGATTTGCGATATTGAGAGGTGTTGTACAAGGCTATTGGATTCCGAGTTGCCAGCGCTAGGAGTCCTCTTCGATTCAGCATCCCATAAACGTCTTCGAGATATTTTTGGCGTTTGCATACATCAGGGTTGGATCTGTCGGATTGCCATTGGGCTTGGACAATAGGACGCTCATCCTCGATGATTTCGTTCAGGGTGGTAGACGCCTTACACAGGGCATCCAGGGTAAATAAAGAGCCTGTCTCGATGTCGGGTTCGAGGCCGATATTGGTCAGTTCGGCTTCGAGCGGTAGGATATATGCATGTTGACACAAAAAAGCTTCCTGGAGCGTCCACAAGGATGTAAACCACGGGTCTATGAAGATCTGATCCAGGCTGGCCCTTGCGCTTGCGAGCCAGTCAATGAGATCTCCAGTATCTGATATATTCGATTTCTTTTCTTTATACACCATGGCTGCACCTAGAATTCTCTGAGCCTCCGATCTCTATCTTCATTAAAAAATTCATGTGAATGGAAATGCACTCACGAGCGCTCCGAAATAGCTCTCTCACGGCGTGAGAGAACCAGTCCCCATGGACCTTTGTCAGCCATACATACACACACTGTGCACCGTGGAAGATGACAGCCTGTCTTCCGATCTCGGCCATCTTTTCAAGAGTATCCTTCTGGTTTATACAAGCCACATCTAGCCACAGAAAATCAGTCCTCTCCCTTGCCCCATCAACAGCCTCGCACGTCTGCTGGATAAGGCGCAGAAAATTCTCCGCACTAAAGTGCCCCGGATTGATTCGAGGGACAGCCCAATCTATACCCTTGATCTCAATCGCTGAGATATTCCTGTTCCTTTTCACCTTTTTGGACACTTTCTTCTTACTCTCCCGCATTTCCTCTTTCTCTTTCTCTCCCTCCTTCTTATCTTCCTCAACGTCCAGACTGAAACGTCCCCAGGTATATGATACCGCATTATATCTTGGCTGGACATATTCGCCGTATTTATCGCCAGGCTGCTATTCCAGAGACGTCATACTCGGAACATGAAGCAGTCGATGCGGCCATTTGCCGATAGCTTCAGAAGGGTCATGAACCGGTAATCTGTCCTTTGCCAACGGGCTTTGCGATTCATCGGTGTCCGAAGCAAAATCGTGGTCATACTGCGAAAGAGGTAGTGAGGCTGGAGGATTCAACTCCTGAGATTGTAGAACATCTGGCGCCTCATACAAATCAGCGTCACCCAAGTTACCCAGGATAGCAAATTCTTTCTCAGTCTGAGAGGAGGGTGTTGTTGTCATCGTTGTTGGTTTCGTGGATAAATGGGTGGGTTGGCGAGCTTTCGATCGTCTATTATTATCGGTACCTTGCGTATCACAATGCATATGCATGTGCAGGGACTGATGGCGCGCTAGCCGAGGCCAGCTAGCTACTTTGCTTTAGACCTTCCCTAAAGATGATAGTGCGGTGATTAAGGAACGGCGAGTTGAAGACAAGGAGTAGAATCCATATCACCACGATGACTATATCATATAACAAACCACACATAGTAGACGGGACAGCAGAATACTTACAATTCACGTATGAGCGCAATTGAGCCAAGTGTATAATATGAAAGATACGACGCTATGATAAATGGGGGGCGGCTACTTACTGTAGATCGTCATCTGCTTGAGCAGTCAGTAATCCACACCCAACCTGAGGCTTATGAATGCAACCGGATCTTGTTCGTATGAAAGAGCATGCATTTAGACTTTATTGTATAAGTTCAAGCACTCAGTGTTCAAAACGCCCAAAGAGGCGCTGGCTCTACATGTGAAAATAAATCATGCTTCAAAAAGGTGAATAGAAGCTAATAAGCAATTTTTCACCCAAGTCTTCCATTGATAGATCTCCATAAGCCTTCCGGGGTGGGAGAAAAATCTTCTAGTATACCCTCCGGTGATACCACCGAGACTGTGGTAGGATCGAAATCAGGCTCATAGCGCCAAGCGCACGAGCCAGCGCGAACCCAAGGCTTTCCAGTTGCTTCAAGTCGTTGAAAAGCTAGTAGTCCAACGGCATAGTCAACAGGCAAGTCCTCACCTATCTTCGTATATCCTAGCAGAAGCACCGAATATTCTTCGGTCGACAACGGGAGATGATTCGTTAAGTTTTCAAAATTGACTTTGCTAGCCCATTGGCTACTGAAACTTCCTTGATTTTGCCTTGATGGGGCGAGGCTGATATCAAGAGCTTTGTTGGGTTGGGAATTTTGAGCATCCAAAAGAACGTGAGCCTGGTATGGTGATCTACCATGCTCTTCTCTGTGTTCTATCACGGTGCGCCACACGTTGAGGAGATCAATAAAGTCACAGGATCTCCCACTGAAGAGAGGGATTCCGCGAGGGCTCGAATATATTTTGCATTCTGACCGAGAGGTCAAGACATGCATAAAGATGAATGGTATACTCATGTGTTCACTCGCTCTCCAAGACTTGCCTATCGCTGGAGGCTCATCATGCATGTGTAATTGGGCGAGGACTGGATTTTGAGAATTCATGAGGAAACCAAAGGCGTCTTGGAGAATAGAGAAGCTAGACTGCAGGCCAAGAGATATGTTGTAGATCTGCATGATGCCGTAGATGCGATCGTTCTGCAAAGACGCTTGACGTTTGGTAGAAGCAATGTACAGTGTCCTCTCATTTTTACTACTCAGTGATAGTAGGCCTGAGTCTACAAGAAGCTGACAAACCTCCATTGCCGGTGAGTATTCCATTGACATGCAGGCAGTAAATACTTGCTGACAGCGTACAAGAAGCCAATTCAACGTTACTGGGATCTCGAGATCCTCATCCATGACAGCTCTCATGAGGGGTATGGCTGATGAGCGGGACATCAGAATAGCGTCTTTACGAAGAAAAGCTTCCTGTAATGTCCATAAAGACGTGAACCATGGCTGGGATGTGAGATCTTGAATGGCCACTAGGAGCACTACCACCGTGGACTCGGGCCTCTTGGAAGTTGACTTTATTGAGTAACTTGTCAGGCCCCCGTGCGTGGGCTCATAAAACTTTCTGCAGAACGTCTCCATATCGCGCAAAGACCGCTCGAGATCTTCAATAGTCCAAGGTGCCAGCCAAGCAAATACCTTGGATGCTCTCTCAAATATGGCCACCTGCTTCCCTATTTCTTCCGTCTTGACCACAGGATCCTCTTGATCAATGCATGCGATGTCAACCCATACAAAATCCACACCTCGGCCAGCCAATTGAATAGCGGCTTCAAATTCTCTGTCTGAGAAGTGTGCACCTTTGATTGAAGGAACAGCCCACGGAACATTACTAACCTGAATGGCTTTAGTTGTGGAATCAGCGAATCTGCCCCAAGTATAGGATATTGTATGATACGAAGGCTCTCTATGCTCCCCATAAATACTTCCTGCACGACGCTCTAGAGAGGTCATGGATGAAACGTGAAGCAGGCGCCGAGGCCATGGAGACGGTGTTGTTCGTTTGATAGGCTCCCATCTCTCATATTTTGTGTGCAGCGGCAATGACTGTGAAGCTTCGCGATTAGACTTGAATCTTTTGTGTGCCCTTTCTTTCGCATTTGACTGGCTCATGTCTAGAGCAGTTGTGAATCTGTAGGGTGGGCTTTCTGTACTTAATCAGCGAGAGCGCTCTCTACCCAGCTGCTCGTTACGTCTTAAACTTGGGCCGTCTAGATGACGGTTTACGAGCAGATATGCGTCAGCCCGGCACGGCGGGCGAATCATAACTGACCGGCCGTGGCCATGAAAGGAATCGACCATGGCTATATACTCTACTTGCGGGTATATCTAATCACATGGTAGCTCGGAGCGAGCACTAGGCGACTAGTTCCTCCGGCTCCCGAAGTACTCTAGAGTAGGCATGTGCTACCGAGATATCACAGTAGTCCACTGTAAAATACTAGCGTGTGCAGACTGTATGGAGACCTTGGCACAGAATGAACTTGATTCAGAACCCAATACAACATATTCAATAAGGCATATATACTGAGGAAATTTACGAGTCATATCAATACCTGCACGAATAGTCAATAAATGGATATCTTCAACGATCCAATATCGTAGTCGCAGTCGCAATCGCAGAGGTTTTTGCCAATTTGAGGAGTATACACAGGTCATTCGCCGTCTATCACATTCGTTGTGTCGTTATGGGGCTCATAGTGGGCGAGATTTTGGGTGCCGAGGACTCCTGGCTCTTCTGCTTTTGCTAAAATGACCAGGGATGACCTACGGAGTACTTTGCCTAAGTACCTGCATGTCAGCCACTTCTAGGCCCCCAGAAAATAGCGTTGCCTCCTAACCCAACATTCACATCTTTATAGAGACCCTGGGAAATCTAAAACTTGTTGATTAGAGCTACAGATGGCAGATCTTTCAGCACCTTCGGATCGTGAAGATCGTGTGTTGCACGAAGAGCTGTTACAACGTTTCGCCGCTTGGAAACTCCGATTCGATAGTAGCGTAATGCCAGAGCTAGCAAAAAGTTCACTGCTCTCGGCGTCCTGGGAAATTCTATGGGACGATACATTGGCCGAGTATGATCAATTGGAAAGCATAAGAACCACAAATGGGCTCGCGAGGCAGACTTGGCAGCATGTCGTGGACGAGTATCGGAGGGATGTCGAAGGACTGAGGAAGTATAGATCAACGTCTACAACGCTGTCAGCCCACGAGTGGTCGGTAGTCCCTCTTGGCATGGTACTTGAAAAGTACTTGGGTGCTAGCGTTCGTAGAAGAGAAAAAGATGCAGCTATAGCACTAGACAGATGGCGCAAATTTCGCGATGTAGCGACGGAGCAGCCACAATTCCTCCAAGATCTATCATTTACTCAGAGAGTCTCATGGAGCATCTTGAGGGACTGGTGGTTAGGGACTCATCAAGAACCGAGCTTGTCGAAAGCCGCGAGAGCATCCCTTGAAGCCGCCGCTTTTTCGCCAGCTCCAATGACCTACTTATTTCGCGAGGTATACCCGGACACAGAGATGTTTAATCAACTTCGGAAATCAGTGTACAACTCTATGATGTTCGACCTATTCAATGGAGAATTTAATCCATGTCACTGGCGGCCCCACGTAAGAGCAAGCCCCCTCGCGAGTCTTCGGCACACAAGGTTCAAAGCTATCCAACATGCGACAGCTCAGAGACTCGGTTATACATCTTACATGATGTTGAGAAATCTCAAGATAAATGTTTCAGGCCCTTACATGAGTTCCATCGACAAACCTTGCCCTTGGCTACGCAGAGAAGGCAAGTCCAAAGAATTACCTTTTTTCCTCTGGGACGTCGAGCAAAAGCGTACTATCACAGTTACCGAGTTGGACACCGATCCTGAAGAGTACTGTTGTGTGAGTCACACTTGGGGGCGTTGGCGCAAAGAGGCTGTACCCATAGAGGGCGTGCCTTGGCTTGTCCCACAGAATACAAAATTTGACGTCGAGAGACTGCCTGAACAACTACAACAGATTCGACCGCAAGTGCGTTTCATATGGATCGACCTCTTCTGCATTCCTCAGGACCAGTCCCCAAAAGCGGACGAAGAGATCAATCGTCAAGCGCTGATATTTCAGAATGCTTCTCACTGTATAGCCTGGATTAATGACGCTAGACAGTGGAGTGGAACTATCAAAGCGTTGGACTGGCTTGGAATCTCTTATCTCCATGCAACTACAATTCCTGGTATTTATGACACTGATAAGCTGCTGGATTCCCTGCATCATGAAGCCAATAGCGTCAGCGAGCTGTTCTCATTGCTGACGGATCTCGACGAAATAGAGGCACGGTACTCTGATGGATTGCTATTCGCATCTGGGGACACGCTTACGGAACCTGCCAGCTGGTTCTCCTCGCTTTGGACCTTACAAGAGGCAATGCTTTGTCCCAACATCAGCTTTGTCTCCAGAGATTGGGTGCCATTGAACGATAGAGCCGGCACTCCTGTACCTCTCGATACTTTCTTTGAATTCGTAGACACTGTGGACAGTGTCTGGCGCAACGGAATGCCTTACAACGTCTTCACTGAAGGCAAAATAACAGAATACTCGAAATATAACAGCCTGCTCGAAGCCGATGAGCATCTCCAATCCGCAGACCATCAACACCTTCAGTTGCCTAACGGCCCTAGACAGCTCCGAGATCTTTGCTTCGTTACTCGAATGAGCAATCTACTCGAAACGCCCTCACCAATTGGAGTTCTCATAGTTGCGAACTTGCGCCAATGTACCGGCAGCAGAGCACCGGCTATAATGTCCGCTCTCGGCGTCACGGAGTGGTACAAATCACATCCAACAGAAAAGGCCGGCAACGATCTAGTCCTCGACACTTACCCACTAGCATTTGTTCAGGAAGCGGCGTCGAAGCTGGGTGCGTCATTTTATGAATCCGTAATAAGCCAACAAAGAAGACCAGAGCATCATGGCATGTTCGACGACTTGCAAAGGGGCTCCATGATGCCATTCTCCGCCACCAACGGCTGGTACTCTCGTATCGCTGCCATGCCAATCGACGACCGTATCAACCCCCAAGACCACCCAGCCGTGCAGATGTGGACGATTAAGCAAAACGGAAGCGTAGATATTAGGCAAGCAGGCATTGTAGCCTCGACAGGGAATTCAGACTTACAATACGAATCACCAATGATGCTGCACATCATGAGTCCCGAGGACAAAACTATCAAGTGCCCATTTGGCGATTGGGCGAAGACTTTGCCCAACGGGACCTGCGCCTACGCTGTCAGTCTGCTGCACGAATCGCACCTTCACTACGGGTTGATCTTGCGAGGTCCTCGCGAGATGCCGTTCTCGACCCAGCGCTTGGTCAAGGTCGGCACATTCAACATTCCATCGTCTACCTTGCCGCCTATAACGAACGTGGACTGGAACGTCTGGTAGAAGCTAGATGGCGGTGAAAGCAATGCCATCGCACAAGTCAGCCAGCGACCACAACCACCCAACTTGCAACTCCCAATCAACCACACCAACGAGCCATGTTCCTAGATTAAATCTCATCATCAGTAGACTTCAAAACATCAACAGTTTAATGTTTTCTGATCGTAGCTGTATCTCATCAGTCACGATATGTCGAACATCCACAGTCTCTATCACCCTTTCTCCGCATGCGCGCTCAACCCGCAAACCCCATCAGTCCCGTCGTTGACCTACATCAGTACTGCTCATTTGAAAGTCCAATTACAGTCGCTATCCACGGAGCTTGATGCATGCTCTGGTCAAAGAAGATTGAAGATAGCGATGACTGAGGTCTTTTTCTACTCTGTCCGTAGCGCGTTGTCATCGGCTTCAAACCCCAGCCTATAACTAGTGCTTCGCCACATCCGGACCATGCCCATAGCCTCGTGCCATGCTTTATGGTCTCATACACAAGGAAGGAACGTAGCTGTAGCAGTATTTGGCCAATCCTACCGCTAAGGGAGACCGAACAGTGGCCTATAGGGAGGTATATTCAGGCCTTCTTAGCGCTAAGAAAACTCCTATATCTATTCGATATTGATTTGGAGTGATATATATATACAAGTTTAGGCCCATGAAAAAATTTCATGGCTTATAGGCGAAAAAACTCTATAATGACACTACTTTTTTTATTGCATATTTAGTAGCAATGCGATATTACCATGATGTAGGCCTCTCACGAATATGAGTAGTAAATGCTGGAGAGGCTATGCGAGTGATATGCCTGCTTCTATGTACGCTTTCTACATGGCTTCATTCAATGGCTTCATTGAATGGCTTCATGAACCGTGTTCCTCATGCTCCTCGTGATCCTTATGCTCCTCGTGCTCCTCATGCTACCGGTAGCAACACCTGCTTGATGACCTTGTTTTTGAGGCATTTGCCCGTCATGGGTAGAGGAGGCTGTTTGCGAGGTAGTGTGCCTGGGCACACAATATGGAGGCCGGCCTTGCTGGTGACTCGGCTCAATGCCACATACAGTTGCCCATGGGCGAATGGCTCAGGCTGTAGCGAGACCCCGACTTGCTTTAGTGACTGGCCTTGGGACTTGTTAATGGTCATGGCGAATGCAAGGCGAACTGGGAACTGGTATCGCCGAAATGGTGCATGTAACTCGTTCGACTCGGGCGGAGCAAGTGGTATACGGGGTATGAAATGCGTCTCACCGTCATGCTCACCACCGAGGATACGCACATCGAGTGCAGTAGCAGCGATATTGGTGACTTGTAGACGCGTACCATTGCATAGACCCGCCTTCTGCTCCAAGTTGCGGAGCAGCATGACCGGGCAGTCCTTCTTCAGCTCCAAGTGATGCGGTGGCAAGGAGACCGGTTCGAATACATTCATGATTTCGGTGGGTAGTAGCGAGCTGTCCTCCTCATTTACGACCTCGTCACGGCTATTACACACGACCTTTGCCCCAGGGAACTTATCGAGTACCTGGCGGTTGATATCAGCAACGTTTTTGTTGAGGGTGGTAAGGATCGCTCTGTCTGTGTAATAGTGAGGCGGTCTATGAGGACCGAGGTCATGGTAGACGGCCTCAATGAGGCCAGGGACCGTATCATCCTCTTCTTTCAACCACCCAGTATGCCAATTCGACGCATGAGGCCCCCCGGAACTCGGTGCGGTACCATTACCCACATCCAGAAGATCCTGAGCGAACACCTCCATGTCGGCACGGCCTTCTTCGGTGAGATTCGGGTCTCGCAGTCTCATGTTTTCGGTGAGGCGTAACACCTGAATGTGGCTCCAAAGATATGACCTCCTCCGCATTTGCCGCAGATGCGGTCCATTGGTCCCAGGTAATGACGATCCGGCTCTTCTGAATAGACGCGGCGCGCAATGTAGTCTTGCAAGTGCGGTCGCACATAAGGAGTGGAGCGAAGTGGGTCGAGGGGAGGTGATTCGGTAAATCTGTCAAACTCGTCTTCAAAATCGAGCAATATTCGTTCCCAGCGGTCGTCAGGAGGCTCTGAAGCGTGCTCTGAAGCATGAGGCGTGTCATTCGAGGCTTGCGAAGACGGTGGTATTTGTGCTGAGGGCGGTATGAAGTCAGAAGCGTTCGTTTGGGAGGCCGGTGGTGAGAAATGAGGCGTTTGGGAGGCCGGTGGTGAAAAATCGGGCGGGTCTGGAGCGATAGGATCAGAAGAGGACTGTAATGAGGCTTGCGAGGATGACGGTGAGGATGACTGTGCGTCGATTCGAGGCCTCTTAGGCCTTCCTCCCTTGTTATTGGGGTCTCGTGGTCTTTTGCCTCTGTTACCACCGGTGAGAGTTTCGCTCAGAGGCGACCTGGAGGCGTTAGTAAGACTCAGAAAACGCGCAGAAGGGCAGCGATACTACGTTATATTCCTGGACGTATAGCCCCGAGGAAGGAAAGAAGGATCTATTCTACTTTCGACTTGTAGTATCGGTTGACATTTCGCCTCTGCTACATACCGAAACTATTGATCCCCAGAAAGGCCCTCAACCTATTCCTGAAGCTGTTGTGAATATGTCGTTCTTGCCCGGACTCGAGTCTCCAATGCCCTGACTCACAGCTCATCTTTATAATGTGAGCTCGAAAGTGGTGCAGACGGGGTATTCAGTTCCGCACCTTGGTATCTTTTTCCAAATGTCTTCATCTCGGAAGTCAATGCTTTGAGGTGCGTGAAGCCATTAGCGTCCTCACCCAAGCCCAACGGCTACCTGCATCGCATTGTACTACGAAGCGAATGTGATAGCGCGACTATTTCCCACTATGCTTGAACACAGCAGGCCTACTACGCTTTCCGAATATCGGGGGGAAGGAGCTCGCGCGGTCTGTGTCTCAAACCAGAGTCTCCTACCAAGTCCATCAGCTCAGACAATCACACCATTAAAGACGGCTAGCAGCCTCCTTGACTTTCTGATCTCATGCCACAGAGGACAAGAGGTGGAACCGTGGACAGTGTTCAATATCACACCGGAAGAGGTTCAGACGGTAGGGTCGACGCTGGAAAGGCAATTCGCTTTATGACTACGTATTGGGCAAACTCCGGTAAGTAAACAGGTCATTCCTAGCATTGCAAAAGTATGGCACTGATGAGAAGGATTGTGAGCACCAGATTCGACTGGTCTCCACATACTTCCCGCTTCACCGTCAGGATGCCAACATCCACGCACGATATATTCACAGAGCTTGTTGTTCAGGAGATTGCATCCCAGTTGAAGAGCGTTGCTCGTGGGGACACGGGTATTGCAGCTGTTCTTGATCTGGTCAGATCAGAGTCGACCTCGGACGTCTATCTCTATGGATATGAAGCCATCGACGATCAATATCCCAAGCACACACCAGACGCCCCCTTTGCACACGCCCATTCTCAATATCCCTCCATCGTGATCGAGACGTCATACTCACAGCACCATAAAGAGTTGGCGGGGCTGGCTGATGGATACATATCCGGTTCCGACGGCAATATTGCCGTGATCCTTGGGCTCGATATTGAATATGGTGTTGGGTCCAGGACGGCGTCGCTCTCTATTTGGCGACCTCGAGTACTGCCGGATCCGGACGAGAAAGAAGCCGTTCTTCTGGAGACGTTTAGTGTTCGGGAAGCAGATGTAATGGCACTCCTGCTTGCTCATTATCAATCAGTATCTACATTAGTTCAATGCTGATGGCCTTTTCGCTTTTGGCAGGTATTTCGTGCCGACGACGGAACTACTGTTCCGGGGCAAGGACTGTCCCTTCAGCTCTGTGATTTTGCGCCAAAATCTTGCTTCGCCAATATAACTCAACAAACGCAGAGTACGACTGTCGTTCGGATCACATGCGCGCAACTCTGTTCTTTTCTACATGACGCCGAGACTAGACACGATATTAAACGAGCGCAACGAGGTGTGCAATCTGGCCTCCCATCCAACTGCCGGAAGAGGCATCGGCGAGTCACACCGCCTGAAGCTCTGAGTCCGGGAAAGGAGGCAGAATTTGCCAAGTGTGAGGCAGAAGAAGCCGCAAGATCTGAGGCAAGAGACCCGGTATGGGGGTGACTGCCCATGAACATCAGAATAACAAATACGTGCTCTATGGAGGCTCATAGAGATGCCAAGGCGCAATAGCCTCTCCCGGACAATCAGAAGATCTTGTGAGGGACGCTGTCAATTCCATGATTGGCAAGATCAAAAGCCAAACCACACCCGTAGAAGGCATCCAAAAAGACTTGGAAATTGTCGTGCAATGGCGACTATCGACGTACTTTTGCCTTGCAGCTATCTTACTTATTCCCACTGGTCATAAAATTCATGCACGAGTACTCTGATTTGTTTCGCAACAACCATCTATGCTTCCTGATTATGTGTTCTCGTATGGCATCGTTCCAAATCTGATCGCGAGTGTTACCCAACGAGAGACTATACAGAGCCTCAATCACTGTTTGATTCCCAAAAGCTCCAGCGTCGCCGTTCGCCAGCCCACTTTTTCATTCTTTAACTACACGGTCTACTATAAACATCCCTCACC
>BLJB01000174.1:0-149836 GCA_013423325.1 Usnea hakonensis | reverse complement strand
TCGGTGGGGGCTCGGAGCTCTTTTGGTCATGTGGTTTGGTGCCTTCACCCATGTTCCATGACACTTTCAGTCTAGATATTAGTATCTCGTCCGCCCCTTAGGAAACCCCCAGCCTAGTCGTTTAGAAGGAACACCCTCGTATATTGCTCGTTCGGGAAGAACCCGCAATTCCTAGCCCTATTGTTTAAAAGGAACTCACAGAACCCAGTCCAGTCGTTTAGAAGGAACACCCTCGTATATTACCCGTTCGGGAAGAACCCGTAATTCCTAGCCCTATTGTTCAAAAGAAACTTATAGAACACCTTAGTCCTCGCCTAAGTTCTTCTCCCGCTATCGAAGAAGAAGATACCCCTAGCCGAATCGCCTAAGCAATCTAGAAGGGATATTACCCTAAGCTCAAGTATCGATACCCCTCGTCTCGGCGTTCGTCCTCTAAGAGGCGAGCTCGTCAGGCTTAGCGCCCTCCTATTTACCTCGATATCGTCGAGCTAGGAGCGCGCGGCTTTAACTATACTATACGTCTTAAAGACTCCGAACTCTTCAGCCTTACCTTAACCTAGATAGATTCCTTCCTCGGTTACTCTTCGCCGAAGTAAACACCCATTTCGAATTCGCCTCCTAGTCTCCGCTATATTCCCGAGAACCCGTACCTATATATAGGGACCTAGCCTCGTAGCTATAATCAAGATTACCGCCTTACTCTATATCAAATAGGAAAAGAACTTTATTTGGCCGCCACCGATTCCCCAGAAAACCTTGAAGCATATTAATAAAGTAAAAACGTCGATCCCGCCATCCTTCTACCCGCTCAATATTATAAGTACCTACACGTCTTCTCAAAATAAGAGGCCGATATCCTACCCCAATATAGACCCCACGATCATGCTATCCACCTTAAAGAAGGTATCTAACCCCCTAGTTCTACCCTATATAGTATAAGCCACAATAAGGCTCTCGAACTCCGCCGCTACCTAGACGAGAACCTGAATAAAGGGTTCATCCGAGCCAGTCGCTCCGAGGCCGCGGCTCCCGTTCTCTTTATCAAAAAGCCTAGTAGGGGTCTACGTTTTTACGTAGACTACAGAGGCCTTAATACCGTCACCGTCAAGAATCGATACCCTCTACCCTTGATCTCCGAGACCCTAAACCGCCTTAGCCGAGCCAAGATCTTTACCAAGCTCGATATTATTACCGCTTTTAATAGGATCCGTATCCAGGAGGGAGACGAGTCCCTTACCGCGTTCCGTACTCGCTTCGGACTGTTCGAGTACCTAGTTATACCATTTGGGCTATATAACGGGCCCGCCACGTTCCAGAACTATATTAATAACACTCTCCGCGAATACCTTAATAACTTCTATACCGCGTACCTCGATAATATTCTAATCTATAGCGATAACGAGATCGAGTATAAGATTTATATCAACCGCGTCCTACGTAAATTAGCCCAAGCCGGTCTATAAGCAGACATTACGAAATATGCCTTTCATATCACCTAAGTCCCCTACCTCGGCCTAATTATTACTACCGAGGGAGTCAAGATGGACCCTACTAAAGTCGATACTATTATTAATTAGCCTAGCCTCGTTAATGTTAAAGATATTCAAAGCTTCCTAGGATTCGTAAACTTCTATAGAAGATTTATCTATAGCTATAGCAAGCTCGCCGCCCCCTTAACCAATCTCACGCGAAAAGACGTCAAGTTCGTCTAGACCGCCGAATACTAAATAGCCTTTAAAGTTCTCAAAAAGGCGTTCACCTCCGATATAGTCCTACATCATTACAACCTAGACCTCAAGATCGTAGTAGAAACCGATACTTCTAACTATATTTCTAGAGGAATCTTATCCCAGTATAGCGATAATAGTAAACTATACCCTATCGCCTATTTCTCCAAGAAACATAGCCCTACAGAATACAATTACGAGATCTATAACAAGGAACTTATAGCCATCGTTCGAGCCTTTAAAGAATAGCGTCCTAAGCTCGAGGGCTCTCCATCCCCGGTTAAAGTTATTACTAATCATAAGAACCTTAAATACTTTATATTAACCAAGATATTTAGTCACCGCTAAGTATATTAGAGCGAGTTCTTGTCTCGCTTTAACTACCAGATAACTTACCGACCTAGCAAAGCCGATAGTAAACCTGACGCATTAACGCGTCGCTCAGAAGACCTCCCTAAGGAGGGGGATACTTAGGACCCTAGATACCTATATTAGTATTAGACCGTGCTAAAAAACCATATTTTAGACCCCAGAGTTCTCGACCTTCAATATAGAACGGTCAGCCTAGACCCTATCTAGTTACACCTGTCTCCGCTCCAGCCTTCGCCTCCAGTAACCCTGGCCCCTATAGACCTAGATACCGAAGAACCTGACGTCGAAATAGACGATTCGGAACCTCAGTTAGACTAAGATACCCCTATACCTAATAACGACCCAGCCGATGTGCCTACCTAGACGTTATAGGACCGAGCTCAAGCCAAAGATATATTTGGACTATAGATCCTAGAAGCCCTTCGCAATAGTAATCGTTACTATAGTAAAATCCCCCTTACCGAATACGAGGAACGTAATAACGCTCTATACTTCCGCGATAGGAAGTATATACCTAACTCTAATAGCCTTCGCCTACGAATCATCCAACTCGCTTATAATAGTGTAGCTAGTAGATATCTAGGACAAGCGAAATTATACAAACTCGTTAGTCGAGCCTATTAGTAGCCTAACGTTTATAAATACGTTCAACGCTTCGTCCGTAATTACTATATATATACTCGAGCTAAGCCCTCGCGTTAAAGAGTTCAAGGCTAGTTAAGACCCTTACCGGTACTATAACGCCGTTAGCGTAACGTCTCTATAGACTACGTAGGTCCCCTACCTCCAAGTACCTATATAGGAATTATCTATCGATATATTCTTATCTTCGTTAACCGTCTTACTAAGATAAGATATATAGTCCCTACTATCACTATAGAGCCTAAAGAGGCCGCTCAAGCTCTCTACGCTTATATTTAGAAACACTATAGTATACCCGAGTTCTTTACGTCCGATCGCGGTACCCAGTTTACCTCCGACATCTTTAAGCACCTATATAGGATACTTAGAATCGATACCAAACTTTCTACCGCCTACTACCCCGAGACCGATAGCTAAATAGAACGCTTCAATACTATTATAGAATACTACCTCCGAGCCTTCTACAATTATATATAGGACGACTAGGCTAAGTGGATACCTAGCGCAGAGTTTTCTACAAATAATGCCCCATCCGCAACCACCTTAGCCTCGCCGTTCCTCGCCAACTCTGGTTAGAACCCTCGTCTCGGCTTTAAACCCCCGGAGCCCCTACCTACCGATCTTACCGCCCAGTCTCGTACTAAGCTTCTAGATATCGAGAACTTTATCAAGAAGATAGAAGAACTCACCGAGCACCTCCGTAACGAAATACTAATCGCTTAGGCTATTTATAAGGCCAACGTTAATGCTTACCGTTACCCCAGCCCTCGCTACTCCGTCGATAACTAAGTCTGGCTTAATACTAAGAACCTCAACACCGCCCGTCCTTCTATCAAATTGGACGACCGCCATATAGGCCCCTTTCGAGTTAAGCGCGTATTTCGCAACCCTCTTATTATAGAGCTAGAGCTCTCCGAGTCTATACAGGTATATCCCATCTTCCATATTAACCTCCTGAGCTATATAGCTACCGACCCCTTACCCGGCCAAATTCAGGCCCCTCGTAAACCCGTAGTTACCGAGAATAGCGAACGTTCTTAATATATAAACGATATCCTAAACTCTAAGCTTGATCGCCGGTACACCCCCGCTCTTCTCAAATATTACGTGGACTAGGAAGGTTATAACCCTACGTAGGAACCCTTTAACCTCCTCGAGGATAGCCAAGACGTAATAGTCGACTTTCACGCTACTAATCCCGCCCGTCCTAGACCCTATATCACCCCTTATACTATACCTCGATACTAATATAATAACCCGTAGTATTTAGTTGCTTTACCTCGCCTCGCCTCCTCCCTCGTCCCGTCTCCGCCCTTCGTACCTCTACTCGCAGGAGCTCCGCCTTCGAGAGGGGGAGCTACTATTATAGTACTAGACCTGACTCCCTCTAGTAGGAACCGACCTCGTCACTCCACCAACGCTCGGATACCAATAACGTTAAATATGCGTATATGCGATACGCGTCCCGTATATTAGAACCCCTACGCCATGGCCCTAGAAGCCCTACATAGGTATATGCCTGCTAGGACCTTTGTCTGCAAAAAGGTTACTTGCTAGTTACGTATTAGGTTGCTCATCTATATAGACCCTACTACCCTCTATTCTATTTCTCTCCTCGTCTTTCGTCTTGTGTATCTAGCCTAGTCCCTAGTATACAATAATCCATCGATCTATGTCTAGTCCTTGACATACCTATACTACTACCGTACTAAGATCTATTAGTAAGTCGATTAATAATATATTTCTAATATAGTTTAGTCGTCTATATATCGCTATATATAGGGAGTATAGTTAGAGTATAGAGTACTAAATTTTTTTAAGAGGCCCTAGACCCGAAGTACTACCCGATTTTTAGTAGGCTACTATTATAACTACTACTTATAGTACTATATTAAATAGAGTATTAAATAGAGTACTACTTATAATACTATATAGAGTATAGAACGGAGTATAATAGAGTACTATATAGGTATAGAATAGAGTACTACTTAAAGTACTATATAGACTACTATATAAAGTATAGAATAGAGTACTACTATTTAAAATACTATATAGAGTATTAAATAGAGTATTATATAGAGTATTAAATAGAGTACTATATAACTTTTCTATAGCGATAGCGACGCTACTAGCCTCCTACTTATATTTGGCGGTGGTCCAGGCAAAAAAACGCGGGGCCGGCTACTAGTTTATCGCTCCCGCCAATGGTTTTGCAAAAAGTAGTAGATACCTACCCGATTTTTTTAGACCCGGACCTATTACCCGACCTACGTAAATTATCTTTAACCCGACCCATAGACCTAAACGGGTACCCAACCCCCCTAAGACCCACATGGGTCAACCCAACCCTTTCCGAGTGTCAGGGATCGATATGAGTGGTGTCATATGTATGGATAATAATATAATAATGTGTATGTCGAAGAAAGAGTCTACACTGCAAGCGAGATGTGTGCGCAATGCCAAGGCGCCAAGCCACGCTAGGCCCGATTGGGAACCATGCCTCAGGTATGCCGTGACAACATGCCCACAAAAAAAGAAAAAAGGCCATGTCCTCATGGCCAATGGTGACAGCGAGGGTGCGACAGCGAGGTGTTAGTAGTGCTGTGCCTTATTAATGCTGGGTGACCATGGTGTCGACCTGAAAGTGAGAAAATCGCTGAAAACAGGTACTTTTGGTGCGGCTTTCTCCGCATGCAGATCACGAATCCATGTGATCCAAATCCATGAAAGCAAGCCGAATGGCGAATTGTCCGAGGATTTACCGAATCGAAACTGATTTGGTAGGGCTGAATTCCCTGGCCAATAACAGTGCTTCCAGCAATGCCTGACCATTCTCATTGCCTTCCTCCTGCAGTGCATCATTCATCCTTCGCCTGAGGCTTCCATGCTTGCCATGCACCGAATGTAGCCGAGTTGGGAGGCCAGGAAAGAGCCGAAAAAGGAGGTGGCGAGAAGGACGAAAAAGGTGGCCTGCTGGCAATCGAAAAGAGGAGCATTGGTGAGGCGTGCAGCTTGGTCTCCGGAAGTAGGTACAGTGCACAGGCGTGAGAATGAGGAGAGTGTGCTCTTGTTGCCAAGCATGCTGTTACCGTGCTTCGTGGTACTCTCCGCCGTGCTCTCCGTGTCATCCTCCACAGTGGCCTGGTGCAGTGCCATTTTCTTCACTTGTTCCACCTCTTTCTGAGCCTCTTGCGGAGCAGGTGGAGTGGATTGCTGAGGCCATAAATTTCGTAGTGGTGGTAATGGCTGCAGTGGAGGTAGGCCAAAGTACTCATTAAAGGCCGCAGTTAGTGATGGTCTCCAGTCTATTGATGCGTTGTTCGAGGACCAAATGGTGTTGTTCAAGGACCAAATATAGGACCGTATATAGACTGTCTGATCTGCAGTGAAACCAGGCATGGGCACGAAGATAGGTGGATCCATGGCGAGTGGAATAGCGAATGGCCTATTGAAAGGATCGCTTTGGTCTCGGACAGGGACTCAGGGATATGTGAGTACTGGTAAGGAGGGCGAATATCGTGTTGAGGCTGGTTTAGGGTCCGATTAGGAGCTGGACTAAGGCAAGGAGGGCGATGCACGAATACTGGAGTCGTGTAGACGAGTGTTGTATGAGGCCTCTGGGTGTTGTAGGCACTGGAATTAGGTGAGGCTTCAATAGAGCTGCGCAAGGACTATCGTCCAGGTGTCGCTACCATTTGTCAGGGATCGATATGAGTGGTGTCATATGTATGGATAATAATATAATAATGTGTATGTCGAAGAAAGAGTCTACACTGCAAGCGAGATGTGTGCGCAATGCCAAGGCGCCAAGCCACGCTAGGCCCGATTGGGAACCATGCCTCAGGTATGCCGTGACACCGAGGCGTAGACTCCGCTAAGGTGGAGGCCCTCCACTAATACACTACTTATTCGTAACAATAATACTCCTAAATCTATACTTCCCTAGAAAGGTATATAGATTTCTATAATAGATATACTAAGTAAAAGGTACCTCGGTAGGAATTTAGAATATAGCCGAAATATAGGGGGGTAATAATATAGTAAAAGGGGGTATTAATATAGTAAAAAGGGGTATTAACCTATCGGAACCCATTTTAAATTGCGGCTAAATACTTTCGACGTATAACTGCAAACGCATTACATTCCGCTTGCAACCACCAAATTTTGTTAGCGATCTGTCGCAGCCTCCAATTCAAATCATTCCATTTCCACCACAAGTGCTCCCGCAAGAGAGCTTTGAAGCTGAAAATCTTTTTGTATAGAGTAATCCGGATATTTAAGGTCGCTTACGTACTCTACATCATGCCTCGAGAACATTTGACGTCGTCTCCAAATCCAAAGCCCAGGGGCTCCTACATTCGCACCGGAAGCCTGCGGCCATTGCTGGTATAATCTGCTGTTGTAAAAAGACAGTACACAATTGGGAAAACAGCATACACAGGTATAAATCAGTCGTTTCCAATGCATGGTAGATAGCCTTCTGTTGTATACGCTGGCAGTATACTCCAAGTGTCACCTCTCCTTATATCGTCACTCCATCGAGCACGCTCGCCGATAGGAGCATAAGCCATACATCGCCAGCCAGTCTGTTGCTTGAAGGTAAACTCATGCAGGACAACCAGCTGCTCCGCCGTCACATCCATCATAAAGACTGGCCACGCGTTACGAAGCTGCTGACTCTGAGCACATCCGACGCGTTGTATTTTTTTACCTCAATCCATCCAACACAAGGACTAAAATCCACCCTCCCGCAGCACCGCCTCTCCTATTCCCACAAAACCCTTTCCCCCACACCCCTTCAAGACGAGTACCCGGTATGGTACTTCTTCTACTGCACACTTGCGGATAGTTCTATTCTCACACGCCTCCTCTCGCTATCCGAGGCCGAAACCCCCATCTTCGTAGCCGCCACCATCTCAAGGGGTATAGTCAAGAAATGGCAGCACAATTATAATGCCCTCATCGACGGAGGGTGACAGATTATGTACATGGCTCAGCGTACAAGGTCACTACAAGGGAGCGAGAAGAGGCTTCGCTGCTGTATGAGACGGAGATGTATGAGGTGGTGCGATACGCTATCGTGATGGAGAGTGGAGTGGTCGAAGGGCTGACTTTTCGATTTGTTGGATCTTGGTGAGCTTGGAGAGGGGAGGAGATGGGCGGGCAATCAAAAACCCTCACACTTGAATTCCTGATCTTAGCGTTTCGGGCCCCTATCCTGTGGGTTCCAGTTGTCCTGTTGGTCACCGTTCATTACCTTTTGAAAAGATCGATCGAAGATCTTTGATCAGCATTGCATAGCTGAGGGTACCCTCTCTCAGCATATATAGACGGACCTCGTAAGACGCCGCTCTTTGTGGAAAGATCGACAAGCAGGGAGGACTATAGATAGCCCCATCCCTTCCACACCAAAGCGGATAATGCAACCGGTGCGGGTAAGCAATGTACCATAACTGTGAATTAGCTACAAAACTATGATATAGCATTCAAACCAAAACTGCAGCTTTTGCTGAGTACAGATTTGTTACATGCAACTGTAGGATTCAACAGGGGTTAGTTTACCAATAACATCATTCAGTAGTCGGTGTAATTATCTTAAAAACGCACACCTATCCCAACCCTCACCCCCGTTACTCATCCCCCAGCTCCCATCTCCCCATACCCATACCCCTTAACCTCACATACATACCCTCTCTCCTCACCACCTCCTCCAACTCACTATTCTTCCCCATCCCATCCCCCAACTTGTCCCTAATCCTCGGATTCAACGCCTGTAATGCCGCAAGCCGGGACGATTTCCAAGCCGGGATATTGTTCCGCGAGCTTCGTAGGATGGTGAGAACGAAGAAGATAAGGGTGATGGGGATGGTGAGAATGGGGATGATGAGCCAGGGCCAAGACACTTCGAAGTAGATATCCGTGGTGTAGGATTTGCCGGTTTGGAAGGTGGGGGTTGTGCTAGTGGTGCGGAGGCTGTGTGGGGCAAGAGGGTTGGGTTAGCGATTGGTAGGCAAGGAACAAGGCTGAGAAATGGGGAGACGGCTTTTGAGGGGAGAAGCAGGGTTGGGTTTTAAGCGCTCACCCGTTTGACATGCTCATCGCAACATTGTCTAAATATTTTGACATTGCGCCCACGCCGTCTGTGACCTTGACTCCCGTCTCACTGCCGTACAAATGCGTCGCTACCTGCTTGGACGCTAGCGTGGAGAATATACTTGGGCTGTTATTGTTGACAACTAAAGAAGGAGTGGGAGGCGGTGGTTGTGGTGGCATTATAGCAGTCCCGTTGAAGGTCGAGGTGATCATCCATATGCTAAGGCCATTCATTGACATGGGGTTCATGAACAGGGTGTCAGATGTTCCCGATACGGAAGCAACATATCCCTCCAAATTATTATCATTTACGGCGGACCCATGACTCCAAGGCAGATCCGTCTCTTGCGCTTCTAATACTGTGTTCGTGACGCCGAATTGCATCGAAGAATTGTAGGTGTGCGCACAAAGGCTCAACGTCCCCTTCAAAGCAGCAAGCTTTCCGGTGTAGTCGGTACTGCCGGTATTCGGTTGGGGCAAGAGAGTCAAATCAGGAACATAAATGATGTAGAATTCGATTAATGTAGCATTTATAGGGGTTTCCGAGGTGTCTCCCATTTCGGCGTCGACATAGATCATGCCTGCGCCCATATATAAAGTCGAATGAGGGTCTTCCCTAGCATGGGTTCTTACGTTACTGAACGGGCGGGTCTGGCGCAACGCTGGCACGGTATACGAGCACTTGTCGTCCGAAATACCGCTGAAATGTTCAGTGTCCTTACAATCTGCCACAATACTCGAAGTCACATCCTCGACCGATGCGCAAACAGCCATCGAAGTGAAGACCCCAAAGGTACAATTGCCAGTGACGCTGCTGCCTTCGACTTCCGACGGGCTGACGCCATCTCGCAGTAAGCCAGTCAATATTGCCAGTTTCATTTCAGGAACTACTTCAGGGGAACTAATGCTGCCGATCTGTTCTGTTCCCAATGGGGTGTCGTACGTAAGACTTCGACTGATCTTTCCGTCTTCACCAACAGGGATGTGCCGTATAGGAAGCGATAGGGCCTGCTGAGCGAATGGGCCGAACAGAGCCTGTAGTATCATACAGATAACTCCCAGCCAGACGATGAGACTGGCACGGCGCTTATACAAGAGCACCACACTACTCACGAGCCCTGTCCCTGCTTCTTGGAAGTACGAAATGTCTTTGAGCGGCTTCCTGTCACGATACCACAACCATTGAAGCTAGCTGAGGCTACTTGCGATCGGAACCAAGAGGACCATCTGCACCAACTAGCTCACAACGGCGATTATCGTGTTCAGAGTAAGCTTTGAATGCCATTGAGAAAGAGATTTCCCATCGAATTTACCAAATACTATGAGGAGAGCGAGGAGCATGACGGTAGCCAGCAGCCAGCTGAGGAACTCAAACCACCAAGAATCTGAAATGTAGCGATCATAGATTGAAGACAAGCCGCGCGCCTCAGCTGGTGGCGAATCATCGTCCAGGTTGTCGGGAAGATGAGCAGCTTGATAACGCGAATTGTGGCTGCTGGCAAAAGTCGACAGGAGTGTCGAATTCGACTCGCTCACCATGGTCGTAATGAGAGGAGAAAGGTAAGCAGTGAATGATGTTTGCTTCTACTCTGGACACGGAAGATACTGCACCTGTCATCATCTTGAATGTAAATTCCATAACGTGCCATTGAGAGGAGAATATATGGGGCAAGGGAGGCGGCTTGAATATGTCGATCATCTTAAAGCCAGTGCGCTGGATCCCTAAGGTAGTCGGCTGCCTAAGTTAGGTAGGGTAGCATCGCCTCTTTGTCTTACAGGACGGCATGTAGCATGAATACAATACGTATACCTATTTGTCACTGCATTCAGCCTTAAGGTAGCATCGTTTTCCTTGGCGATCCAGAAACAACATGTGTGGCGTGTGGCAGGATCATAGAGTTTGGATCGAAGGAACAAAGAATGTATTCTTTATCTAGTCGAATGATTGTGCCTCCATCTACCTGCTTCCATGCATATTTCTTCATGCATACAGCAGGAGCACTAATCTATTTTCTTTGCTACTTTACCGTGCAAGTCATATATAACACCCCTTACTCCTTGCATTCCTCCATAGATCATTATGCTTGATTATATATATATACGTATTCAGACGGCGATGAGTTGTCTGGACAAAATGATTGGGTCTAAAGCTCAATTACCTTAGGGTTGCAGCCATACTAGCGCTGTGCAAGATTTCTTTGTGCGGACATACACATATCCGTCACTCCATTGACTCAAATCTACCCCTCTTCTGTCATCGACACAAAGCCTACTCGACACAGTGGCGACTTAACACAGTGGCGACTTAACACAATGGCGCACGAACAATGCGGGCTCGCGGCCCTTAGCACCGGGCGTCTCTCTATATATACCTCCCTTCCTCAAATACATTTTCTCGGCAACTCATCCACCCTGACATCAATTTCTATCCATCCTGACACAGCAGTACCCACCCTGACATCAGCATCTATCCACCCTGACACAGCTCCACCGAATCCAATATCTCATCTTCAATGGAGTCACTCATCGAACAAGTCACTAGATACGTGCAGGAGCACATGAACAATTACGATTCCTCACACGATTACACACATATCCAGCGAGTCCTCCGACTTGCGAAGAAAATCGAAGCCCTCGAGAACAGCTCCGACTCCACAATTCGCTACAACTCAGATATCATAACGCTGGCGAGCCTGCTTCACGACGTTGGGGATCGGAAATATCTGAAAGAAGCAGAAGATGGTGAAACCATGGTTGAACGTCTTCTGCTCGGGTTCAAGGCCGATGCGGCAATCGCGGTGGAAGTCCAAGCCATCGTCAACCACGTGTCATATACGAAAGAGGTCAAGGATCCCGCAAAGGTCCAGGCCTTTCTTTCCCAACATCGGGAGTTGGCGGTGGTCCAAGATGCAGACCGCTTAGATTCCATCGGCGCTATCGGGATTGCTCGATTCTTCGTGTACCACGCACATCAGGGACACACTATAGATGAATCAATGACCTACTTCGCCGAGAGACTTGAAAATCTCGAGCGACTCATGAAAACGCCAACTGGAAGAGAGATGGCGGCAGTTAGGACTCGAGAGGCGAAGAAATACCGGAGCTGGTATGAGGAGGAAGCTGAACTTGGAAAATGAAGTCTGTCGTGAAGTCCAAATTATAGACATGAGCGGTTGTGTATAGTATGACTGGAGTAGCAAAGTTCCGCACTTATATCTAATGCCAACATGTCTCTTTAAATGAAATTGGTGTTGCTCCAACCAAGCAGCTTGCGTTTGGCCTGTCCTAGATACACGCGGCTTCTTGACCGAGCACCAGAGGACAATGGACCTCCTCCGATGGTCTTTTACACCTACGACCGAGAATTGGGGCCTGCACCCGCAGTTCGGTTCCAAGTATCATGGTTCCCAGCACAAGATATTCAAAAACATCATGAAGTAATCGTAGATAGAAAAGTATCCAACAAAGTGAATGCCTGAACCCTGAAATCCCCCACCGTCCACTCTCTTTGGCCGACAACATCCTCTACATGCCTCTCCTTTACTGCCATCCTCACCCTTGCTTCCAATAACCTCCTCCACACCGTAAACCTCCTCCTTCTCAAGTCCTATGAGATTAGTTCACTCCAACGCCATCGGACAGCAAAAGGCAAGTCTAGAAGATAAGAAATCCGTCGAACGAAATACCTCCGCAACCGTTCTGATTACCTTTACGTTGGGACACATGGAGCACTCTTAAAATGATCAATAAGCTAATACATTAGTCGCTGTGTGCTTGGTAAGAGACACTGGTTTCATAGACTCAGTGTTGGCAGTCCTCGAAATTTCTTCGCCAGTAAGACTCGATGAATGCAGTGCGCTGTAGGAGTGTTGTTGCAATACTGGAGACCTTGACTCATATTTTCCTGTGACGATGGAATGGAGCTCATTGGTGAATTGATCATTCCAACCTTAAAATGCCATCGGAACCACCATATTTGTACGGAAAAGGTTCCAAAAGATCGGTTGGTTTGCCCGGTCCGTTTCGTGTACTCTAGTGTAGCCGGACTCAGCCCTACGAGTATCGTCATGCAGGGCACCTCTCAAAGCCTCGACTTCTCACTTCGACACCTCTGATAAGCAATATGATCTGCTAACAAATCTTGATTCCTCCTATATCCCTTGGTAAAATATCACACACTGGACCGCTTGAGGATGCCTTCCTCATATACGTCTCAACAGAAGGCGCTGATGTCCCAGTTCGTGGGCTTCACGTCAACCAAAGACAGCGTCGCTGCTAAGGTATGGTGCATCTCAGCGATTTTTCTCACAGCCGAATTTTGACTGTGAATTTTGTCTTTTTGGCATCTACTTGCCTCCTTAATATTTCAGTGCCTGTGTGACTTGGGCAAGAGCGACTGACTGACTTTCTGACTTCATGCAGCATCTCAAATCTCACTCATGGAACTTGGAGCAAGCAATAAACGCGTATGTATATCATGTTTTCCTAGCATTCTATTGCATGACTTTCAAGCTCGTGACTGGAAGGATATCTTTACGGTTTTACCCTGCAACTTCGGAATCAGCTCGTTATCGCTGGCCCCTCTCAAGTATCAAGGCCCCGGATCCTTCCCAGAAAGAAGGAAGTGAGGATGTTGACTGCAGAGGAGCAATGGACTATATTACAGCGAGAGGACTTGAAAACGGGACGATGGAAGAGGAAGATGAAAACTCCCGTGCAGCTGCTCGAGGACATGGGCAGCTTCGGTCACGACCCTGACAGTGAGCAGGCTATAAGGAAGGATCTCGAACGTTCGGACACGAGGCCTCCATTGCAGTACTCCAGAGACTCAATCTCCGAGTGCGCAGTATCGTTTGGAGAGTCCTCTTTCTGGGAATCAAGGAAAAGGCTCTTCAATTCTTGGCTTTTCCAGGCTGATCGCCCAAATACTTGGATCAAAAGGGAAGATCTGCCTAAGCTCTTCCGGTTCGCTTTACACCGGCCCATTATGGACGAAAGGACCTTTCATTGGACCTTACAAATGATGAACGTGCACCTCGAGACTTCTACGGGAGACGTTCGAAAGCCATACATGCGCCCAAGTGGACGATCGAGGGAACTGATGATTGGCGTTGATGTTGATCATGAGAAAGACATACATGTCAGCACCATCTTTAGAGATCTCTTACCTAGAGATACAGCAGACAACATGGACAAGGCCAAAGAAGAAGCTACTACAAGAGCTCAAGAAGATGATGAAGACGTGCAACAGTTGACGCGAAGGCAGCTCTGGGCTGTGTATGAACATGTACAGAATGGTAGCGTTGATCTCGAAATGGCAACCTGGCACTATCGTGATGCATTCAACAGCGATATGAGCAACGAATCGCTTATCACCTGTCTCCAGAGTTATGGCATACCAACGGATCACATTCCATCTGATAAAAGAAAGGCCCGTCGAAGCTCCGCCCATTCCCCGTTCTCCAAAGATGTGGTATCTCTTAGGGAAGAGGTAAAAAGTGTTCAAACTCGGGAGGAAACATCAGTTCTAAAGGAGTTAAGTAATTATATTGGGCTCTATCGAGGAGGTGCTTTTCAGGAGTATGAGGTCATTCCGATGATTCAGCACTGTCTAGAAGGTCTTTCGCTTGAGTCTGACGCCATTAGTGATATCCTCACTGACCTCGAGAAAGACGAGGAAACTTGTGCATTACTCATGTGGGAAGACGCGTGCTTTTACAAGTCTTCGTCGTCCTCGGAAGAGGAAAAAGAAGGGTCGCCTGAAGCACGAGAAAATCCACTTCGTGCAGTCTTGGTTCCAGAGCCGCATCCAGATGAAAGGGAAGATCTCGATGCCACAGAGGTATCATCTACTCAGGGGAGCAAGTCTCGTGATACGCCTGCGACCGCAGACATGGATTGCCGAGATGATTTCAGCGATATGGTTCCGGAAGCATTGAAAGCAATGAGCATTGATCAACCAACTGAGAGCCCACCAGCAAGTCCGCCGGGCAAGCGTCTAACGTATGGCCACGTGGACGAGGCTGAAAGTAGTGTACAGCCTCCAGCTACTCCGAGACCAAAGAATGCATCTCTTCCGTCCGTCATCGAAGAAAATAATGGCCAAATCGATGCAGAGACTGATGGCGAGCGACCTCGTGGTCGATCAAAAGTCAGGCGCAGGTCCTCATCGCCAGAAAATGGTATGACTACTGGAATCTGGGGCTTGCTCATGCCAACAAAGGAGGCTCGTGAGCTTGCGTACAAACTCAGATTGCCCCAATATACCATTGATGAGCAAGTCCGCTCCATTTCGCGTCGAAGAACAAGCAGGAGAAGGGCAAGCCGTGGAAAGAGTGTTGTAAGCTTTCCCAAGTCCAAACGCAAAGCTTCATTGGTGCTTCATCGAGACACACCTTCTAAATCTCCAAAACAATGCGATAACTCGGATATCTTTGCCAGAGAAGGAGAAGACCAGCGAGCCTTCGTGCTCAGTCACTTTGACAGCGAAGCCATCTTGTCAGAAGACGCTTGTATGAGATGCTCACGTTCGCCCTGCGAATGCGCATATGTATCATCCTTGCCTCCAGAATCCGAACTCGACGATGCGCTTCTGACCCGGCCCCCGAGTGGCAACCCAACGTTTGATGCAAAATTGACTGATAGATCAAGGCCAGAGCCACAAAAAGAGGCAATCACGCTGCTCGCTTGGTTAGCTCGACTGCTACAAAACGATGATATACTGGCTAGGCTCAAGCATTTGGAGCGGCAATGCCTGGGACCTCGAACAGCCTCAGATGCGGAAAAGATACTGAAACATATGAAACAGAGCACACAAAATGGCACAGTGATAAAAGTCTCCGGAGACGATGATCGAGAAGCTCTGCGCATCTTGAAGATCCTTATCCAGCCTTCAAAGACACTGATGAATGAATCGCATGAATCTGATCACGAAGTGACAAGACAAGAAGTTCCCACTACCAGCGCTGATAGTTGCCATAGCGGAATGGAAGAGGACTCAGATCTAGAATCAAGTTTGCTCAACAGCAGCCCTAGTCACGAGTCCGTTCGTGCTCCGCCTTCAAATCCAGTTGCCAACGCAGCAGCTTCCCAAGAAAAGCCATCGAAGGTTACCAAAGGCGAAGTCTTTCAAGGAATCAGCCCACCACTTGCCAAATGTGTATCGCATTATTTACCCATACCCGCGTCAGAGTCTAGCGCTCCGCGCATCGAACGCAGTAGCGACGCCAAGTACGTCTTCCCACCGTCGGGCTTCAATGCCGGCACAATCGCAGACTTCGCAACACCAGACGATCCTCCAAGCACAGAAAGACGTTCAGCTTCGACGGAAGGATGCAAATTTTCATCAGCAGGAGGCTATGCTACAGGAGCAGAAATTCCTCCAGATTCGCCAGCAAGAAGCCCGCCCCCGTCAACAGCAGATCGCTGTAATCATGTAAGCGATCAAGTTTTGGATGTGGAAGGTGACACAGGCTATGACCATTTCGGAGCTCCTCTCACGAGACAGCCACATTCAAATTTTCGGGTTACGGGCAATAGCGAGGTTGAAACGCGACCATCATCACCAGGGCCAGGAGTGAGAGAAGTACATGAAAATGTCTCGCCACCGTCACCAGGAGTAGGAGTGGAACATATGCCCACCAGCATTCCACCTTTGTCCCCCAAGCCTCTAGTGAAGGAGTCGCCCATAAGTACACCACCAGAAACACCGAGACTAGGACATGCGAAGCTACCGGGCAAAATGAATGCGACTGCGCAATCTTGTTTAAAAGATTCGGCTTTTGAATCTCTCCCAGTATGGCCATCCCAACCAGGACTTCCAAAAAAAGCCGGAAAGGAATGGATGAACATGACGCCTAAACAGGCCCTCGAACACGCAAAAGCAGAGGCTTTCAGTCAACGCAAATCCTTGGCTTTCTACCTCGAAGAGCGGCGTTCTGTCAGAGCACGCATCAAGAAAAAGAACCACTATGCTAATTCTAAAATTTCTGACGATAGGTATTTCCAGAATTCGAATGGCTCGGCAGGCTCATCGGGCACTGCAACTACCCTAGCTCTGAACAAATTATTTGACAAGTATCGAGGTATGTTCCATATCTGGCCTCTTCTGCTAACGTGGCCGTGCTGATATCACCGCCTGCCAGAAAATGCAAGGGAGGAACCAGACAAGATTGGGATCGAAGGCTCGATGCGATACTTGACGGACCTAGGCGTCAAGCTAGACGAAGTTGTAGTCCTCGCGATTCTCACAGAGCTTGGGGCACCTACCATGGGCGAATTCACTCGTGACGGGTTTCTCAGTGGCTGGCAAAATCATCGGTATGTTTTAATACCCATGATAGAAACCTCCAGGCTCACGCAACCACTAATCACGCCAGTAATCTGATAGCGCCGAAACACTCCCTAAACAACAAGCCCAGATAGCCTCCTTCCGGCGCTCCCTCGCAATGACGCCCGACTTCTTCAAACGCGTCTACAAGCAAACCTTCCTCATCGCCCGTCTGCCTGGCCAAAAAATCGTACCCCTGGAAACCGCGCTCGAATATTGGCGCCTCCTCTTCACTGCTCCGTCCCTGTCCTGGAACACAGCCAGTACGCCATGGCTCACGCTGTGGCTTGACTATCTGGAGTCGCAGTGGAAGAAGAGCGTCAGCAAGGATATGTGGGATCAGACGGGCGTGTTCGCGATGAAGAGTTTGGAGGATGAGAGTATGGGTTGGTGGAGCGAGGATGGGGCTTGGCCGGGGGTGTTGGATGAATTTGTCTTTAATGTGAGGGAGAAGAGGGGGAATGGGACTGGTGGGGCGGAGAGCGAGATGGATGTTGGATGAGAGGTATCCTTTGAGGTCGACGTCGACATTACAAAGCATGATATGATGGTGGTGGCTAGAAGCCGGAGAGCAGGTCGGGCTTCTGGATTGGTGGTGAAGACGTAATGATACCACGATGATGCCTCCATGACTGGAGGGATAGATCCATGTCATTATTATCCAATAGTGGATGTTAAGAATATGCTTTCATGAACTCATGTACTGCGCCCCTCTCAATCCGTTACTGTCACCCTTGAAGGAAACTCATAGCGCTCTGATGTCGCCTACTCTCGTCATTCCGTTACCGCAATCTCCCCAGGCATCGCCTCACCACCCTCCATCCTCAACCTCGGGAATGGCTCTCTACTCCAATCATACACAACCCCCTGATCCTCCCCTTCTCCACCCATCCCATCTCTCTCAACCCCTTCCGCCCGCTGTCCCCTCGCCTCATCTCTCGCCGTCAAGCCCAAAAACCAGCGCCCCAGATCCCAAACCCAGTTCCCAACGGACTGGATCCCCAACACCAACTGCTCCCCCGGTGAATCGATGACTTCGTACGCGAACCCCTGCGTGTCGACGCTGGCGGCGAGCGAAGACGCCGGCGACGGCGATCGAGCGACGTGAGACTTCCTAGCGGCGTCGGCCTTGTCCTCGTCAACCAGGACGAGCGCGGCGGAATGCCAGCCCGCCGAGGCGACCTTGAGGACGAAATATGCGCCCATTTCGCCCTCCGCCGTGACACCGTCCTCCCACCGGGCTCCCCTTTGCTCAAAGTAGCGACCCGTCGCCTCACAAGCGCCCGCGTGTCCGTTCAGGAGCATTCTTCCCCTCTCGCGCGCTTCGGGCTGGCTGGCGGCTTCGTTCATGTCCTGCAGCCAAGTCTGCATCAGGGGTTCGAACCAGATTGTCGGGTTCAGCGACGTGGGTAGGCGACCACCGCCAAAAGCGCCGCCTTCAAGAGTTACGCCGCGGAGGTGGGAGATTGAGCGGTTGCCGAGGCCGTGGGCCCCGCATCTTTGGGGTTCAAGGCCATAGGACGTTATTGTTCCGGTGGAATGGAGGGCGTGGTAGTGATGGTCGCCGTAAGCGAGGGAGATTATAGGGTTTGATGAGGGAGAGAGGAGGCGGGCGGGAGATGGTAAAGGACGCGCAGTGTGGGATTTCGAGGCATCGTGGAAGGCATTGAGGAGGTCTTTGTCTGCTGTAAAGATGGCACCGGAAGTCGTGAAGACGGCGAAGCGGATGAAGGAGCCTTGGAGGTCACGGATTTGGAATGTTTCCGAAGAGTTGGCAGTAAAAAAAGTAGTGAGTTCAATTGGTTCTGGGATGTTGATGGCAGGCATAGGGAAGATGGTAGGATAGCAATATATTTTGTTGAGGTCCGTTGTGAAAACAATCCAATTTTCAAGCACGATGTGGTGGACTACTTGCCCGATGCAGGCTTCGAGACTGTCGTCTGGAGCACGTCCATTGTATCGTTTTCGGCTGAAATTGGTTCCGGGGATTGTGACGGAATCGACGAGCATAGTATCTGCTACCGCAAGTCTTTCTTGACGCCCGCCTCGGACCACGTCGCTGTCTTGGACAGAGGCCCAGTAAACGATACCAATGTTTGTCACGTACATTGAATTGCGGTCCCAGCCTGTGTCCAGATAGTCAGGACGTCCATATTCCATGATGGCTTAGATGATGACAGCTTACCTGCGATTACTCTGTCGATCTTGTTCCCTACCATATCAACATGAGCCAGCTTGATCTGAAAGCCAATCGCAGACTCCCACATCCAGACCTTGCCATCGTCCGAGAGTCCCAGCACGCTCGAGCGCCCTGTCGAGTACTGCTGAATAGCAGTACTCGGCTCGTACCGTGCCTTCGTTGTAGTTGGATACGCAGATGGAAAGCTCAGTCTTTGCAGGTCTAGTCGTCTGTGAAACCTGAGTCCGTCGAAGATGCCATACATGTAGATTGCTCCTATTGAATTGAGGATCGTGGTCGACCATCCCCTTCCGTACCGTACATCAGCCGTTTTCTGCAACGGAATCTCTGGTATCACTCACCCGCACTGCACGTCAGCCACGATGCCTACGTCTTCACCAATCACTGGCTGCTTTGGCCATCCTGCACTTCCAGCTTCAGTCCTCCACGCATGCCCTTGTCCCACAGCACGAGGACTCGACCTCTGAATCTGCGGTCCTGGATTCTCATGTCCCAGGTTTCCACTCTTGTTGTCACCCCATGTGTAGAGCCGGGTTTGTGTGAGCAGCTTCTTGTAGAGCCATTGCCAGCGCGCACCCTGGAGCAGGGGTTGGTCTGGAATGCGGAAGGTCCTGCGGGTGATAGCATGCCAGAAGCTAGGGTCTTGGTGGTAGGTATGAAGATATTTCTGGGTGCTTGTGTCAGTAAGAGACTGTAGCGCCTGAAAGAGCAAGAATTTTACAGTAACGGTTGTGAAGCTTAAGAAGTCGGCAGCGCTAAGGTAGGGAAAAATGCTGTAGAGAATGTCAGAAGCTATAGCTAGTCAGTAAGTAAAAATTGCAGCTAAATGCGGGGAGTTTACGAAGGTCTTGGAGTGATATTGAAGATGCCATCTCTAAAGGTGAAGTCTAAAAAGTCAGGGAGTCGGTATTTCCGAGTCTAAAGTAATGTAGCGCTCGTTGAGTCGTTGCCCTTTGATCATTTGTTTTGCAATTCGTGTCCTATGATCTAGTTTACATAGCGAAATTGCTCTTTCTGCAATAGATTTCGCAGAACCCTCCCTTCTGACTCCATTGCTCAAGACAATTCACTACCAGCCATTGCTAGACTTGCTGAATCGAAGCCACATGATTGAAAGGAGCCAACCAGTGCCCCCCTTCCCGTTCTTTTGCTCAAAGAATAACATTTCGAATGAAAGGGCCACGGTCCTCACTCAGGATGCCCGGGCTTGCACATTTTTCAGACCGTCGGCATCAACCTCGGGCCCTACTTCCTTTTCCTCCTCCTCTCGAATGATCTCTTGACTAATCCTTGCCTTGTCCTCCTCTACACCCTCTTCAGAGCGGACATCACTATGTAGCACGTGCCCAACATCGCCCATACTTTTCCTTGCCTCTCCCACAATGGCGTCTGCCTCGCTAATACCACCTGCCCTGATAGACGGCGGATCACCTTCGACGCCGATGGGTTCTGTCTTTCGTTCAACAGTTTGCTGCAATTTGCCGTTATCGAAGCGGACAACCATGCAGGAAAGATTGTCAGTGGAGAAACGGGCAAGAGCGTGGTCGACAAGAAGTCTTGAGGCCTGCTGGGGGTCGTGGGTGTGGCGGATCAGGTCGACGGCTTCTTGGTCGGTGCACACGTCCCACAACTGAAAACATGTCAGCAATTGATCGAAGGTCCGCATGAAGTTGCCAGCTTACTCCATCACACGCTAATATCAAGAACTCGTCAATGTCGGCTTGTATGACTGTTTCCGTAGTATATGGGTGGCCTGTAACTAAGTCCTTCATGTACGCATCACCTAGTGCTCTAGTCACAGCTAACACACCGTTCACGCGGTTGTTAAGAATCAAGCCTCCAGCATTCGAAATCCGTTTTCCTTCGTTTTCGTCGCTGCCTTTGTGATCATAAGATAACCGTAAAGCTTTTCCGTTGCGGCAGAGTACAATGCGTGCATCGCCAACATTTGCAGTGTACAACACACGCTGACGAGATGCGGAGTTCTGAAGTTTTGGCATCGGCGTAGTCGATGCAAAGCCTGGCAGAGCAGACTTGCCCTGTGGCGTTGGATTCTGCGAGACATCGGACTTGCTATCTGATGCCGGCGGTTCCGAGGCAGCTTTAACCGCAGCAGCAGCAGCAGGTGCAATTGCAGTAGAGCCTGTAGCCGAATTCGAGTTCGGTATTCTATCTTCCCATCTCAGAACGGCACATATGGCCGTGCATCCGCTGTTTTTGAGGGGCAGCTTGTCTAGTTGCTGGTCAACATTGGTGAATGTTTGATCCAGCAGTTCCGGAACGGGGGTGTTCGGGTTCTTCCGTATCATATCTTCTAACAGGACATGTAGCTTCTTTCCACACCAGTCTGCAGCAAAGGTACCGGCATGGCCGTCAAAGATGGCAAAATAACCGTTGTCAGTCTCGACAACATGCGAGCTTGGCGGAGGACTGGTAGACAAGCTACTGCTAGACTTATGAGTATCTTTTGATAGTTGGCTCTTCATACTACTGGACATTGATTCCGAGTCCGAGCTAATGTTGGGAGCGGGCGTGCTCAAAAAGTTGTAGAGGTAGGCATGGGTATCCTCCATAGTTCGTCTGCACTTCTTGTTCTTGTCTTCTGTGACTCCAACACGGAATGTAGACCGGGGTCCCGGGCGTGACTCTCCAGCGGAATTGTTGAGAGAACCTTGAGGTACACTCAATGCTGGATCCGTCTTCCCAAGCTTTTGTAAAGCCGTCGCTTGGGGCACCAATTGACTATCCTCGGGCGTCGAATTTGGGGAGTTGTGGATGTGAAATGAGTTTTTGGCACTCGAAAACAGCGCACCGGCCTTCGCTATCCCGCTACTCCTCCGCTTCTTTTCGCCATTGTGGCTTACCTCGTCCTGCGATTTCCTGCCTGTTGGGGAGCTCAAAGTATTTCGACCGTCATCATCGACACCATCTTCATTGACGGCGTTTAGATTCAGACCGCCGGGTATACTCCCAGGACCAGAAGGAGGCTTCGCTGCGGGGTGTGACGCGATGGGGCTTTCATGGTGCTCTTTTGTCGGGCTACTTGAGCTACCAAACATTCTGTTCAAAAGGCCGCCTCCCTGAGTGGAGAGGCTCCTTCTCTTGTTCCCTGCCAGGATGATGGATTTGTTGGTTTGAAGTCTCACGAGGAGACGATTGGAGATGCTGTGCTGAACAGCTGGGAGAGGCAACGATCAGCACTGGCAGCTTTGTCTTTGGAGACTTTTTTTGAGAGCTTGAAAGAGGTCAATAGATGTGGTCTCAGTAGTGAGGTGAGGAAAGGGAGCGTGGACGTTGCCAGTGAGGGGCAGATGTGTCAATGAGGGAGTGAAAGCCTAGATACTTCAGAGATGGCAGTGTTAGCCAAGTGATGTGATTGATCGAAATGAGTAGAATTGAGGAGAAATGAGGAGAAATGTTTGATGCGATGCGTTGTATGTGAGAAGCCGACAAACAGGGCGGAAGGTGGAGTGGAAGAGCTTCGTAGGGCTACAGTAAAGTAAGGTAGTAGGTAAGGTAAGGTAGGTAGTATGAGGATGTGGGGAACAAACAGTCTTGGCGTACTCGCACTTCAGGCTTAGGCAGTAGGTAAGGTAATTTCTCCGCCAAGCCACTTTGAATAGTGGATAAGGTAAGGTAAGGTAGGTAGGTAAGGTACTTTAGGTTGGTTGATAATGATGATAATGACTTCTTTCATAACCCTGAGAAGGGTGGAAAGTAAAGTAACTATCTTACGATGCACAATTAAGTAGAGAGCTGGTTTGCAGCCATGAGTAGAGTGCTCGGTAGTCTGATGAACAAACAGGTGAGTGATGGTGTGGGTGTGTGGGGAGCCGGCAGAGGGCTTATCGGTCATAAGATAAAGTACGTCCGAAAAAAGGGTCCAGAAAAGTCACGTGTTTTATAAATGACAAGTGAACAAAACCGTCGTGTGACAGAGATTTGTAGCTATGGCAAATTGATTGTTCCTATTATTATTGATTATAGGACCCGTGGACTAACTACTAAGCAAATCGACATCTGTTTCACCGTCACTCAATTGTTCTCATGTGAGCAAGAATGCGGAATATCCATCATGCTCGAAGATTACCTTATTGCATGCTTGCTATGTCTTCTAAAAGACAACGCATGCAACACAGTATCTTGTCCATCCGCTCGAAGCGATAATTTTCACATTGCCTGCGTCTTGCGCTCTCCATCTTGTTTCCCCCGTCACATCTCTGGTTGGGATTTGGCTTTGTACAGATAAACGTGATCAACGCTCGCAATCCCCATGACTTCCCTAGGCAGCCTGGCTCTTGACTTCATTCTCAACAGCCGTGAACTGTGGCTTGAAATCCTTTCCAACCCACTCCCAGTAAGCTTTCCATGCCTGACCTTGCACGTTCGCTGCCGTGGCCGAGGCCGCTGGAAATGCATTGTGGAGCAAGACTGTAACCTTGAGTACTCCTTTGCTGGCTTCCGCTGCCTTCTCCATCTCTTGTTTGACCGAGTTCTCCTTGGGCTTGGAAGCTAGAATTGCTCGGAAGCGTTCGGCAATGGCGTCTAAACGTCGCACCATCTCTTCCGGGTCAAGAACGATCAGCTTCGTCAACATGAGATTGCAAAGAACCTTAATCTCATGCTCGTCCTCTACTCCTGCAATGACACGATCAAAGAGCTCGAGCGGGTTGATGCGTGCGTATGCGTTCTCCATTAGCGAGTACAGGGTCTCATACGCGCTCTGTACAGAGACGTCAGCTGGTGCGTGCATGTTATGCACAAAGGGTTCCTCACCTTGCGTAGTTCAAGACCATCATCGACCTTATGCTTGAATGGTCCCATCTGAACCTCACGTATGAGATCTGAATTAACACGTGACTCCTTCATCACTAGTGGAATTAGCTGTGCCAGTTGAGGCAGAACAATGTCTGATTTGTTGGCCGTGGCGGAATTTAAAGTGGTTAGCGCAAGTCGTCGATTTTCTATATTTGGATCATTGAGCATCGTTGTGAGCATCTGTACAAGAACGGGCTTGAGGACTTCGTCATAGGCGTCATCACTTTCCGCAAAAGTGAAGCGGATTGCCTGAATGACCATGCCCCTGACTGTCGGCGTTGGGTTTTGAAGATAGCTCTGGAATGCTCGGGTCAGCATCATAACAAAACACAATCAGCAAACAAATTTACCTGGAGCAAAGGTAGGAACGTCTTGGGCTCGATGATTGTCAATCTTCCAATGCATTCGGCCCCTATGGCCTTGTTGTCCTCTGCCTGCGACGATACCAAAAGTTGGTTCCAAATTTCCCTGGTGTATGGTGAAATGTCTGAATGAGCTTTACCGGCATGCTGTAAGATCTCTTTGATAGAGTGAAGTGACAAATATTGCAAATTGCCTGCTTGACCCGAATTTGACAGTATGATCGGCAAATAGGTGTCGATGTTGCCTGCTCCTGCTCTACCAAGCGCTATTGCTGCAGCGCGAGGTACATTGTCAGACTTGGAGCTGAAGTGATCCGTGAACACGTTTGGTTCCAAGGGTGACGATGATCCTAGGCGTAGGCCTGCTTCCCCAAGTACTGACAGAGCTAGACATTTGCGTTTGCCGTCTTTCGAAGACCTCAATTCACCAGCGAAGTCACTGATCTTTACGCCCACTGTCGAGCCCCCAGATATCAAAAGAGTGCCAATTGCTTTTCCCACTATAGCTGGATCGCCGGATACGCCAACATTCTGCAGTAGGCCTTGCATCAATGGTTGCCCTACCGCCTGATCTCCAATTATTTTCACTAGCCCCAGATAAGAGTCGAAGACGGCGCCCCCTAAAGGAGAAAGGACGACCCCACACAGAGCATTGTTTAGGTCGGTATTGACAACCTTTTTAGGACAACGTTTGACGAGCTTACCAAGGATTGACATAGCCGGACCAAGGAGGTTGAGGTCATTTGAGTTTACCAATGGTTGAAGCATTCCTGCCAAGTTGTAGACCGTGTCGTCATCGAGACTCGCGAGAGCGATTGAATTGGATACGAAATTCCTTAGTGCTGCAAGACTTGCCCCACGAAGACTTCTATCCGCTTTGCGTAGCTGAGCTCCCAATTCTAGCGCCACGCCTCGTGCCCAAGCAGGCTGAACGTCGCTGTGGTCAATAGCGGATGCCACCACTAGATCAACCGCTTTGACAGCAGAGAGACGCGTCGTCTCGTTCTTGAGTCGATCTTGGAGAATACCAAGCGCCTTAGATTTATTAGTAGTCGTTAGGAGCTTGACGTTGCTCGAGCCTGAGGTACGCGCAAGAAGTACACCAAAAGCATGTATAGCTCGTTGCCGAACTTCCAAGTCAGCATCAGTGGCTACCGCACGCGTAGCTATGGCATCATAGATACTCCCAATGTGCAACTTTCGTTGCTGCTCTGAGCCAGCGGAACGAGGGGGCGTTAGTATCTTAATCAAGCTCTCGATTGCTAGCAGAGCCTCGCTCGAAATCTTGTAATACTTATCTTTGATAGCCATGACGATGCTAGGAACGATTGATCCAATGTAGGGTGCCACAACCTTGGATGAATGCGTGTCACAGATCGCACTGATGAGCTGCAGAGCCTCGATTCGCATCTTACTGCCACTGGCTGCCGCTGCTCCTCCTACTGATGTCGATGCAGAAACAACTGCAGTAGCTCCGGAGGACTTAACTGCATCAAGCAGTGGCTCTATAACCTTGCCCAAACTGTCTGATAGACCACCGTTCAGTACCAGAACTAGGTCACGGAGAAGGGTAACCGATGCCTGTTTTGTCGGTATTGAGTTTTGCTTCAGCAACTTGGATACGCCGCGAACAATTGCTGGGCTCAGTCGAACGAGGTCCGCTTTTGGCCCGGAAACTGGAGAAGGTGAGAGTGCAGGAGAACTAAGACCCATGGAAGACGGGAGGATACCTGGCGCGTCGAACGTGCCAGCATCGCTATCTACTCTTCGCCGCTTGCGTGAACGCGAAGCATACTCTGCGGTGAAATCGATTTCCTCGTCGACGCTTCTGCTCAAAACCGAGACTCCTTCCCCGGTCTTTCGGATCAAGGACGCTAAAGTAGCAAGAATTTCAAGTCTAACATTCTCTTCCCTCTCCTTGAACCGACTGATCAGGACTGGAGCCACCTTGTCATATAGGATGCCATTATCCAGGAGGTCACCATTGCTTCGAGTTGATATGATAGCGTAAAGCGCCTTTGCTGCACATCGACGAACCTTCCAGCTAGCATCGTCATCATCACTCATAGCGGCATCTTCCTCAAAGTCTTCTTCATCGTCGCCGAGGCTATTGGTCTCATCTTTAGCGTCATCATCATCCTGTGTGCCTCCCATGTCTTCGTCATCTTCATCAATGGTCGTATTAGGGTCGTAGACGACGTATCGTAACGCAGCCTCAATTGACTCGTCTGTGAACATGCGCATATCGCTACTGCAGGATGAGAGAAATCCTTCTAAAGCTACTAGCGCTGCTTCTCGAACTTCTTCAACCTCAAGATTGGGTGCACCCTCCTCAGCGAGCTCTTCAATGTATTCCTCGTACTCTTGTTCGCTGAGAGCACTGAGAACAAACGGAGCCAAAGACTTCAGGTATGGACCTAATCTCTGGGGTATTGACCTCGAGAGAGAGCCAATCATTGTAATAAATAGTCGTCGTTTTGACGATGTCAGATGGCTACCTCGAAGGCTCTCGATTGTGCTGGATACGAAAGTACTGAGCAGGCGGTCGGACATGTAGACCGCAAGTATCGAGATAGCCACCACCGCCTTCTTCTTTATGACGGAACCAGTTCGATCGTCATCTAGGATGTTCATGATGGCCTTTTGGAATGCTTGTTTTTCAGGATCTTGAAGCATAGGTCCGAAACATCTCACGACCTCAATAAGAATATCAACGGCATCGCTGTTCGCACCCTTCTCTGAGCCGATTTCCAGCATTCCTGGCGGTGGGCTGGGCAGATTCTCCAGACCATGCGGTATAACTATGTAGCCCAGCAAACGCGGTATCAAAACTCTACTGATGGCAGAATAGGCATCTTGAGATTTTCCTGAAGGAGGCAGACCCGGCAACGGCCTTGGAAATGCGGTTATGAAGGTTCTTAAAGCCGTTGAAGGCACTGAGGTATCTACCGAATGCGTAGTTTTGATGTTCGAAACTCGGTGAACAAATGGTGCAAGGATATCTGGTGGTAATTTGAGGACGAGGGCACTAACGCTGTGTCCAGTTGTCAGTAGCAACATTCAGTGTGAACAGCAGCAGACCCTACCATTTAATGGCTTGATTTTGAACCTCCCCGTTCTGGTCGTCCAGAGTCTGGAGTACGCCATCGATGATCTTAGCACTTGTGTGATAGTCGTTGTTAAGGAAAGTAGATGCTCCAGCATTCAAAGTATTGTAAAGATCATTCAGTGACATGTAACGAAGATCAGCGTCGGCATCACTAAGCTTTGGCAGCAACGCCAAAGCTTGAGCGGGCGTAGGATTCTGGGGTAGAGAGGGCGCCATTATGAGATTGTGTGATCGAAAGCTTCGTCAGAACATAGGAGAGGATGCAACCGGATTTTTGTAAAGATCCGAAACATACAAATGAGCTTGGAGGTCGGAGTTCAAGCTTGGACTTTTGAATTTGAGGGGGAAAGGATAAATTGGAGGCTAAAACGCAGGACAAGTGCAAACTCGAAATTATAGAAGCTTTTTAATCTGTCTGTGAGCGTTAATACTCTTAACAACACTGTAGGTCGGTTGTGTGCAAAATAGAATCCCAAATGTCAATAATCAACACTTCACTTCCTATCGAGTAGTACTAGTAGCTCCGGGTTTTAGCCGGCCCGATGACGGACTTTTCTGATTTTCTAAGCTCTACGGAGTAACAGCTCCCAACCTCAGGCTTTCATCGCCGCATATACCAATTCTCGGCCATTGACCCTTGCTACGCAAGATCCAACTACCCCTCGTACATTGTCTCTTCTTCTGCTTCGTAATATATATCAGGGATTCCTTTACTTCCTCCAGAATGGTAATCGCTAGAGCTTCCTCTCGCTGGACTCCAAGATTGTTCGCCCAATCTGCACGAGCTTCTAGAAACTCACAAACATGGCGACCACTACAACGACGCACGTATGCTAGTGAAGGAGGTCATGGTAGCCAACAATCTTCAATTATGGCAGGAGACTTACCTTGGTACGCTCTTGTCCTGCTCTGATGCCGTATTAGCATTCCTGCCAGCTACAAAACCGGAATTCTTGTTGACGCGTCGAACTTACTCAATATATTTGGAACACGGGAGAATCTGACTCTACGTGCAGGGCCATTGTATCTTTAGCCGTTACCTTACCATCAGTGTATTACCTGATGCAGCCGCAAATCGAGCGGATCCAACATCCTGAAAAGCACGGACACGGAGGTCATGGGGAACATGAGGAGCATAATGAGCACGACGAAGAAGGCGATTCGAATGAAGATGGAGGGTCCGGAGAGGGAAAGGGTGAAGATTCAAGTGAAAGCGGCGAGGAAGCGTCAAAAGAGGGTGAGGGGGATGAAGCTAGCTCCGACGATCCCAGCAGTCAGGATGCAGAGCAGGGTACCTCAGACGAGGAAGGCTCGGCGAACGCTATCCATGAGAAGGAAGGTGGTCAAGATGTGGAAGGAGTACAATTCAAGGGGGCCACTAGTGGTGGTACTAAGGAGGGCGAACAAGGCGATACACGAAAACACATTCCAGATGCGAAGGGGTTCAACAAGAAGCGGATCGAGAGCCATTATGGCGAAAAACAAGGCGAGGCTCAGAATCCAGAACAGGACCCTAGCGACAAAGACCTGGTATCAATTGCACACCCTTGTGACGTCTTTGAAGATAACGATTTGCTAACACTAAATATCAGGCCGCTGCATCCAAACCGGTGGGGGACATGACCACACAATCGGGAAAGCAGGAAGGACTTGCAAACACTGACACTAAGCACTCCACGAACATTACCGACAATCCTGGAAAGAGCACCAAGGGCGAAGGTATCCCTGAGACGGCCAAAAGCAAAGGCACAGTAGATCCCCAAAGACCACAGGTCTGAGACGTCTGAGACCTTCGATATTGGTACCTCGTTCGGGAAGTCGAGAGCCATCATTGATGATCAGCCTTAGCGAGACTGAAGATTGACTAGCAAGAGGTGCATGGTTTTGCTTCCAAAAGACGGACCTCAGCTACTTGAGTAAGCACGGATACAATGTACATCGCAAAAGCGATTAGCCTTTGTAAAGGTGTGAAAAGGGGATATGTGTGTACAAAAAAGGGGTGCAACCGTATCACTACACCTGCTTAATGGTGGTTGTCGCCTGTTGTGGAAACTCGTGCGTGGTTTTTCCTGATCAAGTGGGCCTGGTTGTAAGAAGATCGTTTACATGAAGCCATCATAGTGCTGCATTTTCTACGTCGGCTCACGCATAAATATGTAACTGTAGACTATATGAATCATTAAGTGAACACGAATATAAGGGGCTACGTACTGAATTGAAAAATTACACACAATTCCTTAGTTGAGAGGTCTCGGAGCGCGCTCGGCAGTAAATCATCTACTAATCATGGGTATTGCACGGCCTTCTCTCTACATGTTCTAGACAGTCAGTGGGCTTCATCGACACTCAGCCTTCCCATATGCTGGCTTTCGGAGGAGCTCGATTGGTTCCCCCAATGCACTTCGGAGTTAGACATCGGCAGCTTTGCGGTGACATCCGAGGAGAATTCTGGTACGGATTATACTCGTGTAGTATTGTGACCTTATTTGTGATCCGCAATTCCTAACATAAGCTCAATTGATGAATCCAACGCGGATTATATACTGTGGTGGATGTGAAACAAGTGCTGATCAAGACCAATCTCCAAGCGATGAATGTCACAGGCGCAAATGATGACCATTCGATCGCAGTTGGGTAAGCAATTGGTGCCGGTGGAGAGGTACTCAAAAAGGACAAGGAGACATGTGTAAAGTTATAGCGAGTCATTTTCAAACCTTCTAGGTTTCATTACGCAAGACCGAGGCGTTTCCCGCCGCACAACCAACCCACGGCGCTATCTTCGGCCTCTCCGCCGAAAGGCCAATCAACATCAGGAACCGAGAAGGCCCATGGAAAGATTCCCGGACGCCCAAAGGATCATGCATAGTAGCGCGAATCTGCCCACACACCATCCGAACAATCTCGCCATGCAAGTCGCTGCAGGGTCAGGGGTTTAATGAAGCTACTCTTAAACTCTAAAATCTACTAGTCGTCAAAGTTGCTACTCCGTTTGCAGTTGCTTCCTGCAAGCCAACAACATTTTGATTTTAATCTCCTGGCTTATTATTATCTCATCTGGTTAAAAGGTATTTCTGCTAAGCTAAAGTAAGGTAAGTAATAATTAATTGGCTCGGGACCAGCAGAGATTCGACGATCAATGAACAATTAAATACGCCTTGGCGCTGGTTTCTCTCTTCCTGGCTTTCTACATACAATATATTATTGAAATTCCCTCATTGCAAGCTTCACTCCTCATCACGCAGCACGTCTTTCCTGCTTGCGGTAACCAAACCAGTACTACATTGCCTGACCCTGTCATCCCTCCCTCTCCCTGTCTCTCGTGTCCATGTTTAAGGCAGCGTTTTGATATCTCTCGACGTATGAAGCCTTGACCTGTCACAACATGTGGTCGTCATAATCAATTGGTCACAAGAATCCCCATCATGTCAATACTTTTCTACAAACGACCTGAATATGTTCTACGACACCACGGACCTCTCGCAGAATGCTCACGAAAGGGAGGGACCGCCCAGGATTGTAGCGCCGCTGCCATACCCCCCGAGCTATCCTTTGAGAATGTCATATGTAACAAGTGCTTGCCTCCATGCAGCTTGCAAGAATTCCTCGACTACCTCACCTACGTGACACATGACGCCGAAAACCTTCAATTCTACTTGTGGATGGTGGATTATTTCCAACGCTTCCGTAATGCTCCAAAGTCTGAGAAAGAGCTCTCTCCACCATGGAAAAATGACCCTTCTCGATCTGCGTGTTACATGAACAACCAGATTCTGGACAATGGCACGACCTCTTTGGTTGCAAAGGAAATTGATATGCACAGCGAGGATATCTCGAATGGCTCCACATGGGACGGAGATCAGTCTGATGAGTTTGCAGACTATACTGTCTCGCCAATCAAATCGTCTGTCAAGAACAACCAGGACAAATTTGTTCCGCAACAATGGAAGGCAGCGGCTCGAACTCAACCCTTTCGTTCCGAAATCGACAGAATTGTCAACCACTACATCACTCCAGGCAGCCCGCGCCAGTTGAACCTCTCCCACAACGACCGTGCTACCGTTATTCGCGCTCTTGAGCGCACCACCCACCCCTCTGCTCTCACACTGGTTAAGAGGATGCTCGATTCCACACTGCGAAATCAATCTCACCCAAACTTTGTGCGATGGTCAATATGCAACGGCAACAAAGAATGGACTTTCGCTCTACGTGTCTTCGCCATTACGAATATCACAATAGGCTTTGCCATTGCCATCGTCCTCACTCTTTCAAGGTACTCGCGTTGGTGGCGTATATTTGCTGCGTTTGAGTGGTGGTTTGGTACAACCAACATTATAGCAGCCTCTCAGGGTCTCTGCGTCCTCCTGCACAGAATGCATACCCGACAATACCACGCATGGGAAACGAAAGATTACACAAATGACGATGACGAAGCCATGCTCAAAGGTCTGGACATCAATTTCATCAACTATGAAAGTACGAAGTCGAAATGGCCGGTCAAAATGGAGGTTTTCGGGCCGGCTAATAATTATAGTGGCGAACCTTGGGTCGATCACTATACGCGGAAGCCGTGGTGGAGGAAGTTGTTTGAAAAGAGGATTCCCGTGCGGGAGACTGGACTGAAAGACATTCAAAACCGTATGATACGGCAGGCGGAAGCTTGGGCGCTTCTCATCACCATTCCACTTACGACTGCATTCGTGGCGATACCCAAAGGAAATCTTTATCCTTCGTGACGTCCGACGAAGCATGGGAGCTGGGCTCTGAGATACCATTCTTTATCGCTGCATCATACAGAGTTAGATGCGTTCATTGACCCGTAGAGTTACGAGGATACCCCCAGAAAGACAATGTGCAATAACAACATTCCGGCTACGACAGTACGGCTAGTGCACAAACGACATAATGTGAGATGAGCATCAAATCAGTAGCGAGGTACAGACTGGCATGATTCCGACTAATGGACTTCTACATTCCGACGACGATTGGGCACCACTCATTCCTGCAATCAGCTACTCCTATGGAAAACTTCGAAGATATTCTCACTTGTGTCTATGCCTCGTTCTCGAAAGTCCCTTCAGCACTCGGTACCTGAGCATGGTCTGGCTAGCCGAAATGTTCCCAACTGCTCAAATCAACACGTGAATGGAGGGAGAGAAAGGACGGCATCCGGAAGAGGTCCAGAAGGCAGATTACATAGCAAGTCTCAAGATTCTGGGACGGAAAATGGCCTTGATGCATTATGAGCGACCTCTTCAACGTAATGTAGATGAGCGCGGTGGACGCCAAGAAGGTGCTGGAGAAGCGTCAGAGACTGGGGGCTTGCATAGTCCACGGTAGGCGTGAAATAATAACTGTCCACGAGCTCTCGTTTGGATTGCCAAATACTATACCGTGCCATATGAGTATGAGTATGGATGAGATTCTTTTCATTCCTTACCCACTACTCCACATTAATATTAATTATTATTGTAAAGTAACCGAGCCTCCGAGCTGCACTGATGGCGTAGTAAGGTAGGTAGTACTTAGAGTACAGTGCTCGGCGCTTACTGTACTTTTGTTTCACGTTATTCGTCATTGTGCTTGAAAGTCTACATCAACCAATAAAATCTCCGAGCTCATCACTTCGGCCGCGCCATCCTAAAGGGCAAAGGCCCCAGGCCTTAAGACTGGGCGCCAACGCCTATGCGATACAACACTAACAGTCTCCGAATGGGGCATTCGGCACATAAGATTGTCATCACCCCTCTCTCTGCGACTAGACACTGCATCCATGATATACGGCATGCTCAACATAGACTTCGATTCTATACGAATGTAGCGACCTCATCACACTCCAACTACAACCTGAACGCATGACGAGGACCTGCAAATCTGCGACACTGAAGACCTCCTCTTAGGCCGAGCGCAGCAATTTGAGACCTGTTGCGCTGGCTTCACAGTAGGAGATAACTGGAATCGCAAAGTCCAACATATACAATTCATTCAAAGAATATAAATATCTCAATGGCCTCCGGCACCCAAAGAATGACGCCAGCAGCGCGAGGCAACGAAGCAAGAGCAATCCCACCGCTTCAGACAAACACCAGTAGCTCTAATCGCTATTCATTCATGGACACACCTGTTGAGATGCAGAGATCCACGTTCCAGCCGTACCACCAATTCTCCAGTCCTACGAATTCTGTGATTGATGAGTCACCGATTAGCCCAGTCTCACCGACCAGAGGTCTACCGGCCTATCAGCAGGGACCACAAGGGGCCGTGACTTCGCCTATACCGGACCAGAAGGCTCAGGCGCAGAGTCCACAAGAGATGCATCCGGCGTTCTTTGCGCCGTATACAGAGGAACAGCCAGCGCAGCAACAGGTGCAGCGACCTCCACACGCCGAAGAGGTGCCAGCGCAACAAGCTCATCACGCACAAGAACCCGAAGTCGGTGTGAAGTCGCAGTCGCCATTACCTATGCCAACAAAGATCCCCAAAACGCCACCGCTTTTTGCAGCGCCACCGACCAGCAACAGCCCTCCTACTCAGAGTTCAATCACGGCGTCGTCAGAAACGAAGCGAGAAATCTACAATCCAGACTCGCTCTCCGGGACGAATGTCGGGTCGGAATATCACCGCCCCGGCCAAGTTTCCCATCCGAACGCTGCAATAGACCCGCATTGGAAAAGTAGCCTATGCGAGCCGGATACCGTGTGCTGCATGGGCATCATATGTCCCTGCATGGTCTACGGAAAGACCATGTACCGCCTCTCGCGGCGCGCGCAGAAGCAAGATCCCACGGACATGCTGGGGTACGAGAGCTGCAATGGCTCTTGCGCGCTCATGTCACTCGGGTGTGGGTTTCAGTCACTGCTCGCAGCGATCCAACGGACCCGCATCAGGAAGCTGTACCACCTCGAAGGCAGTTTCGGCGCTGATTGCCTAAAAGCATGCTGTTGCTGCTGCTGTGTCATAATGCAAGATGAGAGGGAAGTCCGAGATCGCGAGGAGTTGCTAAGGAGACACGCTGGTCCGGCTACGGGGGCGTACGTAGCTCCCGGGGGGATGACTTATGCACCGCCGCCTCGTTGAAATGAAAGGTTGGGGTAATGGTGTCACGAGGGTCTTTTGCGACACTCTTCGGCCGAGCATTACGGCCTAGCACTACGGCCCAATTTGTCATGTCGCATGTTTGAGTCCCGGACTTGCTCTGTTGAACCCTCAAGGCTACTTGATGATCAATTTGAGACATTGCAAAATTCTCAGCAGGGACAAGGAGTCCTCAAAGGAGCAAAGCATCTACGCCCATACGCCCTCTTCTCTCCAGTACCGCTTGATATGCCTCGCCGATGCATGACCCCACGAATCGAGTCATGACATGCAGAAAGCCTGATGCAGTGCTCCTCACACGACTCCTCCCTTCAACGAGCAGAGCTGCTATATATATCGAGCTTGCAAACCCCCCACAATCACCACCCTCCTCATCCTACAGAATGAAGGGATATAAATCACCGGGCCTCCAGACTGACGGAAGGAAAGAAAAAGAACGGGCCGAATGGGCTGAGGGAAATGTATGAGCCGCTGCGAGGCCAAATGGGCGCTGTGGACAAAAAGTATAGAGAGAGCAACATGCCCGCGCACTCTTTAAGAAGGGAGAGGAGAGCCATGCTGTCCTTGGGCACAGTAGCTTTGCTTTGCAATTTACCAATAATGTGACAGACACATCCAACTTTATATAATGTATCTACCACCTATCCACAAAAAAACAAAAAAAGAGAGAGTACTAGAAAACTTGCCGACATCCAAACCGGCCTTCCATCCCTTCATTCATTCAGACAGAGCCCCATCCAACGCTCTACCCGCCTTTCCAAACTTCCCCCCTTATCCACATCCCCCCCCTCCCCAAAATCCAATCCAACCCCCATCACCGCCCACTCGCCAACCTCGTCCGCTTACTAATACCCAATCCCGCCCCCGGCGCCGCGGCATCTCTATCTCTAAGCGCTTTCCCGCCCTTGGCCGGGGTCGTCGTTCCTTTATTCCCCTGTTTCACTGCTGTTCCCTGATGCACCGCGACGGCGACGCCCATTTTTAAATCTACTTTCTCCCTCCACGCCTTGACCGTTTCGTCTTCGTAGCCCAGTTGGGTCATTTGCAGGGGGGGTTCTTCGCGGTCTGGGTCGTCTTCGTGGTGGTTGGCGCTCCAGATGGGGGTGGTGTGTGGTTCTGCTTTTTTGTGGTTACCGTGGTCGTTGATGTGAGTGTTGTTTGTCGGTTTATTTTTGTGGGTGATGGTGGATGGTTCGAGCGGGGTGCCGAGACCGTCGGTGTTCATCGTGTCGACGCTGCTGGCGCGAGAAGGATTGATGCTGTGGGATGAGAGATTGGATGGTGCGCGGCCGAAGAGCTGCCGCCGCCGCCTGCGATATGGATGAGTTTGGTCGGACGAGGACGTTGCTGATGGTGCAGGGTTCATGGAGGTTCGTTGGTGGTGGGCTAGGAGGGATGAGATGGTAGGTCCGAGGGAGGAGGACGAGGTGTGATTTGGTTTCTGGGGCGAGGGCATTTGCTCGACGGATGCAGAACGCTGAGGGGGTTTCTCTGGTGATGTGGATCGTTTCGGCTGAGAGGTGTTGGGGGAGATTTCGTGGAGCGGACCCGATGTTGGGCGTAGAGTATGCGAAGAATCATTGTCAAGGCTGTTGTGTGCTGTCATGGTCGTGCCGTCAGTCGTGCTCGTATCCCGTAAGTGGCTTTCATCATTGCCTAATGATTCTATAGGGGTGGTTGACCAGGGTTCTGGGTCAACGATGTGAATCTGTTTACTGGGGCTGAATGTGTCATTCGCTGGATGCTTGTCCTTTTCTTCAGGTGGCAAAAGTGTCTTCTTAGGTCTTCTCTTTACATCTGTTCTTTCCAGGCTTTTCTCTTTCTCGCGAGACTCGGCAGGTTTGTCCTGTGGGACTGGTGTCTCAACGCTTCTCGTTACTCGATGCGGATCTTGAAGTGGCTGGACGAGATACGGTCCAAATGGGCAAGACTCGGCTCCTCGGATGCAACTCCACAGCCACTCTGCTTTCACTGCGGGAACGGCCCAGAGTTGGGCGTGGAACAGCTTTTCGTGTCCAGGGGTCCCAGCGTTGCATAATAGAACCGACGCTTTGGGCGTAAAGAATTCATCATATGTTGCGCCCATCAGCTTGACAGCTTTCGACATGTGCACCAGATCTATGCCTTGGAAACCAGTGGAGCAGATGGTCAAGTCTTTAAAGGCTGCAATAGGGAACTTCCGGAAGGGTGTGTTCGTCACACTTGCTTGAGGTTCTTCAAACTGCTTTCGGTATAGGCACCTCTCGACCCATAAGTCTGTCACCAGCACTGGCTGGTGCTCGTTCTCAGCCACTGAAGGTGAGTCGGAGTCAGAGTTCGTATGGGGAATCAAGATGTAGCCGTTTCTGGGAGAACCATCTTTAGGCGCTGGAGGTAGTCGAGAAGCGTCGTCGATTATTACGGCCCCATGTGAACGCAAGTGCTCCTCGAGAATGGCAGTCTAGCTGCCTGTTATCTCTAGACTCTACGCGATTTGGGACGCCACATACCTTCTTCCCGTCAAAACCACGAAGTAAAAAGGTCTTCGCTTGGAATAAGCCTTTCTGCTGTGGAGTCTTGGACAGATTGGACGACAGGTTGGCCACCGATTGACTTCTTTTCAAAAGACTACAGCCAGCCGCTGATTGGGCAGAGGTCGAAAAGTCTATATGCCCAGCGTCTAGAGGCTTAGGATGGTCAAATGGCCCCTTCTGAGGTTCATCCCATACGCCCGCCTTAATTTCCTCAACCTTGAGCTCTTCGCCATTGATTGCGCTCCACAACCCATCATTGTGACTGCTCAGTCTTGCGCTCGCCGTCCTTCTCAACTTTCTCGCATTTGGCAGGATGGTATCGTCATCTCGCGCTCGCTTCCCCAAGGACGTGGGTAAAAGAGAGCTTCGTATCCAGGCATTTCGGCCACGCTCAGAAGGTGGGAGCTGTAGACTGTAAAGGGCCTCTTCAAGGATCATGCCCCTCTCGAGGCTCTGCTCCAACCATTCGACGCAAATAATTTTGATGCCCCATTGACCTGCAAAATTGAATTTTGCGCCTGATGGCTCCTTCGCGATCAGATGTGTGACGTCCCTCGTGAGGTTTCCTCGGTAATCGCCGCCGTTTTTATTGATGAGGTCCTCAATCTCCTTGCGATACACCACTGCGATCGGACTCAGCTTTCGTCATTGTACCTACGCGCAGCGTTCAAACGTACGATCATCGAACCCAGTGACGCAAACTTTGAGCCCCGTCAGAGTCGGGAGTCTGTGTGCAATCTCAAGAGCCTCAACATCAGTTTCCCCTCCCTCCATCCATGATGTCCGCACAGCGTCGATCCAACTCGGTAAAAGACATTTAACGTCAGGTCTTTCCTTGGCCACAAATTTGTACTTGGGCGTATTTGTGTCGCCAACGATCAGGTGGGTCACGTCGGATGTGAGGTCGAACTTGTGAATGGCGCCCATCTGGGAAGCAATTACCGCAAACTGGGACTATTGCAGAGATTAGAGCAATCAGCAAGGAGGTCATGGAATACCATTCTGATGGCGGGTGATACAGCTGCGGAGAAGGGCGATTAACTTACACGCCTTTCTGGTTCAACGGACGTGCAGCATATAATGACCCCGAGTAAGGGCAGCTGAGTGTCCCCCATGGCTGCGGACCAGGCACGAGTGGATTATTGTGCAGTCTCCATTATCATCGAAGTCGCAGAAAATGGCATATGGACCATGGGTCCTTGGTGGACGCGTTGAAGACCGAAGTTTACGCGATATAAGTTACCTTACCTCATCGAGACTAGATCATATGCTATACTAGCGTAGGGCTACCTTGCAAAAAGCACAAGGACGAGGGGAGTGCTCATACCGTGACCACATACTTTACAATTATGGGGCCATTTCCACAATGCGAAATGCTTGCATGATGCCTTGAAGTTAGGAAGGGATTTAAAGTGCTGATGGATAGCTCAATGAGATCAATCGAGGGAACGTTGTTGGGGAGGTGGAGATGCGGGGATGCGAGATGGGGTCCTTTATTCGAAGCAGGTATACTCTACAGATGATAGAAAAGAAGAAACATCAGAACGACTCCATCTTGCCAAGTATGGTAAAGTATATAAATGGTCCGAGGGAGTCTTTACTCTGACAATAATAATAATAATATGTGAGATTCATGTCATGTCCTACTGCGTCATACGTGGATATGGTGAGTACGGAGTAGGGTCCTTGTAGCTTGGTAGAAAGCTCCGCCGTTTTGTGGCAAGATTTTCTTGAACCGTGCGCGTTGGTCCATGCGGCAGACATGCATAATGTAAGTATGCATCCACTCGTGCCTTTTCGGAACCCACGGCGGGAGCACTGAGAGAAAATAGAGAATGATTCAATGAACCGATTGTGATAATAATGTACGTACCTTGTATGAAGTACCTACCCAGTACTCCGTACCCAGAGCACTAGTAAAAGGAATTGCGGGGTTCCGCGTGTACGAATGACGGTACTCTACGAGTATTCCGTTTAAAAGTATATACGTGTGCTCTACAAATTTGAATCCTTTCCACGCGGCTCCATCAGGAAATCAACGTGTGCGTTTTAGGCTTGAATTGAACTCTGCCGTGGCTTCCGAACGCCTTGGTCATCCGGATGTCTGGACTTCACAGCCTCACAGGACGGAACATCAAGTAGGCAATTTGCATTTGATGCAATCTTACAGTAATCAATGGGAGAGCATCTACCACCACCACCACTATTGGGAAGACTCATTCTTGTCAAATAATAATAATTCTATCTATCTGCCTGTATCATGTCCTAGTTCCTTGCTTCCACATCCTGCCATCATCACCAGCCTGCCGAGAACCTGCTTTTTATAATCAATCTCTCCAAAAGTGTCAGCATCTTCTTCTACACTTCAGGCCGAGGAATTGAGCCTCGACTTTGACCAACAACAATAATAACGTCTTTCCGCCCCGTCAACTTGTCTCTGCCCATTCCATCCCGTCTGTTTGCAGCTCTTGAACGCTTTCAAAGCGGATACCTGTGCATCGAAAGGGTGGGAACCCGTGTATACCTACTGCGTCTATTCCTGACCGGAGGTCCGAGACATTCCGTATGTATCTTGCAGCAATCCATTTTCGGTCTCCCCCCCTGGTGCCCCCCAAATTGAATTTGAAGGAGCTGCCTTCAATGGGAATGGGTCTTCGAACCGCTCTGTCATCAACATCTTGCAAACATGTGCCTGTCATATTCGCTGACTTACAACAATCAGCATGACAGGGCTACCTAAGGCTCCAATCTCGCCGTGACCATCCGTCCTTCCCCCGTGTTGACGAAATTCCCTTGAGCTATCCTTGATCTTTAGCTTGGCAACAACAGTTATTTCGCTTTCCACAGATAGCTTTAGATTTCGCGTATCCGATCATTGCGCGAAGCGCAGTTGGGAAGTTCTCGCAGGGATTGCTCTGGTCCGGTCGGAGGATCCAACGGAGCCTCTACATTGCGATTCATCCCTTGCGACAGAGCCTCCGTCATCAGTATCGACACGAAAAAGTACTTCTACAAACTTCTTCAGTGGAGCAGTCATGACAGGTGTTGATGGGGCACGGAGAGGGAGTGCGAGACCCGGCCCTGCAGTTGGTGGACCGATGAGCGGTATGATCCATCGGCCTTCCCTTGTCCAAGACTTCCGGAGGGACTCCGCAAACTCAGTCTCTAGCAATGGTAGCAGTGCCGCTGCCATACCCCCCATGGGGGAAGAGAAGCCGCTAGCCTCAGGTAATGGCGTGTCGCTATCTATTGCGTTGGCGGAGCCGGTACTATTCCTACAAGGCATGGACCAGTCCGAATCGGGGAACCAGACAACTACGATGCTTAGAGGAACTTTTCACCTACGGGTGTCCAAAAGTGCAAAAATAAAAACGATAACCTTGGCTTTTCGGGGTCGAGCTGAAACAGAATGGCCAGAGGGTAGGTCTCCCTCCAGATTCTCTAGCATGCCCGGCATACTTCTAATTGCATGATTCTAGGTATTCCGCCCCGGAAGACCGAGTTCAGGGACAAAGAAAGCATCATGAATCATACTTGGCCCTTCTTCAACGCCCACTTTCAAACAGCAGAGTACGGTTCTGGGGCGGATTATGTCAAACCACTCAAAGGCCCATCAACAACGACCACTGAAATAGGCGTCACAGACGCCACCGTCGAGCCACCTCATCGTCGGTCAGTGAATTACAACATAAGTAGCAAGGACGCAAGAAAGTTGGCCTTGGCAGTTAATCAGTCAAGAAGTTTTGGGAAAGACGAAAGAGCGAATGTTGGCTCAAGTGTGGCCCAGAAGGGTTACCGCATGTTCACTCCCGGAGACTACAGCTACAACTTCGAGCTGCCTATTGACTCTCGCCTCCCAGAGACGATATCTGTCGATCTCGGTTCTGTCAAATACGAACTAGAGGCCACCGTAGAAAGAGCCGGGGCTTTCAGAGCAAATCTGGTGGGTTCTAAAGAAGTCACATTGATACGCGCTCCAGCAGAAGGTTCTCTGGAGCAGGTTGAGCCTATTGCCATTTCAAGGAATTGGGAAGACCAGCTCCATTACGACATCGTTATTTCCGGAAAGTCGTTCCCACTCGGGGCTCAGGTGCCAATTGCATTCAAGCTCACACCTCTAGCCAAGGTTCAGTGTCATCGTATTAAGGTCTTCGTAACCGAGAACATTCAGTATTACACTACCAATAAACGGGTTCATCGACTAGAGCCGACGCGGAAGATCCAACTATTCGAGAAAAGGGCAGACGCGCCCAGCAGCAGTGCCTACCCAGGTAGCTCGGTACGAATTACAGCTGGTGGTGGGGTAGCGTATGATGGACGAGCAGCTGCAGCAAGAGGTGATGAGAATGTCCCTCGAGACACCAACAACCTGCTGGGAAATCTTGAAGGCGAGCACAATGTCGGCCCAACAGAAATGGAATTTAATGTACAGCTACCGAGCTGTCACAATATGAGGGAACGAGATAAGGCTTCGAGACTTAGCTTTGATACTACCTATCACGGTATCCAAGTCCATCACTGGATCAAGGTTCGTCTGAAAAATTGATATGATTCTTCAACTAATATAGACTTGTGCAGATCGTCATGAGATTATCGAAGCCTGATGCTGCCGATCCCACAAAACGAAGACATTTCGAAATCTCGATCGACTCGCCATTTCATATCCTGTCGTGTCGCGCCACCCAAGCGAATATTGCCCTTCCTGCCTACACTTCGCCCGAATCGACAACTTTGCTCACCGAACATTCCTCATGTGGATGTCCCGGTGCCCCAAGACGCCTGAATTCTCCCTCCTCCCTCCTACCAACGCTAAACAATCTTGGCGAAGAAGGCAGCAATGACTCGTCCTCGAGTGTCAACAATGTTCCCTCCCCAGTGAGTTTGGCTCGGCCTCAAGCGGCACATGTGCATGATCCCAATTCGGGTCAGATCAGACCGATGCATTTACTGCGTAACCCTTCATTTAACCCACCTCCTTTCGAGGATGATGATCCACCGCCACCGTTAATGACGCCGCCGCCAAATTATGAGACCCTTGTCGATGGCGACCCGAGAAGTGGGTTGGCCGACTACTTTTCGAGGTTAGCGGATGAAGTTGGCGAGGACGAGGATCGCTCGGGTACTTTATCGCTTGGGACAAGGATGGAGCTGCCTCTCACACCCGGTGGGCGGATCAATAGGAGTATGGACGAGCGGCGAACCTGGTTACCAATAGGGCAGCCATTCACGCAATGAATCGCTACGAATGGCATGAACTTGATGATGATGATGATGATTCAGTGCATTTTAGATGGAGGGAAAACACGGACTGCGGAGTGTGGGAAAGGATAAGATATGGTCTACTCTCGGAGACTAAAGAAACATTGGGAAGATGCAATACTTGTCCAACCGGAGAACATATTGAAGGAACGTCTTAGCCAATTTACGCTACTGGCATGCACAGCATACTCATAACTCAATTGGTTTGAAGTCCGGCCAATTCAGCTTCGCAATATCCACCATGTCTTTTCTTTCACTTGTAAATATGTTCTTGGACCGAGACCATTTTGGAAAGCAATTTAGCATGGATCAAGGGATCCTTTTCAGAGGCTTGGGAGGCGTATCTTATCTTTGGTCAGATAGGGCTGAATTGAAACTAAAAAAAAAGCCTCCCCTTGAAGATGAAATTCTCAAGCCAGCTTTTTCCCTCATTCTTCACAATCTTTCATGGCAACAAATCCAGCCATGCGGCCTTTACTGAGGCTAGCGTGTCAGAAGGGAGCTTCAGAAATCGCGATAACAGCTCGGCGCACCCTGACGACTCGTTCCACCGCCCTGCATCAGTCACGCGCCCTAATCAGACCATCCTCTATCCCACAGTGCCCGAGGTCATCCTTACAGCGGACCTTTAGAAGATCGTATGCCGACACGAAGCCGCAAAGATACTTCAGAAGGAGCAGGGCCACCCTCAGATGGTTATGGAGGGCAGTCTACCTGGGAGCAATTGGCAGCGTCGGATATCTGGGCTACACCATCTACTTGCTGCGGACGCCTTCGGAGCAGCTCGAGGCCGATCCTACAAAGAAAACTCTGGTCATTCTTGGTATGACTAACCAATTGGAGGCCGTGTGACAGCCATTGACGAGTTATAGGCACTGGATGGGGCTCTGTGTCTCTTCTCAAAAATTTGGGCAGGTCCACCTCGACTTTGTCTACCTTTCGCGTCCTAACATTATCTGACAGACACCGAGAACTACAATGTCATCGTCATCTCTCCACGAAACTATTTCCTCTTCACCCCCTTACTTCCTTCGTGTACAACCGGAACCATTGAGCATCGATCAATTATGGAGCCCATCCGAAACATATTGCGGCACAAGCAAGCTACAGTCAAATACTATGAAGCTGAAGCTACGAAAGTTGACTATGAAAAAAAGCTCGTTTACATAAATGACGAGTCTGAGATCAAGGGTGACATGATGTCCACAGAGGTTCCTTTCGATATGTTGGTTGTTGGCGTCGGTGCGGAAAATGCAACCTTCGGTATCCCAGGCGTCAGGGAACACTCATGCTTTTTGAAAGAGGTAGGCGATGCACAGCAGATCCGCAAGAGGATCATGGATTGCGTTGAGACTGCCAGTTTCAAAGACCAGTCCGCTGAAGAGCGAAAACGTCTGTTACACATGGTTGTGGTGGGAGGAGGCCCAACCGGCGTTGAATTTGCTGGGGAGCTGCAAGACTTTTTTGCGCAGGATCTCAAGAAATGGGTTCCTGAGATTGTGGATAACTTTCACGTCACCCTAGTTGAAGCGCTGCCCAACGTTCTGCCCATGTTCTCCAAGCAGCTGATTGATTATACCGAGAAGGCGTTCAAGGAGGAGTCCATCACCATCCGCACCAAGACCATGGTTAAGAATGTTACCGATAAAACCATTGAAGCAGAGTATACCAAACCCGACGGCACAAAGGAGAAGGAAGTCATGCCATATGGTCTGCTGGTGTGGGCTACCGGCAATGCACTTCGTCCCGTCGTCAAAGATCTTATGTCCCAGATTCCGGCGCAGAAGGACTCCCGCCGCGGTCTCGCAGTCAACGAATACCTCGTCGTCAACGGCACCGAGAATGTCTGGGCTGTCGGCGACTGCGCCATCGCTAATTATGCTCCCACGGCCCAAGTCGCTTCCCAAGAGGGTGCCTTCCTAGCCCGCCTCTTCAACTCCCTCGGGAAATCCGACACCATCAATAAAGAGCTTGCCAGCCTATCTGAAGCGCAAGCCAAGGTGACGGGCGACAAGCGGACGCAGATTTTCGACCAGATCAAATTGCTGCAGAAGTCGTTGAGACGCGTGAAGCAGATTGGCCCGTTTGAGTACAGTCACCAGGGCAGTCTGGCGTACATTGGACACGACAAGGCGGTAGCGGACATCAGCTGGCTGAGTGGCAACTTTGCGAGCGGTGGGACAATCACATACTGGTGAGTTGTGGAGCCCCGAGATCTCTGCTTTTTCATCTCACTCACTGATCATGTCTGGCTGAAGGTTCTGGAAAAGCGCCTACGTGAACATGTGCTTCAGCTGGAGGAATCGACTGTTGGTCTGTGTGGACTGGGTCAAATCCTCCCTCTTTGGCAGAGACGTCAGTAGAGAGTGAGGGGGAAGTTGGAGACAGGCTTTGGTGACAGGTATCCCTTCCTTCTGTTGGGTTCTCGATACACTACGCTTTTGATACCTTGCTTTGTTTGACTACTGAGCCGTCGATAATAAAAGAGCCTTTACATAGACTTATTCTTCTACTTCTCTCCGCCGTTGTAATTTAATACAGCACTCTCATCCTTCTCGACCAACCAAGTACAACAAGAAGACGTGCAAAAAAAGTCACCTTGGACCGAAAATCTGGTGAAAAGAAGCATCTCTCTCGTCCTTATCCACCAACCCCCCGGGGCCTTTCTCTATACCGCAAAGCTGATCCCCCATAGCAATTCCCAACCGAGTAAAAAGACACCCCTTTCTCACCATCAACATTCTCCGCTGCATGGGATCTGAACCCCCCACACTTTCTTCCCATCCATCAACCAACACACTCTCTTCGAGACTACTTCTTCCTATCCGGACCACACAACGCGAACGGTGAATGTCTTGGGGGGCTCATCTTTCGACATCGGCGCTTTGCTGATGGTTTTTTTTTTTTTTTTTTTGGTGGTGGGTTGCGATCAAGAGGGGTTGGGGCTATTGGGGTTCATGGGAGGGATGGATGAACGGGTGCGATGGGGATGGGCATGAGGATTGGGTTGGGGAGGCTCACGCTATTTTTCCGTAGATTTGTCCTAGGAAGACGACGTCTATCGTTGGACGGGATGAGATGAGTGGTGGACAGGGAAGGATTGATGTGAAGTGCTGGGAGCACAAGTCTTTCCAAAGGGCCCCGGCCTTCTCGACGCAGGACCTCCTCTATCGATCACGCACCGCCCTGGCCCGCAATCATCCCCCTGTTCAGCGTGATCTTCTCGAGAATCTTCCCTGCGCCTTTGTCCACCAGGTCCCCGGCCATGCGCCACCCGCACTCCTCGGCGTCCGCGTCAGAGCTCACGTAATGCCGTCTCGAGCCTTCGACGCACTCCTTGCCATCCAAGCTGACGACCATAGCCCGCAGGATCAACGTACCGCCATACTGGCCTCTTTCATTATCAGATCCTTCAGGGAGAGCGTCGTCGTGTTCGTGGCCATTACTGCGTCCACCTGGCCGCTCGACCACGGCGTCCGTTCCTGTCCCATCGCCTTTCTGCAGATGCCCTTCTTCCCAGACACACTCGACGCCTACTGGGACCGAGCAGCCACCTTCGAGCACCCGAAGCAGAGACCGTTCACCTAAACACTCCCATCGCACCCTCTTTCCCACCTTCCCTATCCTCCTCTCCGCCTCCGCCAATATAGCCCCAGTCCACTCATCGCCTTCCCTCCATTCGACACCTATCGCTCCTTGCCCGACAGCATGCAAGACCCCTTCCTCACTCCCCAGCCAGCTGCTGATTCTCTCTCCCATACCAAGCCTTTGGACGCCGGCGCCGGCGATGACGAGGGCGTCGAATCCGTGTGAGGCGTCATCAAGTTTGCGCAATCGGGTAGGGACGTTGCCGCGTACGTCTTTGATCACGAGGTGAGGGTACATCCTCCGTACCATTGCCGCTCTCCGTACAGAACTCGTGCCCACGACTCCTCCCTCTGGTAAATCGCCCAAATTCCTCCAGCCCTGCGCTTGCCTCGCCAGGCTTATGACAACGGCATCCCTAGCTTCTTCCCTCGCGCCCACAGCAGCGCACACGCACCCCGAGGGTAGTTTTGTAGGCACATCTTTCAGCGAATGTATAATCACATCTACCCGCCCCTTAAGTAGCTCTGCTTCCAGGTCCTCAGTCCAAATCGACTTTCCCGTCGATGCTAGTGTGTGGAGGGCTGTGGTTTTGTCTGTGTCGCCTAAGGATGTAGATGTTGGGTGCGTTGCGGTCGTTAGATCCGGGTGAGAGATTTGGAGGACGTCGGTGAAGAGAACTACCTGTGCGAGGGCGAGGGCAGAGGAGCGTGTTCCTATGTTGAGGGTTCGAGAGCGTGTTCCTATGTTGAGGGTTCGAGAGGTGGAGGAGGACTCGGGATAGGTAGATGTGAAGTCGGAGGTGGATATGGGAGGTGGAGGGGAGGCAATTGAGGGGTTATCCGTGCTGGTTGGAGAACGATCGGCCATTGTTTTGGGTGGACGGTCCGAGGGGAGATATGCGTGTAGGAAGTGAATGTGTAAGCTGCGTGTGCTCGCTCATGCAGCTTTGGTAATTGGATGACGAGGGTACAATGTAGGCTCTTCACCAGTCGGGGGATGTAAGATGGCACCAAAAGAGGGTCTTTCTATCAGAGGTTCGACCTGCTGGAATTGAGGTTCTATTTGTATTTTTCGTGAACTAGAATTATAGATGTGTACAGACGAGGCAAGAGTGCAGTACACAATGACACGGCTGTAACCCTAACCCTAAACCTAGTCTTCGACTCTGAGTCTGAAAAGGACGTGATAGATCACGTCCTTCTCACCGAGCTCTTTCTTCATAGCATTTGCATTCCCTCTTTGTGTACTGGCAGAGGCAAACCCTCCCACGTTAGCCCCTGATCTGAACATCGCATGAGATCGCGTTCAGTATCCTTTGATCTGTGTTGCCGGTAGTGTCCGCAAGGCCGGCATAAACCTTTCAACAAGGGCACAATGAGACTGCTTGGAAGCGCCCCGGGGCTATAGAGTGATGGCCCTCTCAAGGAATACGTTCCCAAATCAAATGTTGAGGTACACAGTCCGCGTTGGCGCTAATTGCTCTGCATTCACTTCTAAAATCGAACCGAAACCTCACTTCACCTTACCTTGCTTATTGCGAGAAGAACTTCAATCTTCATCTCTTCCACTCTCACGCCTTTCATATTATTCAAACTCTTCCATTAGTGACAACAAAGCACTGCTTGGGAAAACTTTAACCTGCAAGAGCGGCGAGCAGAGCAAGTACACGCAAGAGAAGATGAGCGCCGATTCCGGGCCGTCTGGGAGAATCAATATCATGATAGTCGGTGATCATGCACAGTAACTTAAGGCCGAACCTCCATGAAGCACCCCAAATGTTGACACTATCCACAATGATGGAAGCCGCGAAGACGAACTCGTATCTTGTGACGCTGATGCCAAAAACCTCGGTCATCGATGGAAAGGAGTTAGTCTCTCGCAATTCCTCTATATGCCGATGTCATGCTGACGAAAACAAGACACACGTATCAGGGTTCTTTTGAGCCCGATGCCAAAGCAGAAAGTAATAGAGCAATGAAAGCTTGTAGAATATTCAAAGCTAATTGACGACGGTGTATGAGGATTGGAAGCAAGCCTTAATGATTGAAGGCAAGAAGAACGACAAGCAGGACGAACCTGGGGTCTTGTTCGACATCGTCATCATAGGAGACAAGGAGAATGGGCCATCCCAGGAGGGTTTCGAGGTGAAGCCTGTCACGGACAGTCCCGTAGTTAATCCTGAGAAGATGGAGCAAGGATTGGGAGAATGTGAGTTCCGCCTTGTCTTGCTCTGAATGCTCCTTGACAGTAGACAGTTCCTAAGATGACAATCGCGGAGAATCATGGCGTAGATCTTAATGTCGCTACCACCCCCTACAAAGCGACCACGGCTGAGAAGCTCATAGAAGCAGCGAAGTGGGACGAAATTCCTTCACATCCCTTGACGCGTGAGCAGTTTGGCTTCAACAAAGTCGACAGCATCGAAAAAGAAAGCAAACTCCTTGGTCTATATCAAGGACTCTTCATCCTTCCAAGCCCGCCAAGGAGCGAGACCGTTCAGGGTTGGCAAAAGAAGAATAAGATAGCTGAAGGGATCTGTCATTGGTACAAGAGCCAGCATGGACGCAGCCGCTACTTCGACTGGTTCAAGAACCACCAGTACTTCGTTGATCAGACCTACGTTAAGCCGAATAGCCACAATGAGCCATCAATGAGTGGAGGAGCGTCTGTGCTTGATACTGATTAAATTGGGATATATCCATGGCGTTTGAAGGGGAGAGATTTGGGTCGTGAGCGGTCATCGGTGACTTACGAGTGACACAACGGTATTGTATCTAGCTCACAACATTTTAGCTAGAGAGCATCCAAGTATGTCGACCTGCATGATGCTTTGGCTACGGTGACTGTTGCGTTTAAGAGTTTCGCTACCGACAGAATAGTAGGTAATCCACAGCTGAGACATGGCATGGAAGCCTAGCGATTCCGGGAACGAATGCGGATCTCGGAGCTCTCGTTATTATTGTTGCGCAGTGTGGACAAGCGCTACAAGTTGACACGAGAGCTGGGAGCTTGGATACGATGACAAGCATCGACCAACACATGAGGCGAAGTTTGCAGCAGTGCGGCAGTGATGACGACGATGCGAGGGAAAAGCGATGGATTCATACGGTATGTCAGTTGCGGATTATGCTGGTTGATGATGGTGAAACCGAATAAAACCCAAAGGCGGCCTGTTTTTGCGAAGTCAAGCGAAAGTCGTATTGCAGCTAGATGACGTACTCTCTCCTCGTAACGCTGATGGACACTATTCCGAAATTATGTGTTCAAGTCAAGTTGGTTTGATTTGCGTTGCATTTGGATTGATTTGATTTGTTTTTGGGATTTGATTTTGGGTTGCGTTTGCATTGCATCATTTGCGCTGCTGTGCTGATTCTGAAAAGCATCCACTCCACTCCCACATCCTTTCTTGCGAGATTCGGACTGACCGCCCGTAATCAGGATCGAGTTTGACGCATGTCCCTTCTCCATTCAGCAGGACCAGGAATAATCATAAATCATCAATACCTGTCCCTACCCGGCAAAGAATCCGAGACATGGCCAAAACTCTGATCGCTTTCTTATCCATTCCTTGGTCGGCATATCGTACATTGCACTTCGGGAAGAGCGTCTTATTTTTTCGACTCGTTAAGATGGATCGTACTTTGACAGATTGGTTGATGCTTGTGGTAAGGAATTCTGCTGGTTGCTTCTGCAACTGTGAGCTCCGTAAGACGCACCAGCTAAGCTAGGTTTCGTATACTCCGTAGTTGGTGTCGCCGGTCGGTATAGGCGTAGCAGGATCAAGATCGGGATCAGGGTAGGTGGAAGCGCACCTCTTATCTATGGTCTGTCGCCATATCTGTACTGGTCGTGATATATGTTTTTTTCTACTTCTTTCCGTTGGACAGATATTGCAAGGCAACGCATGCTTGCGGAAACATAATAATAATAATACCTTGTCGAGCGATACAATTTTAGAGTACGTATCTTTTACTTGACGAGAGTGATTTGGACCGAGGTTGGCCTCGGGAATTATGAACCCCACGTCACGCCCTGGGGCAGTCTTGGCATAAAGTAGGCAGCTCGGCCGCTTGGTCTTCCTGACTCCTGACTCCCTATCTCTTAAATTTCCCAATCCGTCCTCGTACATAACACTTTCCATATCTTTCCGACATCATCATTATTATTTCATCACCAGCATGACGCCTGTCAGCCTACATTATTATTACAGCCTACAGCTACTACCGTTGTCGTGGCGTTCCCTTGCATGGAAACGAGCTACTCTCTATCATTTTATTGCTTCTGCCTACTTCTAGGCTGCTCTCTTGGCCCCAAGAGAGCAACTTGTGGATAACGGCATGTAAAAGTACGGAGTGTGGAGTATAGCTTATACGAGGAAGCACTAAGAGATATGCTGCCGGTGGTGGAGCTGGATAGTGCATTTTCCACCTACCCCTAGCATCAAAGACGGGTATCCTGTGACTCTATCTGCTGAAGTACATAGTAGTCAAATCGATAATTTTGTATAATTAAAATACTTTTCCGATACTTGCTTGGTCTTGACCTCAGATCACACATTTTGGATTGGATTATTTTTTCTTGGAGGCGGCAAAGGCTTTGCTTGTTCAGGTAAGGATTCACATTTTTGGGCCAAGCTGCCAGCAAGCGCTTTTCGTAAGCGGCAAAGATGACCTAGATGAGGGGCTTGATTGATCGAGGGGCAATAATCTTTTGCACAGGCTTGCAGCACGGGTCGCAGCAGCATGCAGCCGAGTGTGAGACCCTATCCCCCTTTCCACATCCTACCCTACAGTACTCAAACATCCCCCGCCTCCCTCCCCTCCCTGCACACCAATGAAAACCCACTTTCACTCCTTAGCTGCCAACCAAGCCCGTCCCCTCGACCAGCGATAAAGCTTCAAAACCTCCATTCATGATGTACTAATAAAATAAATTTTCTTTCTCAAAAAAATAAAAAAATCTTACTCACCGCACTAGTTAGCGGTACTTTTCGCAAGAGTGGAAACTCTGCAGGTTTTGGCCTCGCCCGAACACCACCACCACATCCGACCGCTGCAATAAGAAGACACACGGGGCCAGCGTACCACCGTAGCCTTTCCTATCGCAGTCGGACCTTTCGGCTCCTCTTGTGACTGCCTCATTTAATGCAATTCATCATCAGTCTGAGCCATCTTTCCAGCTGATCCAGGGATCATCATCCACGCATGCCCCTCTTTGCCTCTTGCGAAGAAAATGATCAACCCCCGGAACTCTAGAAGATGCTGTCGTGGCCTTATTCGTATTCTTGACCCTTTTAGCCTTATCCCGTCCAACGTTGTTCCGCAACTCCATCATCCATGAGACACTTTGCTTGGGGCCTAGGTGGACGGGCGTTTACTGATTGCAAGGTCATTGCCGCAGGGACCGTCCCACGTCCTACTTATGGGACCCTGCTCCTCCGATTAGTCTGCTTGCAGTATCGCCGTCGGCTGCATCGGTGTCAATACGCTCCTTTCTTTTTTTGTCGGGATAGCACATGAGGAATGACGATGCCGGATTGATGATTGTCTCTTCTCACAAGTGAAATCTAGGATCCTGTCAGCTTGTCAACAAACACGCTACACGTAAAAGCCGTCGCTTCTGACACCTCATCTAAATGCCTTGTATCATCATGGCCCCAATCAAGTCATCAGGAGGTCGCTGATCCTTAGTACCTTCGGCTGGCACTTGCTTACTGCAGTGTGCTTCGGATTCCCAACAGCCTAGTGTATTATTGTTGATCTCCACCGCCGCTCTCAATTGCTGCGCCAGGGAGGATTGCAAATTTGTAAAACTTCGCATGCCCGTTGTAGGCACTGTTGTATGTAGAGTGTCATCGCTCCTGCATACGAGACTTTCTAGTTGTGCCGAGCAAGGACCGCTCAGATGATGGGGCTTGGTCACAGATGCGTGGTATTTTCGGCAGCATGAGGCAGCACAAATCTTGTTGGCTTGAGAACCAACCAAAACCAACCAAGATTCCTTCCAAGACAATTGCTCATGGTGAAGACCCGATGACCGCCACCGACATCAAGTCAGTCAGCCAGAGACCAGAGTAGTAGTTTTAATTAGTGGGTTGAGCATCTTTTGACGGCATAGGACGGGTTTTTGGATTTGGTACTGGTACCGTACCAACCGTATCTTGATTTCTGGGAAGCGGGAAGCTTGGATAGAGAGGGGAGAGGCTAAAAGTTGGAGGCACTGGACTCTTGGAGACTTTGGAGTCCTGGACAGCCCTGGTGGCCGAACAGGGGTTTTGATTCGCCCAATCACCGCTGCTTCCGTTTTCAAATCTTACACACATATTGCACATTTGACGAATTTACCAAAGCACCAAATGCCGGCCAGACTCCTATCATTACTCTTAGCGAATAAGTAAAGTAGGTAGTCATGCCACGGCCAAGCATGCATGCCTTTCGCTGGTGCATTCATCCTCCTTTATCCTCATCCATGATATGTGTCCGTCACTACTATGATACTGCTACGTATGATTATTGATCTTCTTCCCGCAGCTCTCTTGGTGTTGATCCCGAGAAAAGATCCAGATCTCTCTTTCGCGTCTTCGCGTCTTCGCCTTGCAGGTAGCAGGCTGCGACTAGCCCCCTACCTCAAGTGCGTGTTACATATGAGACCAGAGGATTAAATATTAATATAGGCTATAATAATAATCGGGCTTTACTTTGTTGGAACTGAAGCTGAATGTTTGATGCCTATCAATCGGCATCGTTTACGCGCTATTATCTGAAATTACGGGGATGACTTTGGACATGGGATGCAGGCTTTGCCTTGCTTGGCTTACTCTCGCTTCTCCCGTGCTCCATAGTGACATAAGATAAAGTAGTCCATGCAAAGGTGACTACTAAGACTGCCGTATGTACAGCAAGCATGATACCTTAGAGTCAATCTACAACTCTAGTCGCGGTTGTCTTGTTACTTTTCATACTCTACTTTACTTTACTTTACTTTAGTTGTAGTCCTTCAATCCTTGACGTAGCGGTTAACACCCTTACAAGGAAGGAGATTACCAACACAGTAACACTGACATAACGGACACATTATTGTCCATTGCGCAACCTCGCTTCAGCCCACCCCCACCTGTCTCTTTCCATCTTCGTCTATATCTCCTAGTGGCAAACAGTACCGTACTTGACTTCCTCTTCCTTTTGAGCGTACGGACTACGGATCACCTTGGCCCCTCATCAGTCATCACTCTAATAATAATATGCACTCTTGATGAGTCTGGTGTTCGGGTATGAGGGTTAAAAAAAAACGCCAATCAGCTGCTCCGTTTGCCTTTTTTCACTGAATCACTTTTTTTTTTCTTTTTTGCTTGCTTGCCTGGCGGCAGTGGACGGGCAGCCACTTTACTGGATTGAGTTAGACCAAAGCTTTTGATTCAATCCAGCCCAAAGGGCAGACAGCCAAATGCCAAACGCAACACTTCCGCTTAAGCTGCTAGCATCACACATCGTCTAAGAAGAAGAAAGCAACAAGGCTCCTTGATTCATCCTTCCCCTATGCCCCAACCTACTTACCTACTTTAGACTACTGTAGTCTGTAGACACACCCACCCCCTCCGATGTGAATCGCAAGGGCCCTATCCTTTTCTGCCTTTCATTCAGCACCACTTATTAATATTGCGTGTTCACTATGACACCTCCACGGCGGCACGCCGCGTTCGGTACATTAATTATTCTGTTGGCTCGTGTCATTGGATCTGATACATAGCTCGGTCGCCCTTGCTACCCTTTGTGCATGGGATGCATATTCACTCTACACACTAGGCACTAATCATCTTAATCCCTTCAAAAATCCGCTTTGGTGGCTCTCACACACTATTGAAAGCTTCAGTCGCCCGGAAACACTCTTTTTCTCGCCCCATAACTCCCTCAACTCTCCTGTCTCTTCAGTCTTGAACAATAATAGTCCCGTGTGGGATAGAGAGACCCCGAGACCAAACATCGATTTATATCAAAGAGGCATCAATCTTCGTCAGCCTCCCTGGTGAAAGCTTGGACACGGAGTTGGAGAACCTTGATTGAATTTGTGCCGAATGGGCACCACATCATCCTTTCATTCCCTTGACCATTCTTTTTGACCTTACTCCTCTTTACCCACTCTCTCCTAATTCCATTCTCCAAACGCCTCTGGTGCCTTCCGGGATATGCACTTTTTATTAATCCGTCCTTGTACGACTCATCTCCCCTACTAGGTCAAATTTACATGGATACTTCCCGATCCATCACTAGCTCTCATTCTCGCCCATTGTGAACCAAAACAAAAGGGAAAAGGGAAAAGGGAAAAGACAGTTGAAAAAGCTTCATTGCTCCTTTCAATGAGGCTCATGGCCACCAAGCCACTGCATTCGTCTTCTTTTCAATCTCATTGACCTCTTCCTTCCTTGGGCCTGCCCTCAACTGCCTTTACCTCTACCAAGCCTTCACAGCTGAGCTGGGCTGTGGTTAGACTTACGCCTCCTCTCATCACTTCCATGAAGACCACCGCCAAACCGTTTGAAATCAAATACTCGCGCCTCCATCAACCCTCAAAGCCGACGTCACTTCTCTCAACCTCTCTTCAGACGACCTTATCATCCCCAGACTTGTCCCAATGCTACGCCTTCAGTATCCTCCGCCCATGCCTTCAACACATCTATCGGAACGCACCAATCTGAATGGTATTCTTCCTCCCTTCCCGCAACGACGAGACTTCGATTGGGATTGGGACAAGGTCAACGCTGCAGCAAAAGCTGGGCAAAACCCAACTCCACCGTGCAGCCACTATTTTCCGGAGAGCGTGAGGGGGTTTGGACTTTCAGGCAATAAACACGGACTTCGCACCCCACCGAAAGAGATGAATGGCACAAATGGCAATCCAATAATAGCATCGAATGTGGAAAGAACACAGTACAAGCGTGTGCCAGTCGCTGCATCAAACCCCCCTTCATACCAGACATCTCTTGCCACCCTCGACAACCCAAAACAAGCGAGCAACCGTCAGCCCTTCTACAATTCCTATTACTCTGCAACACGGCCCCAAAGCCCGGTGCCGTCTAAAAAAGACCATGCAGCGCAGAGTGAGCAGACGGCTCGGCGAAGAGCATCGAATGATAGCAACTCAATCGCTTCCCATCTTCAAATACCTGCCTCGATTAATGACAGTAAAGGCAGCTTGCCGGAATTCGCTGCCCAAGTGAGATCACCAAGCCCCGTGCGCCGAAGCCGTCTGTACTGACTGGGCACAGATAACCTGCTTTTTCTGGTTCGAATCCTATTCCACCCTTCGTCTGGTCGAAGATGCAACACATGCCCCCATGCCACCAGGTCCACTAGTATCTGAAGCAATGCCTACCACGGGATTCCGGAAATGGGTGACAACCATACTTTCGATGACTCAGGTATCTCAGAATGTTATCCTTCTGGCTTTGATGTTCATCTACCGGCTGAAAAAATTCAATCCCGGCGTGAAGGGGAAGGTTGGGAGTGAGTTCAGGCTTTTGACCGTTGCGTTGATGTTAGGAAACAAATGTTCGTCCGCCTTGCACTTTTACCGTACGATGGCTGACAATTCGCAGTCCTGGACGATAACACATACACCAATAAAACCTGGGCAGAAGTCTCAGGCATTTCCGTCCAGGAAATTCACGTCATGGAGGTGGAGTTTCTAAGTAACATGAGATACACTCTGTTCGCCTCCGAGGAAGAATGGAAGGCGTGGCATGTGAAGCTCGGCAACTTTTCGAATTACTATGACAGAGCATCTCGGTTCCGAATTGAGACTATGCCTCGCAATATGACTCTGCCAACACCCCAATTCAGTGGACATCCACATCTTCCTTCGCCTCCAGCCTCACAGAATACATCGCCACCGTTCATGACAAACCCATCACCAGGGCATCCTGCACTCCCTCATCCGCTGTCCGTACCCCCGTTCCTCGCGCCAAACGTATCATCGCCAGCGTTGCCGTTTCCCGAAGTCGACCTAAAACCCTGGTCACGAAAGCGAAGTCTCGAAGATCACAGCTCGGAACCACCAGCAAAGAGAATGTCTTCGTTGAACCCGTCCTCGGCTTCCAGCACGACATTGACTCCTTCCACGTTAAAGGACACCACTCCACCTGTACCAAGGCTGCCAATGCCAAACCTGTCAATATCCACAGGAAGCCAGCACGGCTCGTCTCCTGCACAGCTGCCAATGCCTTCTGGAAGGGCGATGTCTACTGTTTTCACCGGGCCCCACCGCTGGCCGCAAAATGGCACGCTGCCTTCGCTTCAATCTTCAGCTTACCTCGGCCAGCCTGGCAGCGCGAGAAGCGGTGGCTCCCCTTTGGCTGGGCAGCCCAATAGGCAGTCTCCATACGGCACTGGCCCCTCAACTCCTTCACCAACATCTTTCCATTTTCCCAAAAATGCGCAGACACCCAGTGGTCTCTCACCTTCGGGATTTCCGGCACCGAGAAATTCCCCATACAAACCTATTCGAGGCGTAAACACGCTCCTAGTCCCACCACCATCAGAGTCATTACAGAATCAACCTCAGAACATCTCATATGATCAAATGCACTATCAGCCACTAGGCAAGCCTATCAGCGAACAGAGACGAGGTGTCCTGCCGTATCTGCCCTTCGAGACCTGGTCACAGTCTCATCACATGCAACATCACCTTCCCCCACCGGAATTTACTTCATGAAGCATGATCATTGCCTGAACATTATTTTTCCTATTCGGGTTCTTGGCTTGAGCAAAGTGCTTGCTTCAAAAAGTCTTTGAAACCGTCTTGCATTTTCCCGGAGGCTATTACTATTTGCATAGCGTGGCGCTTCTATTCGGGAAGACAGTAGCATTGTGCCATTGCAGCGAGCTGTTAGCTACGACGGAGCATGCCACAGGCGTTATCATGACGGACTCGGATGCTGTTCGAGATTTTAGCATTTGTTACCGGCTTGTACATAGAATAGCTTCATCATCTTCAACTTCTGATGCTGAACTTCGTCTTTTATTTAAATTCCGTGTCTCAGGATCAACCATGTTTGAACCAAATTGGGCCTTGACCTAAGACATGTCACAGTTTCTCTCAAGCTTCGTGGGCATGACGTTTTCTGTTAAGAAAACTTGCGGTATGAAGCATCAATTATGTCTATTTTGTGAGATTGTGATCTCAAGAAATAGGAGCCGATATGTATTCGTGGTATTGTACCTTACCTTACTTTGATAGGAAGGCAGAGACTAAGGTAGCGTGGGATTGCTTTCGCTAAGCTTAAACTTAATTGTGCCTAGCGCGGCAGGATGACGCAGCAGCCTCAACCTCCTCTGTCAATGCCAAGCAGCAACCTCAAGGCCATCTCTGCGTTGCAGTATGCACAAGACTTTGCTTCTTTGCTTCATACACGGCTTCAAGGTAGATCTAGGGCTACCATTGCACCTACAGATATAACCTATCACTGATTGGGGATAGGGCGGTGATGACACCTTCGTCGGATTCCCCGGTACGTTGCATTGGATTGATTCCTTCCTCATTCGACACCTCTTAGCTCTAACCATAGAGCTCTTTTGATCGCGTCTTGAGAGCGGAATTTGTCCTTTGAGAGCGACATGCTGATTTCGATCAAGAGCACCTTGGTGCTCTTGTTAGCCATGGTCTGCCCAAAATCACCGTGAAGGCTGTGACTTATCCTAAATTTGAGACGAGAGGAGATTTGAAGGATTGTGTTGGACGATTCAGAGAATGGTACGATGGTCTCCACAAATTGCACTCAATTATGTGCAGCAACCTAAAATTGCGTTTTAAGGCTTCAAAACAAAGTCATCGACCTCGAGGTCGCCGCATCCACCCCTTCGCCTACTGTTGAGCCGTCCGTGCATACAATATTGATCGGGCACTCCATGGGCGGCATAGTTGCAGCAGAAACGCTCTTTGCCATAACGTCAGACTCTCCTATTCCGTCCTCAAACACCAATTCGGACCCAATCGACCCTCTTCCGTCCACGAAAACTACCGCAAAACCTGCGCAGTCAACCACCGAGGAACCAGAGTCGCAGAAGGCTTCTTGCTCTACCACCCCTCAACATGACGACTCATCTTTCATGTTCCCTTACGTTCAAGGTATCCTCGCGTTTGATACACCATACCTCGGCATTTCCCCAGGTGTCATTTCCAATGGCGCGGAGCAGCACTACAAAAGCGCTTCAACCGCCTATAGTGCAATATCCGAAGTTGCTGGAGTTCTCGGATACGGCTCACCATCCAACAATAAGAGATCGCCCAAATCACCACAGCAGCAACAAGCTAACCAGAAAATGTTGACGCAAGGTGCAGACGCCATGTCTGCTTCAATGACAAATGCAACTGGTGATGCTGTTGCTGTACCTCCCTGGCAGAAATGGGGCAAGTATGCCATGTTCGCGGGTGCTGCGGGGGCAGTTGCTGCTGGAGGGGCGGCCGCGTATCTCAAGAGGGATACAATCACGGAAGGATGGTCTTTCATAGGGTCTCATCTTGAGTTCGTAGGATGTCTGGCAAAGGGGGAAGAACTTAGAAGCCGGCTGGAGAGGATTGTCAAGTTGAACAAGGAACGAGGCATTGGTTTCGCAGACCTCATCACCGTCCTTGGGAAAGGTACTCAGCAGCAGAGTAAGTCAGACACTGTACGAGCTGGCGACTTCGTTGAGATTGGCGCTATCCAAGGTATCGCGCCAAATGACAGGACCTTTTGTACTATCCCTAAGAGCGAAAAGAACAGGAGGTTCTTTGAGAAAGCCAAGAACGATAAGGCGAGCGACGAGATGCAGGCTCATATGAATATGTTCGGTGCAAGTGGAAATAGTGGATACTTTGCGCTGTGTGAGAGGGCGAAGGTTTTAATTGTGGATTGGGTGGGGCCCGAACGTAGTGCGTGGTATCAGGAGAGTACGCCTTTGCGGGAGACGGTGGATACGGCGGTAGAGGATGTGGGATTAGAGAAGGTGTCAACTCAAGACGAAGGTGCTGGTCTCCAGACTTGAAAGCTTTCATAATTTGAGTTCACTGTGGAGGTCCACGGCATGGGAAAGGTATATGACTCAACTGGGAGCTGCTGGAGTTTGCGAGAAGCGTGATGGAAGGAATGCGAGTAGGATCTATACCTGTACGGTATTTTTGTTTTAGAGACATAGTGATTAATGGACGACTGAATAGAGACTCCAACACTGGCACGACGCCCAGGATTCAAAAATTGTTATTGCTGTACCAAGTACTAAACCATGCAGACGGTCTCGACGAACAAAGTGCATAGTCGACCGCGCCATGACTATTCCACTCTGGCATATCTGTGCCTGAACAACTTCGAGTGAAATAGAGAAAAGGCCATTTCAGTATCCTCAGACGCCAGTGTAAGTATGCAGTCCAATTCCGTTCCTAGCATTCCAAACCGGCCTCCTACCTCGGCCTTAACTCGTAACCAAGAGCAAATCGTCTCAACCTGCCATGCTATCGCCGTAGACTGTCCAACCGAGCTTGGAGATCATCGTCATCCGTTCCACCTCCGCCACCACCTGGTCCTCCTCCGCCTCCACCTCCGCCTACCGCTTCTGCGACCCGACCGTCCGCGACTGCCGTCTTCTGCAGGCCAGAAGGAGTTTCGCCCATCTGTGATACGAAGCGTAATCAGCCATGCGGAATCTCACAAAACCTGAACACTTTCTCTCCAGACAACACCGCGCTCTCCCATCCAAGGAACAGACAAGACATACCGCCTGGCCCAAATCGACACCAATCTCATCCAGCACCTCCTTCACCACCTCCTCTCCCTCCTCCTCATCCTCCAGCCCCGTCACGTCATCAATCGCATCGTCCATCATCTCTTGTCGTTGATCCATGATGTCGTTTTCCTTTTCGAATTCCATGGCTATGCGTTGGAGAGCTGGGAGGTTCATTTGCCGGTTCATGGATCCGAGGAGGGAGGTGGCGCCTTTCATGCTTTGCATCATTTGTTCGTTGGAGCGCACGGTTTGGATGCGGAGGGATATGGCTTGCAGTTGGGTGCGCATGGAGTAGAATTTCTGTATGTACCTGGGTTGAGGGACGAGAGATTAGCTGGCGAGATTGTAAAACACCTTCCTAGTTTTTTCTAGGCAGCGAGATTAGAGGGGATGGTGAGCTACATGCCTCCTTGTCCTTACTAGGTCCTTTGCTTGGATTTTGCAGGCTCCCATTTGCCCATTCTTTGCGCTCTTCTTGATGTCTTGGACGAGCTTCTTCTCTTGATTCTCAAGCTTGACACGCTCACGGTCGAGCTCTCGTTGAGTCTTCTCTAGTGCTCTTTGGTGTTTTCTTAACCTCTCCGCCGGCGTCATGCGCTTCCCAAAGGCCCATTCGACGATCTGGCAGAGAGGTTAGCAGAAATCGAGCTTTGAGCGGGGTGCTGGCGGGTAAGTTAGTTACATTCATACTCGCAAATCCGTACTGTTGCTAGGAGTAGGAGTAGGAGGATTGAGAAGGGTCAGAAGACAAAGCAATTGAGCTCAATTGCACAGAAGTCTGCTCCGGTCTTGTTGCCTTGCAAAGCTAGGTATTGAAGCGCGATAGACTGCGGCGGGATGACGCTCCCCTCTCTTTCTCAGGGGCGCTAGTGTTGAGTAGCGGCGGAACGTGCCATTGGATTAGAAAAGGGCGGCGAAATGTTTCTGCAACAACTTACAATGAACCATCATAACCTCCTTCCCTAAACACCTAATGAATACTTCTGAAGCTCATCTCTCCCTCATATCTTTATCACATTCCTGGCCATGAGCCAGAATTACCATCCTCGTGATGGCTCCCCTGAGCCTGACACCAGCGGCTCCGCGTCCGATTCTTCATCTCAGTATTCACGGGCGCCGCATTACATGACAGTGGGCAATGGGTCGACTTCAGCCAGCGCGGCGGCATTGATGTCGACTCTTGACCACGACTCAGGCTATGGTTCAAGTATCACCGGCGATAGCTACACTAATGACGGTAGCAAAGGATGGCATCCGGGACTGACTTCAGATCGACCAACCCCAGAATTCACCCCGAGAATACCAGACGATATGAACCCAGATACGGGTAAAGATAGGCGGATGATGGCTAGTCATATCCACCAGCTTTACTACAATCAGAACCGTGCCGCGCTCGGTCGTCAGATTACGAAGACTGTGGAAACGCTTCAGAGTCTACAGCGGATGAATTCGACATGGCCCGCGCAATATCCCTCTTTACGAGAACCGCAAAAGCCAAAGCCAGATCCTAGACCCGGCTTCGCACATACTCAGTCGACTGCTGCTCGCGGAGACTTCCACAGAGAGAAGGACATTGCCCCTCTACGACCTGGTGCTCCACGTAGGGCCGCCACCTCCCTTAGTGAAGACATGGCAGCAGAATCGAGCTCTGCAGCGGCAGCTCGAAAATCCCAAGAGCCGGAAAGGCTCATCACACCCCAATCAGCGCAGGACTTCTCAGTACTGAAGCTGAATATGAATGTCCAAGGGTTCACGCAGGCGGAGATTGCTCATTCAATGAAGAAAGAGTCAATCGCTTCTCTATTGGATGGTAGAATCAATCAGAGTATCCGGCATCTGCTACGGCTGCGGGATCGGATTGAGGATACTTCCAGCAAAGTCTTAGTCACAGGTGATTTGAATGCGGGAAAATCCACCTTCTGCAACGCGCTACTGAGGAGGAAAATCTTACCAGAAGATCAGCAGCCATGTACGAGTATTTTCTGCGAAGTTCTGGATGCGAAGGAGAACGGCAACTTGGAGGAGGCGCATGCAGTGCACAAGGAAGCCACGTACAACAGGAACGACGAGAGCACTTATGATGTGTTCCCTCTGGAGGACCTAGAGAAGATCGTTACGGACAATGAGACCTATACACAATGCAAAGTTTACGTTAAGGATATTCGGACGATCGATGAGTCGTTGCTCAACAATGGAGTTGTGGACATCTCGATCATAGATGCACCCGGTCTCAATTCCGATTCTCTGAAGACGACCGCTGTCTTCGCAAGACAAGAGGAAATTGATGTGGTTGTCTTTGTCGTCTCCGCCGCCAACCATTTTACACTCTCTGCCAAAGAATTCATATGGAATGCAGCACACGAGAAGGCATACATCTTTATTGTGGTCAACGGATTCGACAATATCAGAGACAAAACCAGATGCGAGCGCATGATACTGGAGCAAGTTGCAAATCTGAGTCCAAGGACGTTCAAGGAATCCTCCGAATTGGTGCACTTCGTCTCAAGTAACGCAATCCCAGTCGCGGGTCCAGGTCCTCCCGGCGGTGATGGCGGTGGAGGCGGCAGCGGTAGCAGCTCGGGCCCTTCGAATGATTTTCCATCACCTGATGATGATGACGAGACGCTGGGAAAGCACGGCGAGCCTGGATCACCTCCGAAGAAAGACAAGGGAAAGGAACGGGAAAAACTGCAGGACTTTGAGCAGCTGGAAGGTTCACTCCGACGATTCGTGCTCGAAAAGCGTGCTAGGTCTAAACTCGCCCCTGCGAAAACGTATCTACTCAACGTCCTGGCGGATCTTAACCTGCTAGCCACAGTCAACCGCGATGTTGCCAATTCTGAGCTCGACCGCGTGTCTCAGGAACTTCAAGAGATCGAGCCAGCCTTTGAAAAATCAAAGAAAGCCCGCGCAGAAGTCAGCGATGATGTCGACAAGACAATAGAAGAAACATGCTCAGACATATACAACAACACCCGTACCATCATTAACAACGCTATCTCTCAAGTCGCCAGCGCTGATCTAGGCGTCCCATATCCTGGCCTCATGAGCGCTTTCCAATACGCCGAAGATGTCAAACAGGCTATGCTAGAACAGATCTCCCGAGCAGTCACAATCTGCGAAAAGAAGGCCACGCAAAAGACAATCGGCAGCGTAAATACAATCAAGTCTTTAGGCGTACTACACCTAGGTGACCAGTACAATGACTTGAACTTCAATTCGGATCGGATGTTCACGAAGAGACGAGATCTCCTAGCTAGACAAGTCGATTTCGAGGTCGAATTCTCAGACTTCTTCGACGTTAGCGGCCTCTGGGAACAAAACGAAAAAGTCGCAGGTACAGGCATGGCTTTGACAGTAGCTAGCGTCTTAGGTGGACGTATGATGGGCGGGTTTGGCTGGGTTGACGGGGCCGTCGGTGCTGCTAGGGTCATGGGGACGCAGAATATGCGGAGACTCATCGTTCCCGGCCTCATTGCAGCAGGTATGTCTCTTTCTACGTCTCCCCTTCCCCCCCTCTTGTTCTCCACAAGCCCTCGCTGACCCACGACTTGTAATGCAGTGGTCCTGGCAACAACCTACACCCTCCACACTATCCCCACAACCCTCCCTCCCCGTCTCTCCCGCCGCATTTCCTCCACCCTGTCCGCTTTGGACTACACCCACACCAACGCCACCCGCATTTCCACGGAAACCCGAAAGGTCCTCCGCTACCCGGCCGAAAACCTGCATGCCGGCTTGCAGCAATGCGTCAGAGAACTGGGAGAAAAAAGGGAGGAGAAGGTCAAGGTGAAGAAGGAGTCGGAGGTCGCGAGGAAATATTTTGGCAATCTGGTCAGGGAGACGGGGGAGGGAAGGGGGAGGGTCGAAGATGTGGATTTGGAAGGCGCACAGGTGCCGGGGTTTGCGGGGGGGTATGAGGAGGGTGTGATGGTTTAAGGTACATAGGAGATGTGGGTTGCATGCCGGAAAAGGTTCTCTTTGCCTGGCGTTGGGAGAAGATGTGACGCTGTACCTGTACCGACGAAAAGCGTCTTGATTCTATGGAAGTAGAGGCTGGTATGCTAGCCTCTAAACGCTACACAATCTATTACTGACCATCATGAAACAACGGCGTTCTTGCTCGGGAAAAGAACAGTAGCTTTCATGGCACTCTGATCGTGAATCCGTGGCATGAATTGAAGTATGTCCTGTCAAAGTCTCTATGCAAATAAATACACACCATCGTAATGCGTTTCCCCGTTGAAAAGTCATGTAGCTCATTACAGTCATCTGCCGCAATGCGAATCAGAATCCCATCCCCCCCTCGCCAAACCCATCACCTCTGTATCCACCGTCGTTAACCAGCTTACCCAGCACTTCGAGGCTGTTGTGCGTTTCGGGTCCAAAGGCGCCAAACCACTGGCTATCCCCACCTTCCGTTCCATCGTTCCCAAGCAGTGGTTGCATATCCAGTGTGAGCCAGTCCGAAGGGAAGGTCATGGACTCATCACCATTCGGATAGAAGGATTGCTGCGGCTGATTGTGGGTCTGTTCAGGAGACTGCGTGAAAGTATTTACAAAATTATTGTTGTTATCGAAGGGAATGTAGTTGTTTCCAATGGGAGGCATGATGGAGATATTGCTGTCGTGAGGGGAATTATATGTACGGGATATACCTGCTAGGGGACCTTGTCGATCGTCGTATTGGAATCGATCAGAAGGGTTGAAGCTTTTGGCATCCAGTTGGTACTCATCAGAAGCTAATTGGGCTTGCTGCTCCCTAAGATGGCGGGTACGCTTTGCTTGCTCCGGGGTAGATAGGGACCCAGGAGGCAGTCTGACGAATTGGGTATTAATTGCTTTTATCAAGCCCTCAAGAACGTCCGCGATGCGTAGGCAAAGATGAACGTCATCGACCACACTGGTACGTAGGGCTTTGACAGTGTCTTTTAAAAGACGCAGCGACACTGCTACTTCGTCCTCTTTTCCCCCAAGTGCAAACGTCTGGACAAGTAGTGAGACAAAAGCAACTCGAATGTTTCCGCGCGGGAAGGGGGCAGGGAGGAGCGTTTTTCAATTACCTTGAGAAGAAACATGGCAGCCGATATGATTCTGAAATAGGTCCGCACGGGAGCGTGCTTGAGATGGTCATCCGGGAGAAGAACGTTCAAAACGTGCCGCAAGACAGTCCTGGAGGATTCAATGACCTCTCGAATAAAAGGCTCGTTCCGACTGTAGAACCCGGCATAAGATGAGGACAAGGTGGAAACAGGTGACTGCGGGCTTTCGTCCTGGGTAGCCGGATTGGCCTTCGCGGCCCAATGCTCCATCACCGCTTGAAGCGCCAGAGAGTTGATATAGATAGCTATGAGTGGTCAATGACGTTGACCAATCCTACTCTGCGTACAAATATACTTACTGATGTAATGATACTCGATCGAAAGGATGATCCTAGGATACACAGGGACTTTGTTCCATTAGCCAGCTCCGCGATGCCTACGTAGAATTGTAACTCACGATCCAGAGCATTGAATCTTTTAAGCCATGAATAAAGAAGGGGCTGAAGTTGGCGGATTTGCGAAATATAGGCTTCATTCTGGACCAACTTTGTAGTTTGATCTTTCGAAGAAAATAATCGGTCGTTGCAGTCTTGCATTATCACCATTAGCTCAAGCCAGCTCTGCTGAGTCTTGTCTACTGGATCTTTGAGCAAGGTTGGGTCCACTGCAAAAATGTCAGCGCAGGAATGAAACCCAACAGCGGCACACATACCTGATACAAAGCCTTCCATCACACTCTCAATCGTAAACTGATTGTTTTGATCTGAATACATGCTGGGAATCCCGAATCTGCCACTGGCCTGCGTGATAAAAACATAGAGCATACGTTCAATTCTGTCCGCTCGTTGACTGTACGCACTTGGTCCACTTTTTCGTTTCACTCTTCCATCGACAGAAGAAACCCCGTCGGCGTAAGTACCGAAAATTCCAAGCTCATATGCTAGGACATATGACGTTCCAATAAGGCTCCAGCACATTCTGTCTGATCGTAAGGCTGGCTCACTCCAAGTAGAGCCCATAGACAAGGCTTTGCCATCCGCAGGAGTACTAGCCCCGTCTACAGGAACTAAGATGTCATCGTCATCATCTCTGGGTGGAAAATGCATGGACCGAGGGTGAAATTCGTTCAACAAAAGAAGACTGAACATCAAGTTAACCGAATAAAGGAGATGCTGGATTGAGGGACAATACCTCTCAATGGTGCCTAGCGTCCTTAGTCCTCCCTTTCCAGAATTTGGCTGGCCTGGTCTCCGGAAACCTGCACCACAAAAGCCGCCTCCGAACTGCTCCTGTCCCCAGAACATGCGCGTGATCATATTCTGCAAGTAAGACCATAGCCTTTCGTGAATCATGAAGGAACGAGTCTTGCCCCCTGGGCCTGAGAGCTCCATGTAACGAGAAGCAATTGTAAGCACGGTGACCGTGAGCATTGGCTCATCGTTGATAAGGTTTGAATAGGCTGCATGTGTATCGAACGCCGGTAGACTAATTGGGGTAAGAGGCGAATGATATTTGTAGAAACTTTGGATGTCAGTCTAGCCTTTTAGAGAGAAGTGAGGGACGTGCGTACTAATCAACATAAGATATTGCTTCTTTTGCTGTGAACCACCCAGCACGGACAAACCGAAGCCGCGACCAGAGCTTGAGCGCTTCCATCGGAATAACACGAGTACTGTCCATGTCTGCGTTATTTCCCGATATTGCTGGGTCTATATTCATAGGGAAATTCTGTTCTGCTTGGTGGTGTGGCGAAGGCCCAGAATTGTATGTCGCGTGCGCAATGCCCGAGTTTCGCACGGACTGGCTTGTTGAACGCCTTCCTCGGCTTGCTGCATCCCTGCGCTGCATGTGCTCGCTCTCGTCGGAAGCTTTAAGGAGCAGATGCAACGCGTCGCCGGGTACATTGATAGGGCTCTGGAATAGTGCGGCAGCTGTTTCATTCGAGACTTCCTGATCCTGGCCATCTTCAGCCTCTCTCATTTCTTGGCTCGCAACATATTGACTGTCATGTTGGAGAGGTCCTTCCCTGTGTAAATCGTAACCATCCAGAGCTGATGAAGCAGGTAGGGATCCTGAGATCAGGGACTGTTGGCCATATGGCAATGATTGTTGGTCGAAAGAGCCAGAAATTCTAGCACCCTTTTTCCTGACAAGGTGGGCGGCATGGTCCCCCTCCGAAGGCCCGTCCCCCGCAGATTGGCCCTCGTCACTGTCCGCCTTTCGTTTTCTCCTGGTAGCGGAGAAGTAGCACTCTTTGGCTTCACGACGACATCTGACACATGGAGGGTCGTTGGGCTGATCAACAGGTCCTAAGTCGCAGCGGACCTTTCTCTTCCTGCAAGGGATCTGGGCACGCCTACATTAGCAAGCGTGGGGGGGAGGTTTGACATGGTCGGCTATACGCAGGCTTGATAGGTCCTTTTATGCAGTGAAGGTGCAGGTATATCCCCGCCACGTGAGGCGCTATGTAAATTTCCGGAATCTGGAGGTTGTTGCGGGATTGCAGTTGCCATTTATGATTATTGTGGTGGCTTGAGAAGTAGAGAAGGCAAGAGGCGGCTACCTGCGGAAAAAAATATCAATCATCGAGGTTCGCCTTTTACTCTAGATAAAGGTACTCTATATCCTCAACACCTTACCTAATCCTACATATCGTGTTGGAAAATTCTTGAATGGAAATAATAACATTGACACTGGCCAGACTTGACTAAAAGAATTGATTGAGATTGAGAGAAGGGAAGCTCGGTACACTGATGAACAGGAGTTTCGAGCTACTCCTCCGCATTCCGACCACTTATTCACTTTGCGCCCCCGCTATTGTCGAATGCTACTTTATTGTCCGAACTCACAGGACAGACAGTCTTTGAGCTACTGCTATCGCTTAGATAGACGTAAAGCCCTTGCAATCTACGCTGAGGACTAGGCCCATTACATTTGCAAGTTTCAGGATTTGCCAATCATTCTTTTTTCCTAATTGCCCCTTGACCATCACCAGCCACCCAGCTATGCCCCAATTGTCCAAAATAACTCCCTCGCCATGCTCAAACTTATGTCAAGGAACCGTATTACATGAGCCTTCGTCGCACTAGCCACCATAGTGTGAATCGCGGAGAGGGTACGTGCTGCTTGCATACTCCGAATTACCGTCGTGATAAATGGTACCTCTGCGGTCATCTTCAGGAACAAGCTCTTTGACTTCCCAGTTTCCTTGTTTAGTGCCGACGCTGAACTCAAGATCTTCCTTGGTAATAGAATCCCAGTACTGGCAGATACATTAGCGGCCTTTCCCCACGAGCCATTTTCTCCGCGTAAGCTTACCTTGTACACCATCATGACCGCGAGGAGATTGCAAATTGTAGCGAAGAACAATCCGTCGAGATAATGTGATACGGCATTGCAGATGGTGTCACTGAAAACGTAGAGGATCACCTGGCCAATAACGAAGAAAAAGACCCCAAACGAGATATCTCCTAGTGGCCAGCGATCCTGCAGGGTATTCGTAACAAGAAGTATTTGCATAACCAGGTATATCAATAAGCAAATGCCATTGATCAGGTACAGCACCACGAAGAGACCGACGGTGTTGGTTGGACCCAAGCCAGCTTTCCCTTTGAATGTCAAGATGGAAACAGCACCTGAGATGACGAACATCACAGTCGAAGAGCCCCGAAGTAGCCACACAGACTGTTTTGTTCCATCTTCATATAGCTGAAACCCAACGAAACCATTCACCAGTAGGCAAGTACACAAAGCGGAAGTAAAGCCGTTCTGCACGGCTACGAAGTATGGGAAGGTGCCAGATCCCGGAGGTATGACTCCAGCATCGAGTATCAGTGAGGTCATGGTCAAAGCCATGTAGATGTAAAAGAATGTGGTGATTTCTTTCCGACCTATATTTAGAACACCACATGTCAGAACGCATGCAGAAGACCCGACTTGGTCCCTATGCTCACCGACAGCTGTGAATTTCGAGCGCACATGCAGAACCATGATAGCCGCCATTCCTAGTGCCAAGATATGTATGAAATCGGTGGCGGCCTCGAAAATGATGGTGTTGGCCAATTCAATACTTCGGGCGTAGCACGTTGCTTGGATGCCCGTCATACTCTCGGAAATAGGATTTGTAGGACCCACAACAGAGCACACTGGCAATGCGCTCTTGCGACATATCGACTCGAAGTCTCCGAAGCCCATAGCTTCTTTGGCCGGCCTCGTGCGGACGGTGGCGGCGGTATGAAGATATCGTTGTTGGGTATAGATGTGGGGGTAGGTGGAGTTGAGGGCATCAAACGGCAATGACGGCTCACTACTACGTAATGTGTAACGAAGCGTAGAAGCTAGAAAAGGATAGTAAGGTACTCGGTAAGTGAGAGTAGTAGTGTATCATGTGTAGAGTATGATGAAGGAGAGGAATGCGATGCGCCGTTGTGACGTTAAAGAAAGGTTTGTTTATTATTATTATTGTCTTGTTATTTTTGTTCAGGAGATTCGGCCGAGAATAGATCAGCCAGTCTCGTACCCGCTTACTAATCCATGTGTCTTAGCGTCATGCCTGTCAGAATGTCAAACCATGATGGTGCAGATGCCAAGCTCCCAAACACCTGTTCAAATTTCCTCGACTGCATTCGCCCATCCCTTTTTATCTACTTGCAGCGATAATCCCACTCAATCGCATGGAGCCTGCCACCACATGCGACAAGCGACCCACAACATTGTCCCAAAATCCCTTTGAGCACGAGGCCACGGCCCGACGAGCTCGAAACTCGGTTATTCGGGACATCTGATTACGGTATTGGACTCTCTGCAGACCGAGGCCCACAAATGGAACTTTCTATCAGCGGTCTGTGCATGCACCCCCATCAAACCTGGGAATGCGAGGCTTAAGCACCGGTCCTTGTGCACCATTCGGCGCTGACGGGCCCATCTCATTGTATTGACGCATTCAGGCATGCAGACCAGAGGCCCGGATAGATCTACTCCTTCTGAATACTCTCATACGAAGCTATGAGGTCACTTGGTTGGGTAGTCTGGGAAAGGGTCTGGTGCATCGTCGGCCAAAAACATGGCAGCAAGCCTGTTTCAGCACACAACGAGATAGCTTGCTGAAAGTTTGAACGTTGCGGTTATCAAACACCTTTCGTTGACCATCCGGTTGCCGCCTTCAGATGTTGGTAATGGATCAGGAAAGCCCCCCACACTTGCTCAACTCACCATGTCCCGAAACGTACAGTATGGCTGCACCCCAGTTTTCTCCAGCTGATTGACAGCTTCGGTCAGCCTTCTACCGCGTTTTAGCCTTGATGCGCTCCAATTCAATACCTTAAGGATGCCTCTGAGGATCTCAATCAAGCTGTCCGGCGTTTTTTAGGTTGGTAGGTTTAAGTTTGACCACGATTTTCTTATTAGAATTGCGGGCCCAAGCTTCAAGGAGGTTCTTAGTCGCTTTGACCGCCTATGAGCGTGACTGCTCCGTAACACTCATGTTTCTGACCACTTTGCGCGAGCTACTGACCATTATACTCCACGCCAAAGATAGATTATTCTCTCTGCTTGGGTGGTTCTGGGTGGTTCTCGGATGATGCTGGTGCGCAAATACATGCGTGCTTGTTTTTTTTTCTCCTTGCGACATAAACGGCGAAAAAAAATTCATGGCGCCACGATCTGTTCGATTTTCATACATAACTATGATGTCTTCTTCTACAATTCTGTCTGGAACTCATCGTCTCAGGAAACACCAAAACATGCTGGCATTCCTCCAATCAAGGCTCCTATCCAGATTTCTATGAAGTGAACCGGAACTTCGATACAATTTTCTACGCAGCTGGTGCGTTGACAAACACATCGGTCCTTCAATCCACTTGGTCCACAACAGAAATCGGGTATTCGGATCTCCAGAGTACAAGAGGGCTACGGCGTGTGCGTACGCAAGTATCTCATAATGTGAGTACTGCGGCGCAATGAAAAGGCCATCTATGTACTAAAACTATCCTAGATCATCGATCGGATTTATCTCTCCACTTTCCTGCCCACTAGCCCTCTTCAACATGTGCGAATACACACGGAACTACTACGTCTACTCGAACTGTACGGACCCAGCCATGCACTTTACCAGAACCTCTACAGAGGGCAATGCAAAGAAAAAGTGCTCCAAAGCTCCTCACGAGCGCTACATCGTGGTTTCGGGCACCTGCAATATATGTCGATAGCACGCGCATCAGCCACACCATGCACGAATGAAAAAGATGTCGAGAAATCTGGGGAACGCTTGCTCGGTCACTCGGTCCACAAAGGCTGCAAGCGTCCAAAATCAGCAGAGACGATGCCGGTGACGTTAATGCCTGGACTTGGGGCGATCTTGTCATTTCAAATGCTCGCAAAAGGCATGAGGAAGGGGAGCCTAGACTTTGATGGCCAGACTTTTACACACGAACGAGTGCTGCGGAGGAATGTGCGTGCTGCGCGGCCCTGGTGGTCTTAGCAACAAATATGAGGAGAGGAACTGACGAACAAAAAAAGAAAAAGATTGAGAAGCGCGGGTGGTGGCATTTTTCGGCAGTTTGTGTGTCGGGCTCGTGGGAGTGCATGGTTTATCCCGGGTCGTTGGAAAAGATCCCTGTCTGGCAATCTGGGTCCCTGGTGAACCCGATTTTCCTACCTGTCGCCTCGTTTCATACATATTCGATCATCTATTATTATTTATTTTGTTTCATTTCTGATCTCGGATCTTCCTTCATCATACTTATTAGAGGCATTATTCTAATCGATTAATACGCGCACCATGCTCCGTTGGTCCGCCATACAGATTGTATACTTACTACGCACAATATCCACCCGGAAGTTCTTCCACAGTTTTTGCTATCTCGTCTTGAAATATGAATGTCGCAAAGGTTGGGACGCCTTGAGCGTCATAGGTCATAGTGGTATTACGCGTGAGAGTTGACGCTAGTAATGATAATCGTGCATCGTTGTGTGTACTCCCGCTTGTAGCACGTGCGTCTCATCGATTTGGCCTCATTCATGGCAGTCGGCACGGCTTCCATGGACCAGGGCTCCCTGTCAATGTCTTGTAGAGTCCCTGCATACAATAGGGAGCGCCTCCAGTCTCTTAACCCCATAATCTTAAGTCCGCCTCTAGGCAAATCTGCCTTCTCCACTTCTCTCTCTCTCTCTCTCTCTCTCTCACGTACTCTTTTTCCCCTGAACACATCACATCTAGGGCCCTTTTGACGTCTCGGTTACAACGTTCCTTACCACGATGAGTATGAAACTCAAATCACTCTACTTTAGACTTTTCGAAGCTTCCTCCACCCTCATGACGTACATTCCTCTCACCGCTCCGTCGTGAACTAAAAAAGGCGAGAAAAGTGAGGAATCATGTTGAACAAACCCACCCCTTTCCATTCTCGTTTCTCCCTCCTTTCTCTCTCCTTCTCTCCTTCTCTCCCTATCTTACTCGATGACACATCATCTCAAACACCCTTCCTTCATCCTCCAATTCCCCAACCGCCAATAACCCCAGAAGACAAAGCATTCATGATCCTCTCCCTCCCATCCATTCATGCCCTCCGCCAAATTTCAAATTGCAATTCCATTTATCCATCTCTCATCCTATCACAATAACCCCACACACACCGCTCCTTTCACATCTTTTCCCCTTCCCACCCCTGCCCTCCCCCTTCACCCCCTGTGCCATTGCCTCTCTCAAGGTCCCCACCACTACCACATGCAAACGCAAAATACCTTCGCCACTACTGTATCATTGCTTTCAAAGGAAGAAAACTAGTCTACTCTACTCTACTCTACCTACCCTACCCACTGCACCTAGTCCGCCGCGCTAGATTTTAAGATTCGGACAGAGAAAAAAAGTTGGCTCGCCCAATCACAACCGACGCGCTTATACGTGAAGAATTACATCAATCATACTAACCGGTCCGGGCAAGGGGATCTAAGGTATCTAGGTGCATAACCATGGGTACACAAGCACAATTGACTTGGAAAGAACCGACGGATGTTTGACTATCTATCCTACAGGTACCTTTTATTGACTAGGATGTGCGTTTCAAAGCGGATAGTGGATAAGTAGGTATGACGTGCCTACGTAGTAGAAATGCTACTGCAATCCTGACAATGCAAGACACCGAGCTACTCTACACGTGGTGTGACACTCACCACTCACCAACGTACCTACTCTACATACTCATCAGACGTTTCATTCCGTCTTTTCGGCCCCATCTGCGCTCCGTCATGGCCGGACAAAGGTCCAAGATCGAGATAAGATGAGCTGTCAACAACGTTGGAGTCACCGTGTTTTGAATTAAGACATCTAGTCTATATGAAGTATACACAGCCAAATGGTCGGTAGAGTTTGCTTTCAGAGTGGAGATGGGTTCTACCATGGATTAGGATTGTAGAGAAGTGAAACAGCGTGCTAGAGATCTGGCTGGGATGTCCTCTTGGAGGTCCATCTTGGGCAAATAGGGGCTGTTTTCAATCCAATCACGTACTCAGGCCCGAGGTTTATAAGGGAAAAGATTTACGGTCAAAGATTGTGGACGGTTCGGGAAGGAGGTTAGGATGTACGGCCATAGGCGTGATGCGGCGTGCGTAAGTGGATCCAAATCTCCCAAAGTTTGGATAAGTCAAGCTCTAATTAAATCAAGTCGGGATTCCTATTCTGGTGGAGAGCAAATGGAATATTTACATTGATCAACCCATCAGCTGCGCGATACTTGCACTGGTTTCCTAAAAGTGTGGGGGGCGGGTGGACGAGGGTTTCTCAGATGTTTGCACAGTTCCCCGGCAATAATCTCGCAACCTTTCGATTCTTCCTGGATTGATGCAGCTAGTCGAATAATACGTTCAACCTGGTTTTCAATTAGCAATCCTGTAGAAATCAGGAAGGGACCGAGACGGTGTTAATTTGCCAAGGGGTTCTTGTCACCCCTCTAGGTAAGTAAGCCTGAACAGTAGTGATGACAACACCGACATCTTCAGGTATACGGGTGCTATAGGCTTGTAAGCTTTGGAGAACATCCCGCAAGAGACTGTGGTCCATGGGCTCATCTTCGTCACTGGTAGAGGTCATGTGCTGGGTCTCGAGTACCCGTCGGATTACCTTACGGAGACGTATCATGACTATCTAAAGTTCTTCAGGGGCTGTGGGAATTGAATGAGAGCGTGGAGCACTTTCAGGCTGTGAGGGCAAGGATTGGGACGCCAAGTCAATCTCCATACCCTTGTTTGGAGATGAAATCAGGTCCCAAGGTGGAGAGGAGCCTAGAGATGAACTCGAGCCTTCAAATGCCTGAGGGAACTTGCAGATAGAAATGGAAGGGCGGCAGGATCCGATGACCGGGATTGAATTTCCATGCCGTTGACTTTCAGCTGCATTAGGATCCAATTCTCGATGTTGGTATGTCCATTGGGCGTTTTCGCCATATTTGGAGGCTTGGTGGGAGGGACCAATGGTTTGGACTAAGAGACCAAGTGAAGAAGGCGGTATCTTGCAAGTAGTGGCAGCGGAAAGTGAATGAAAGGATGTAGAGAACGAAAAGGAGGTACGAGAGTATAGGGTTGGCAAGGTCGAATCCAAAATTGATGCTCGGAATGAAAGGTGAGAGGCAAGATTTCTAATTGTTCTCTCTCTGTGCTTCTAGCGTAACAACATGAGGAGATACAGAGATGAGAGATATTATACCGAAGGGTAAGACCTTTCTCCAACCAATCAAGGTTCGCGTATCAAATGTAGCTCATCCTCCGACACATACTAGAATATATAATGGCTTTGTCGATATCCGTTACTAAAGATTTTTTTTTCACGGCTTGGCCATTTACGCTCTGGAAGGTGGTGTAATTACGTATTTGGATATAAGAGACGATTGACATCTGCGGTATTTTCGGGCCAGGTTTGTAGACTGTGCACTAGCTCAAGAAATGTATCATGAGGGAGGATTGTACAAGAGAGCAGGAGAGTTGCCAGAAGATTTATTTCTTATTCTATCTGTCTTAACGAAAAAGCCCATATATCTTGCCTTACCTTAAGGAAGCAATGAGGAGGTCCCGTCCTTAAGGCCCTTAATGCCAAGAGATTCGATGAGATTAGCGAGATGCGCTAGTGCCAGCTGGAACGCTAGAAGCGGACCCTTGTCCCCGATCCCTCGGATTGGTACGGAGTAAGGTACGTACAATAAGACATGTACCTACCCTCGTATCTTTTAAGGTACACCAAACATTGCGATTCAGTAACAGGTTCACATACTACACGATTGTACACTGCTCTAAGATGGTGTATCCATCGGAGAAGAGTATGAAGTCAGGACAGAAGGGGATTAGATCCCACGAAAGTATATGATCCACTTGAAAATGATCGACGCGTTAAAAAAGCAATGTCATCATTACATCCCATTTCGAACTCGCGTGCCTTTTTCCTCTTTCATCCACAATTATATATTAGCTCTTCTTCTCCTCCCATCTTCCTCTGCCCCAATGGTTCTCTTCTTCGTACTCTATTGATACATGGCATTTAGATACTTCACAGCCCAACGCTTGTTGTCAAGCTCCTGTCAATTGAATCTTACATCGCGCTCTGTCAATTCGGCGTTTCGAATACTCCCCAATATCAGTATACTTCAATATCACTCCAGTGCTAGAAACATGGCTGAACAAGCATCTACATACCGCACCAACGGTGACAATGGCGATGAGGGGAGTACTGAAGGGGAGCACAACCAGTGGAAGTTCAGAGCGCCGTACAAGGTTCACGACAATGATCCAAATTTTCACGCTCGCTATGAAGCCAGCTGTCATTGTGGCAAAGTCAAGTACCAATTGAGTCGGGAAAAGCCCTTGGATTCCAAGTACTGCCACTGCACAACCTGTCAAAAGCTTCATGGTACGATATCGAATCCCGCCCTTTGTTGCTGAGGAGACTAATTCAAGATCCTAAATCTAGGAGCACCATTCCAATGGGCAGCCATCTTCCACAAAGAAGACATCAATTTCACCCACGGTCATCACGACTTGGGCTGGTATGAGAGCTCAGAAAAAACCACCGTGCACAAGCTGCCATGCAAAGTTAGCTGCGCTTACTGCCGTACACCCATCATGGACGAGGGAAGGAACATGATCTTGCTCTTTCCAACCCTGATTGATTTCAAGTCTCCCGAAGATAGGAAAAACTTTGAGATAAGGTGAGCGCTGTCAACTCCCTAGCACAGCCCCTGCACAGTTGCTGATGATCACTTTTCTAGCTGCCACATGTTTTACCCTCGTCGAATCCTCGACATCAATGATGGCAAGCCAAAATGGTCGGGGATCAATAACGACAGCGACCTGATCGCTGATACACCCGAACACGATAAGAAGAGAAAGCGCGAGGAGGATGCCGCGAACGGCACTGATAAAAGCTCATGATAGGCCTTTGGGACGTGGCGCCCGCGTGCCCATTCAAGCGCACACATCTTAAAGCCGTAGCGGCAGGCTTGAGTCCTGAGTACTTCAAATCTTGTAAAGTCTTTGGTCCGGCAATGTGGCACCTTTGATGCAGCTTCTAATGCACAGCAAGAATCTCATAACTTGCGTATAAGGGCACACCAATTTCAGAATGAATGGTATTCCAGCAACCCTCACTACTGATGATGTTGCTCTCGTGCGCTTGTTTCTACCCAAAGTTTGGCAAGCGATCTGACTTGCTGTGTGTTTAAAACTCTTGCTTCCGGCGTCATTTCTAGAGCAAAACTGTTGGATTATCCTGTAACTGTGAAAGTTGTTCTGTGTGCAGTATGGAAGCCGTGCGTGCTACCTTTCACTATGGAAAAATAAACCACCGAGCATATTTTATCATCTTCAATATACTTCTCAAGGGAAAGCTTTGGGATTCCTTTACAGAATGTTCTTTTCTCAGTGTTTTCCCCTCAAGATATTGCGCGTTCTTCCAGGTCCCTGCGCATCAAGAACTTTATGCGCGGGACAACATGGAGGAATTATCGCTCAACCCCCCAGCCCATCCCGTGAGAGGAAGCGACATGGTCGACAAGTCTCTACGATTCCCAATACAACGTTATTTGATCACTTCAAGCACAAGAATGCGTACCCTACAAGTCGTCTTTCTCTTATACTTTACAACATGCGTCACTACCAACGCCACAACGGAAAGAGTTAGAGCTCAGAAGCAAGCCGTTGCTGCCTGCCAAAACCTCACCTCTTCAGTCAGCGACGGCGAGAATACCACTACCACCCTATCCTTCCCCAACGCATCGTGCTGGAGCACCTTGGACATGGCTAACTGGATGACGACTTGGAACGCCAGCACCACAATCTGCACCGCTACCCAGGAGGCACTGACGCTGTGTCAATGCCGACTCGATGAACCGTGGGCAACGTGCTTTATGCGACTGACGTACGAAGGGAACCGGACTGCTAGCTACCTTTGTATGGATCTGACGAAGCCGAAAGACTGTACGATGCCGGTGCCTGGAAACGTGGTAGCAGGGCCAGTAGAGATATTCTATGGGGCTTTTAGTGCAAGTCGATCCAATCCTGACCCATGAAGCAAGTCATGTATCAGTCGCTGACAGTGAGATAGATCTGGTGTAATTCAAACCAGAAATTCTATTCAATCAGACTGAGTGCCCAGCTGACGATGCCCCCCCACAGCACTATTCAACTACCTTACAAACTGGTATACCTCGCTCACCGCATCTACCGCCTTACCCGCCATAGCTGCGCAACTGTCCGACGCGAAAACAAGCGCACTCTCCGCAAACGACCTCCTCGTGGCCCTCATCAAAGACTACGCTACTGACAAGTCCCTCGGCCAAGCTCTGGTGTCGATCTTGACCAATAAGCCGCTTCTCAGCAAGAACATGGCCTCTGCAAAGCCCACACTTTCAAATGCGCAGGAACTGCTTGGACAATTATTGCAGCAAGCGTTAGAGGTCACTATGAGCGATTGGGCTTGCGGGGACTTTCAGACGATGGCGAGTGAGGGAATGCTATTGAATGCAACACGCTAGAAACGACCCAGATGTTGGATATAAGATTACGGCAGCTGGATACGAAGTAAACGAAGAATGAGGCGTAGGGGCTTTGTAGAGAAGTGAGCAGGTTTAAGACCTTCAAAGTCAAGATACATAGTTAATCCATGCGCTTGAACAGCTCAGAATAGATGACACGCCTCCTACTTCATCCTTATTCTTAGTACTGCTAGCTCAAGCAATGTGAGGCGACGAAAACACAGTGAAGGTGTGAAAATTTACCCAAGATGATGAACACCGATGAACACCGAGACCATTTTCGCCTTCGGCAACGGACAGCTACCTTAGGTGGCTCGCTAGGGAAGAGTACTAGCCTGACTCGCCATGCGACGCCACATCCTTGTTAGTTCCGATTGGGACTAGCGGCAGTCTCCAGTGCCCTCATCGTCTTTCAGCGCCAGGTTGTCCATCATCTCCGCACTCCTTCAACAAGACGCCTCGACTTTGATCTCAATAGACTGGTTTCAGCGCTGGAGTTCCATAACGCGTGTTGGGTCTCTTCAATTCGTTATTACATCGACGAAGCTTTCCCCACCTTGTCAGCCATACCTCGGCTTATTTCATCCCCGAAAGCAAAACAATTTCTCGCAAATCTTGCCCCACCCCTGACACCAAGAGTGTGTGTCATCGCTGGGCTCCAAGTAAATCTGACCGGCAGACCGATAGATCGATCGATTGGGAATCGGAAACTTTAGGAACCTTCGCGGCATTGTCTTCTGTCCTCGCAGCCTGCCAACCATGTCGGTCAAATTTGAGAAAGAAACCGTGAGGGATACTCCAATCCCTGGCTTCGGGGGAAGGAAACATGAGCTCGTGCACGAGCTCGGTGAAAGGTTGACTGGGGGCGAAACAGGACAAGGCTATCTCGCTGTAAGCTTTGGGAAATTCCATCACCTATGCGGCAGAATTGACGATCAACGCGCGCTAGGCCTACCTCAAGCAGCTCCAAACCAACCCCCTTCGCACAAAAATGCTTACATCTGGCTCCTTGTCAGCTCTACAAGAGGTTTTAGCGTCTTGGATCGCAAGAGATGTTGGACAATCTGGCCATTACGTCAATTCTCGAGTGCCCAAGATGGCAGTGTACGGCGCTTTCATCAGCGCGCCGTTGGGTCACTTCTTGATCAAAATACTGCAGAAAATGTTTTCCGGGAGGTCGGGCTTGACGGCGAAGATTATGCAGATTCTTGTGAGCAATTTGGTGGTATGTCTGCGCAATCCGCCAACTCTGCACCTCAGGCTTCGCAAGCTGAAAGCTAGGGCTGACATTGGGTAATGTGCAGATCGCACCCGTCCAGAACACAGTCTACCTCGCCTCCATGGCTGTCATCGCTGGCGCCAGGACCTTCCATCAGGTCAGAGCGACCATCAGAGCCGGGTTCATGCCTGTCATGAAAGTTAGCTGGGTCGTGTCGCCCTTGGCGTTGGCATTCGCCCAGCAATTTCTGCCAGAACACACCTGGGTGCCTTTCTTCAATATTGTTTCCTTTGTCATTGGCACCTGGATCAATTCTCAGACGAAGAAGAAGAGACTTCAGGCTTTGAGGAGGAAGGTAGGCTAATCCTCTATTTTGGTGACGATGGAGGCTGACGGGATCTGAAGCACTATGGGGATGATGGACGAGGTGATGGACGAGGTGATGGGCGCAGCCAGTCGGGCAAGACCGATTACTCAAGGCCTGGATACTAGGAACGCTATGAATGTATGGGATATCTGGGATCAAAATCCCATGAAACCAGCTCTGGGGTAACGGTCGAGCATGGACAGCCGCATTCTGCCCGTCTATACCATTTTAACACGGAAACTTGGTTTTGGCAACTGTTTTACTGTCCTGAAATGTCGAGGACAAGTTTCTTCATAAGCGAGCAATAATACCCTTTACCTGGCCTCTGAGTTGATTCTGACGTCTTGCGCGAGATATTTACTTGCACAGTCATATTATTCCCAATGCAGTCACCTTACTTGTTGTCCAACCAGTCTTTGCCAATCTCTATACACACATGTTTATGATCAAACAGCTACGCCTGTTTCAGCCACCGTGTGTTGCCCTTCCCACCTTCCACTTCCGTCCTCGATTAAGTAAGGCAAGAACAGCGAGGTCATAAATAGCCATGAATCCAGACCAGGCGTTCGTTGGCTTACAAGCTGCTTTTGGATTCAACCTCGGCCATAAAATTTGAGCAGTGTTTCACCCGTCCTTGGGCTCCTCGGGCGAATTGGGACAGCTCCCTTGCTGGAAAACAATTGGTTCAACAATAAGGAGCAATCGAACCCTGATCTGCAAGGACACTCGATAGCATTGCGTTCGCTACGTGTTTCTTCAACATTCGATGCTCCGCAAAGTCTTACGGGATCCAGCAGTCTTCTCGGCCATGATACAATTCTCATCCTTCCACAATTTCCGTATCCATTCATCTAGACTTTTTTTTTTCCATTTCTGGTTTTTCTTTCCCTTTTCCATCTTCTCCCACAGCCAGATGTTCCAATCATGTGCTGTGGCTGTTCACTTTGCTACGGAGCCGAACTTCCCCATGCATGTTTCTAAAGATGACCGAGAAAGGGCGCTAGACATGCAGGTACACCTGGCGGGATTGTCACCTCCAAAAACTTGCACTATGCTCGAAAAGGGCCCTTGCGGCATCAATTGCTGCTGGTGGCTTGCTTGTGCCTCTTTGTTTCGGTGCCGGTGGATCCGGTCATTTGGATGCCTCTGCTTCTGCTTCTGCTGCTTCTGTTTCTGTTTCTGTTTCTTCCTCTTCTCCCGTCCCCATGCAGTTGGCCGCACCTTGCGTCTTCCTTTATGCCTCTCCGTATGTGGGCTCTTACACATGGATTGATCATATTTGTCTGATGATATGAGCTCTCGTTTTTCCACAATTCATTTCCATATATCAACATCGAATTCCCATCTATCTCTTTTCCACTAGTAAAAAAGAAAGGCTTGATTTTTCGCAATGCGCATCCCCAGGCGCCTTCAGATCCCCAGACTCGCCCTCCCCGCTATCATCACAACGGCCGCCATCGCACTCTTTATCTGGTACAGACGACACATGCCACTTATCAGCGTACAGAAGATCCGTAGTAGCATTCCCAGGGCCAAAGAGTGCCTTACGCGTGAGTCGCTCGCGACTGGCGACCTCTCCCTGGACATTCTGGCGAATAGATAATGATGATGATACTAATAGCACTTGGCAGTCAACGCGAAATGCAATGTCTACAACGGAGATACCTGCTGCCGCACGCTCTACTGCCATGAGCTGCCGAGCACGGGCGCTACGTGTGTGGCTGCAGGAGGGTCGGAGTATTATCAAGAACTGCTTGCGGATGGATGGTTGGAAGAGGAAGGACCATGAATGAAAGGTACGTTGGCATGTGAAGGGCATATGGCCAAACAAGACTTGAATTGATTGCTATAGATAATAGTGACGCAATGGAGAGAAATGGGACGCAGAAAAGACGCCAGCGCTCTCTAGCCTTCAGTGTGGTAAAGAACAAATCTGAAGAGCCGGTGTGTCGTACCACATCATAAGGGGTGGAAAAGTAAAATGCTCAGGATCCTCCCCAATTCCCAGCGCGGTAACGACGGCATCAAGACGAATACTGACACACCACCCTCCTCACGCTCTCGATGATCGGTTTCCGCAGAGTCAGTCACCTTCATCCAACCTTGACCCATCTCCCTTATTCTTGCTAACCCCTCACTCACCGCGCGCTCCCCTCCCAAATAATGTATAAACCTCCGCAGAGAAACAATCCCGCACATATCACAAAGGTCGGGTACCCATCTACGGCACTACCGCCGCATCTGAACATCGCAATCCCATTACATCTCACACCTACCCCCTAGCACCCAACCCGCCAGCTGCTAGGAACAGCCCAAGCGTCAAGTCAGCGCCAGACAGCAAACACTCAGGACACCGCGCAAATGTTTCCGGCCTGTAGCGACTTTGACCCTATCGTTTCACGCATATCAGATTTGCTGGCGCCGTCGATGCCGTCGATACCGTTGCTGACAATCGGAGTCCGTGGAATACCTTTTCGGAAAAGGAGAAGCAGACTGTGTGCTGTCGCTTGGTTGTATTTGGCTGTGAGTAGCGGAGTTCGGGGTTGTTTAGTATGACGTCGAGGAGGGTTTGGGAGCTGGATTTTGGGTCCTTGGTTTGGAACTTGTGCGTAGGGAAGACGTCGGAGGTACCGCATTCGATTTGGAGGGCGCTGACCGCGGTGATGGTGGTGGGGCAAATGGTGAGGGTGAGAAGAGAAAAGAAAGCTAACGAGGAATTGCATGATCATATGATGAAGAAGAATCTGACTTGGGAACGTAGGGCGGCCTTGAGAGAGAGCTCTGAGTGGTCGGTTGTGAGGATTTACTAAGACGTTGAAAGTTTTAAATCCATATTCAATACTGTGAACAGAAAAAAACGAATCCTTTCTGCTCGATGGCTACGAAAAGGGTATATATCTCACTCAATTCAAAGACGATGGTCACAAACTCGGATACCTGGCCGTTACTCCTCCATCGTGCCGTCAGCACCACATGCACAATTAATCGCACAGTTCCGCACCTCGTGAGCAAACAGCTTCCTCCTCGTCCAACAATCCTGCATCTCCCGTGCAAACCCCAGCTTCTCCTCCCAGCCACCCACACTCTCACACTTCAAAAGCAGAATCTTCGACCAATACGGGAAGAACGACTCCGTCTCGCCGCCAGGATTTCCCTCCACAATTGACCGCCTTCCCTTGGCGGCTTCGCCCGTTTGCAGCGGCGCCAGTGGGAGAGGCTTGTTCCTCGAAAGAGGAATCTCGGAAGCGGGTTTCGAGGGCGGGTTGGCGCTGGGTCCGGGAGGCAGGTCGGGCAGGGACCGAGTGCGGTAGGGGTCGATTTCGGGAGGGAGACGCGGGAGGTGTTTGTGGCGGTAGTAATCGTTTAGGGGCTCTGACGCTGCGCGGCGGTGCGGGGGGTGGACCTGTGGTTGGGAATGGACGTAGTGCATGGCTTGGGGTTTGCGGGGACTGGTGGTGTGAGGAAAGAGGTGGTTGGGACGAGTGTACGTTGTCTTGCTGAGCGAGGTGGGAGAGGGGAACTTGGGAATGTGTCGCTGAACCAGAAAGAAGAGAAAGAATGTTGATGGAAAAGCAAAAGATTCACCTTAGATCAGGATATATTCTCCTTCTTATGTACCCTCTTCAACAGCCTCATCTCCCTTTCCCCCACCACCTCGATCCCCCAGCTCCAATCATACAGACAACCATCACCCACTTCTCACCCGAGCACTCACTTCAACACCCCCCCCTCCACACTCTACACAGCCCACCATCCCCTCCCGTCCTCGCATCGCAAACCACTCCACACCCCCACGATCGACCCCCCCCTCTCCCCCATACATCCAAAAATCCTTCCCAAAAGCTCTCAGAATCGGCACGCTGCGAGTGGCTTGTTGAAAAACCACCCACGATTACAAAATCCGGCTTGAAAGCTGGGAGTTAAGATTTCCTTTGCGCGGCTATAGAACATGTATGTGTGAAACAAACGGCACTTTTTGAAACCAGGAAACGTTTTGTACAGTTATTAGGCGAGCAAGCCATCCCCCAATCTTTAATTCCTTCGCTTAGTAAAAATAACCCGCGGCTTTTTTGTGGCGGACAAGTGAACGCCTTATGTGTGTGGTTCCCTTTGAGAAACGCTCCACTTATCCCGCGCGATGCAGGGAAACAAATTGGAGGTTTGCTAAAGTAGGTAGGGTGAAGGAGGTGCGGCTCGGTCCTATTATATTCTCCTACATGACATAATAGGGGTACGTATGTATGTGAGACATCCCAGCATCGAGTATTCAAGCAGCCTATGAGCCTCCCGTGATGTAGACGTAGCTCAAAACGCAGATGCAAGGCACGGCTTTTGCTAAATGCTCTTACGTCATGATCTCCTCCATTTTTTTTTTGGAAGACAAGGGCAAGAGCAGCGTTGCTGATTTGGTGCTCGCCCATCGCTGTATTTCGTGTTCTTCGGGTATTGAATCGTGAGTCCGTGTCTGTGTCGCAGGCAAAAAGCAGCCCGGATAGTCCCAGCCGTCCAGGATTGACACATAGTTCTATAATAGTAGCTGCATGGAATCAGAGGCATTTTTGTAAATCGGAGATCTATCCGACAACTGATTAGCTGTGCTAGTAGTATTTTGCTTCGTGTGCCACTCTGGGTAAGCCTTCTCTGACATCTTGTGTTGGGAGTGGCTCAGCGACTTTGTTGTAAACAGACTACAGTAACGGAAATTATCAGATGGATCTGGAGAAAGGCGTTCCGCTTTTGCAACCGCAGAAACAACGTTTTTTACCTTGCAATGTCTGTCATAAGGGAAAGCCTTGATTACGAGATTACAAGTACCGTTGTACTGATGCGGCCTATCTGATGATGAGAAGACTCTAAAGCGTTACCGAGTTGTCATGCACTTTGCAACACGCTAACCAGCTCCAAGCTGCCGTTCTTCGTAATGCGCGCTGGGGTGTCATTGAAGGCAGAACCCAAGCCGGGAGGAGAAAGCGGCTCGGATGTAATCATGTAGTTGTTCAAGATAGCCTCAAAAGGGGCTCCCACCGCGTACATATACAGACTTATAGCTCCGTTACCAAAAGGGTCTGTCTGGAATGTCAGCTCATTCGATGTGGATGGTATGGACAGGTCAGACCTGCAATGAGGACAAAACCACCTCCTAACTTCCTGGTCAAGCAAGCAGCAAAAATCCTATTTGCTCTGCTCTCAATGAAGGCCCATGCCGAGACCGGCCCCGGGTCGATAATGTGACCCGAAGGATCTGCGACGGACATCAAGGCTATTCGACAAGACTCTACGTTTGTGCTTTCGTCAGCTATAGTAGTCTCATCGATGGTGGACTCATTACTACTGACTGTATCTCCAGATTTTAGGAAGCTGCTGTTAGTGATTTCAGAGTCAGCATGTCTACTTGCAATGGCACTACGAGTTGTATGAAACTTCTTCAAAACCTACACCCCCGATATCCTCCCTGAGGCCCAACCTATGAAACGAAACAGGCAATAAGGGGTTTGAATATATTTACCTCCATGGCCCCCAATTGGGTAGGGCATTCACCGAAAGGAGGCTCCAGATACTGAGGTTCGACGAACTTGCGGGGATCATCTAATTTACTACTCGGGATCTTCGTTGATGCCTCTGGCAACGTCAGTAAGGCCTTCGCGCAGTCGTCCAGTCCAGGTCGACCGTATATCCGGTGGTCGCATTTCCATTGGCTCAAAGCGACTTGATTGTAGACGACTAGAGCCAAGAGTAAGGATGACCTTGACTTCATTGTCCGTTGACTGTGGTGAATACTTTCTTCGAAGGAACTTGCTCGAGGAAACCTCGAAAATAAAAGTCCAGCTCTAGAAATGATCTCAGAGTCGCTTGTAGCTGCGATTCGCTCGTTCGCAAGATACGAGCGGCTACTTCTCAAACAACAGTATTATCCGCCGTCAATAGTATTGCCCTATTAGCTATACAAGAGCCGCATGAGCCGCATCCGTCGCGAGATGGTAGATCCCGGGAGAAAGTTAAGGTGGTGATCTTCTACCTCTCAAGGTCCTAGGAACTGTAGATATTATTGCATGACTTCCTATAATGCGCATTCAGGGGCCTCCCAGGATCTGTCTCTCACAGTTCGTTCTGACTGTCCTGGTATTCTACTTCTTCTGCTCGTCTACCACAGCTTCTCGAAGCGCGAGTTGTGACGTAGACACCTATGGCAAACCGGAAAAGACTGACTGTCAGATCCTCTTCGACAAGTTTATCAGCCCACAAAACCTCCTGACACGCATTTTCGTTGAGGAGCAACTGCGCGCAGAATCCGACAATACATGGCCTGAGGTCGCCAATGTCTTTGACCAGCCTATCGTACAGCTTCCGAAGTACTATGCAATGAGTATGATGATTTCCCGTGCCATGTAGACCCCGAGGTCGTGATGCTGACACTGTACCAAATAGATACCTGCAACTTTGCACTTATGCCATACACAGACCCTGCTGGATTGACAAATCCACTAGACATCAACAGCTGGGGGACCATCAAGTTGTCCGGGAATTTGCTCATACTTGACTGTTTAGACAAGAAGTCCGCTGGTGGTGAAATCTTCATAAAATCGGGTACGTATCGCAATACCTGTCATTGTGGCCCAGAGATCACGCCCTTCAAGTCTATCGCGGCTGTCGAGCACTGACCAATCATACTGGTAGGCATATCTAAGAGTCCAGGGCTGGTAAGTGCACATACCACCTAATACCATTCATGAGTGCCGAGCCATGCCTCGTGAGAAGAATAATTATCAGGCTCATCAACTTTAAGTTTTGTTCCGGAAGAAGTCACTAATTCCGATATCTGTAGGTATTATTTATGTGGGCTAGTGGTGCAAAATTCGAGGCAAAACTGAACGAGTACGAGAATGACCCTAAATTCTCTGTACAGTTGACACTCCCCAAGGCTGGTGTGAATGGGACAGACGGCAGCGGCATCAGGGTGGCATGATCGGGTTGAGCACCGGACAAATCACTGCTGCGATGATTATTCCGAGAGGAACTGCGGCTCTAGATATGGAGACCTAGTAACCTATCAAAATGAGCATGTATATTTGCAAACAACTCCGAAGACTCCAACTAGGAGTTCACTGTTCAAAATCGTCACGATAGAAGACCCCGTTAGGTGGGATGTACAGAAACTTGATATATAAACACAGTCCCTCAGCTAAGATTGCAAACACCTCTTTACCAGATCGTGTTGTCCGCCGCCGTTGCTCCTGATTTCGACTTCTTTTTGGCAGCTAAATTGCTTGTCCCTGGTGTTTTAAAGAACAGACTCGGACCGTGCCCTTTCGGTACCAGATGACTTAAATATCCTCTATGTGCGGGATCTCGGTAGTACTCGATGTCCTTCCTACTCGTAGGGTCTGGCAGTCGATGGGAGAAAGATTTTCTCGGCGTATTTTCACCTACATTGATTCGCGATTGGAGCGAGTGAATCGGATCCATCTTCCCTTGATTTATGCTGCGAATCGCAAAGGCCGTATAGTATCGAGTAGTCACTGAGCCGCCAGCAGCCTCAACGGCGGCTATTGCTTTGGCGGAAGCTCGAGATATTACAATATTTAGCGGAGCACTCAGGTCTTCCGAACCCCTTGCGAGCAGCTTAACACCGTCTTTGATGTTGGTGACACAGCGAGATTGGCGGAGCTCCTTCATCGTAATGGGCTTCGATGGGTCAAGGCGGCCTTGGTTCACCCAGTCCTGCAACTTGGAAAGATTGAGGGGTTGCATGTCCACGGAGAAGCTGACAATGAGGGTAGTAAGCGTTTGAACCTTCTAAATAAATTGAGATTGACTTACATGCTGAAGTTGTGATCACCTCGTTTTCCATGAACTACCTCGTCTTTCGTCTGCCCTCCATTGAACCCTCGGGGTACCTTGCCATGCTGCTTTTGACCTTTGTGGCCTCTTCCCGATGTTTTGCCCTTGCCTGAAGACGGCCCCCTTCCTCTCCTTATCCTCTTATGGAGTGCACCGGGATTGTCAGCCAGCGTCGCAAGGATGTGAGCATCACGTTTTTGGTTGTAGAGGAAGGGCACGAGGAATGTTGAAATCTCTGCAGCTGGGCGAGAGATTGGGGGAGAGACTCGAAATAGATTGAGGAACTTGGGTGGCATTGTGACGATGAGGATGGGCTCAATGATTATTGATATGAGGTGATGATACTCCAAGCCGCGCAGCTCGTCGATGAGAGACAAGCTTCAGCCTTGACCATAGATCGCCTAGGTTGCACACTCGCCTATCGGCTAATCGTTATTCCGTTGCGAGCGTGTCCTCGCGAGCCCTGGCCAGGAGATTGAGATTTATAGATTCTTTGCTTCCATATGCATTGAATGTCCTAAAATCAAACCTGTCAATCGGCTATTACACCGGTTGCAATGATTACTGAAAGCTCAGTATGGCTGGAACAGTGATCCGTAGATGCTCAGCAAAACATTCAGCTGAGCTTCCTTCAATGCGTCGGAGGCCAGGTACCAGACCGAATTTTCAACGACTATCGTGAGCATGGTGTCTTTAACAATCAAGCGGCGGCTGTTCTATACTTTCGCTGCCCTTGCATCGGTGGCCTTGGTTTCTAACATTGTCGTATTTTCCGGCCTCTCAAGCGACTCCATCAAGGATCAGTTGGGCGATATCAAGGAGCAATTGAGGGACATACGAATACCTGGGAGACCCAAAAAGCCATGGCACGCTGGCGAGGATTTCGGCAGTCCACTGGAGCCCGTTGATGCGCATCCCATATCTTTGTTGATGCAAGAGTCTGATAAGAATTGGCGCAAGTACGAGGATGGCAGGTCTACTTCGTTCAAGCAAACAGTCAAGACTTACAGGAGGAGAAACGGGCGACACCCTCCACCAGGCTTCAAGGACTGGTATAAGTACGCTAGGAAAAGGAATGTTCACAACATCGACGACTTTGAGCAAATCATGGACGATATACGTCCGTTCTGGGCTGTTGAACCAAAGATCATCAGGAACCTGGCAGCCAATATGTGGAAGCATGCAGACCAGGGAGTCGCTTGCATACATGTTCGTGATCACAAGGTCGTTAAAGAAAGTAATGGTTCTTGGAGGTCAGAAACGTTGATAAAGCTGATTAAAAAGTTCATCAAATTCCTACCAGATATGGATATCGCTGTCAATAGGTTGGACCAACCGCGCGTCGTGGTGTCCTGGGAAGACATGCAAGATTTGCTCAAAAAGGAACAGGAGTCACGACGAACGCCCCCTGAGACCATGGACGAATTCAGCGCGACCATGGAAGGTCTCTTAAATTTGACAAATGAAGATGATGGAACCCCTCTGGAAGACCCACAGTGGTATTCTCACGCCGGCAAGCAGTACATGGAAGTTGCCAGCACCGCCTGCCCACCAGAATCGCCTGCACGTCATCACAATGTCAGTACCCAGGAAGCTGAGCTTACGTACAAAGACCGTCTTGGAGGCCTCATTACCAATTTCAATAAGACATCAGATCTTTGCGTGGTGGGCCCACAGATTCAAGATAAACACGGCCTCCTCTACTCAAGTTCTTCTCTGCTGGCCACAAAAAGGCTTGTACCAATCTTTGGCGAGTGCAAAGTCAATGTCAACAGCGACATCCTTTTCCCAGCAAACATGTATTACAAGCACGATGAGAGATACGACTACGATGACAAGTCAGACTTGAATTGGGAGGATAAGAAAGACGTAATGATCTGGCGGGGCGTTACGTCTGGGGGAACGCAGGTTGCGGATAATTGGCAGCGAATGCATCGGCAACGCCTTGTGATGCAAACGAACAGTACTGAATTGGCAAATAAGGAGATCCGTGTCCTGACCGAACAGCCTGAAAAGAAGGGCGAGTTCGAAAATTACAGGGACTTTCATCCTTCACACTTTGCTCAAGAGCACACTGATGTCGGTTTCACTGAGACTTGGGGCTGTATTCCGGATTGCAGTTTTTATGACAATGTGTGGACATTAAGGCCTATGGTACCTATGGCAGAGCAGTTCGAAAATAAAATACTGGTTGATGTTGATGGCCACTCCTTCTCCGGGCGATGGATCGCGTTTCTAGAGAGCAAGTCTCTTCCAATCAAGGCAACCATTTTCCGCGAGTGGCACGATTCGCGACTATTCGCATGGCGCCATTTCGTTCCCATGGACAACCGCTACGATGATATCTACACTTTACTCACGTATTTTCTTGGAGTCGGCACAAGCCCGGACCAGCGAGCAATAGAGAACGAAGATGCCAATGGCAAGGCTTACGTGGCTAGACATGATACGGAAGGGAAGAGGATAGCAGACCAGGGACGGGAGTGGGCGAAAAAGGTCTTGCGAAGAGATGACATCGAGGTGAGATTTGTGATTATTCTGCTAGCGCAAACCAAGCTAATGAAATTGCACCTCAGATATACATGTTTAGGCTGCTTCTCGAATACGGTCGAATCATTGACGATAATCGAGATCGCATAGGATATTCGGGAGATGGCAGCGAGCTGGACAAATACGATGGCGTCTCACCGCTCGATCAAGGCCCGCATCGTTGACTTATCAGAAGAAATGAATTAAATTCCTGGTTGCAGAAACATGCATGGTCGGGAATGTCATGTGCATGGGCCATGGAGTGTCACGGTCCTTTTAAGATACCCTAAGGTTTGACTTTCAAATTCCATGTATCATGATGTAGAGTACGGAGTATGAAGGTGTTTGAAGTTATAGCCACCTTGGGCAGCAGTCATGTGTGTTGTAGTATGAAGTAGCCTTCTAAATCGAGTGACGTTTACTTTATACTTTACTTCGTCTATATGTAATGCCAGTGGGTGTGAAGTGTGAAGTGTGAAGTGTGAATTGTGAATTGTGCCAAGTTTTCGCCAATCGGCAGATGAAACAATCCAGGTTCCTGAAACCCCTCGTTCAACTTTACCCCAGCAATTTTCTTAAAAGGCCAAAGCGACGACGACGACGACGATAGTCACCTAGATAGCGCACGTTTGCTTGCATGTTACATGCATTGACTCTTCGCAGCTTTGAAAGCTTTCATTACAAGAATTCTTCTAGAATCTTGCTGCGTAAGAAGCAACCTCCCCAGCCCTCTCTAGACCGAACCACTAAATTTGAATCGCGCGGAACAGCTGGCCGTCTTGACTTGCGGAAACCATACTGCAATTGATCTATTGCCTTCTTTCCGAATGTTGGAGAATTGGTGGAAGATCGCTTCTTTGTCCGATAGCAAATCTAGCGCAGGCTGGCCTAGGTGACAAGAGGGGGAACAATGACACGACCGAACATTATCAGAGCCGGTGAGAGGGACCCCAGACTTAAAGATACTACAAATTCAATACTTGCGGTTCAATCAAATGGTGGACAAATGAGAGCGTCACTGATTTGAGTAATGGCAGACACGATCGATCTCCAAAATCAAAATGCTCCTTCTGCAAAAGATCATACTCGTCAGCCAGCTCGCCCAAGTGCTTTAGGTGAAGGCCCTCCCGCTCCTCACCAAGCCGACGCGCTCAAACATGTGGAGCAAGAACTATCGGAACAGCACGGTCGTAGCCCCCGAGCCTCCCAAGATCTTTCCGGTAAAGAACTACAGCTGCTACACGAAGACGGTGACGGATACGGCAGCACCGATGGCATTGGCCAAGATTCCAATAACCTTTTGCGCAATGTGGGAGCAAATGGAAGTTCCGAGGATGACGTTGGAGACGCAGATGGAGACGAGAGCATGGACGACGATTTGATGGATAAGATATCCAGCTCTCCGTCAATTGGCGACGATGGTGGGTATCATTTACCGTTACCGTGGCCCGGCAGGCTAGCATCCCCTCGTTCGAATATCCCCCTTACAGAGAGTCCACCATCGTCAGAACCCCCTTTGGAAGATTTCTCTTCTTCTCCATTTTCCGAGACCCCTACCCATTTTCCTCTTTCGTTCCCGCGAATTGAGCGGGATCAAACCCCATCCAAGGATCATCATCAGGAAGGTGGGTATAACAAGAAGCGAAAGACGCTTCTTGCCGTGGACGAGCTGGATTCTGAAGGCCGTGATCGCCTAAGCCCTCTAATCAGCGAAAGAAGAGACAGCCGGTTCCAAGAGGACTTCGAGGACGTGGAAGACTCATACGAAGCAGACTTCGACCCTAACGACTTCAAACACCTCCTGCTTCCTGCCGACGATCCTCTTCTGGATAATAGCTTCGATGATGCGCCATTGTCACCTTCGACTGCCTCAAACGCATCGGCCCGGTCTTCCCCACCAGCATCTCCCTCTTCCTGGAACGATCAGAAGCCGGACAGGAAAGATGATGATACCGAAGATATTTCCTTATTTGATAATTCTCGTTTCACAGATTCAGGATGGGGTGGAGAGTGCTTACGAGAAATAGAGGACATCGACTTCGAATTCGTTTATGCGCTACACACATTCGTCGCAACGGTCGAAGGCCAAGCAAATGCTACGAAGGGTGACACCATGGTGCTGCTTGATGACACCAATAGCTATTGGTGGCTAGTACGGGTTGTCAAGGACACCAGCATTGGTAAGCTTCGTTTGCTACAACAGGTGACTATTGCTAAGGCATCTAGGTTATCTGCCTGCGGAGCACATTGAGACGCCTTTGGAGCGTCTGGCAAGGCTAAACAAGCATAGGAATCTTGACGTAAGGCTGTGATTTCGACCTGGGGCAGGATCTCTATTGACAGTTTATCACTTCTATAGCTAGCTTCTACCATGCTTGGCGATGAAGAAGACAAAAGAACAGCAAATTCTCTAAACCCTTTAAAGAAGGCGATGAAGAGGCACAAAAAAGCTGTTCAATTCACAGCACCGTCTTACGTCGAGCCATCCGATGTCGAATACTCTTCGGACGATGAGGAGGGTAATGGAGAGTATGGGGCCCAGGAACAGGTCGGCACCACTGCCCAGAGCAGTGATCAGTCAAGCCAGGTCGACGACGGCGCTGTACTCGAGCCACTCAAGCCTAGAGGTCAAGCTCGAGAGGTCAGACAAAATGGAGATCTATTGGTGGCTCGGAACGATGGGGGAATTGATCAAGGTAACGCTCCAGATCCGGTTCAAACGAGTGATGGGATGTTCGACGGAGGTGAACCCAGCCAGCTCGAATCTCATGTTCTCCTTTGGCTGACCGCCGCAGATAATGGCACTTCGGTCACATCTAGGAAAGGGACTGTGCGCAACACCGACTCGTTCTTCAAAGATGATGGGGTGGAAACTCGAAAGATCAATCTCACGCCAAGTCTCTTGCGAGATGATTTAAACGGATCTGGCTCGAAGTCAGGCGAAGTTAAAGACGTAAGTTCTTTTTCTTGACACAACGAATTTGTTACTGATGTTATCTGAATCAGCTCAAGACCCATGCGAGTCTAGACTCTCTTGAAAAAGACGCTCCTACAGAGAAAGGCAAAGAAGACAAGAAGCGGAAAGAGAAAAGAGGCATGTTGGGTGGAATGTTTAAACGAAGAGACAAAAAGGGCAAAGGCGACGACAAAGATTTCGAAGACGGTAAGAAATCGTCCAGCGAATTGGCAAGGCAGGCATTATCACCTCCAACAAGATCGTCGCCTCAGCCATCCTTGGAATCGTTGACCCAGGACTCACAAGCTGCAAAAGTTACTTCTCCACAGCAAAGGCAAACCGGCAAGTTGCAGAAACTTCCGCCTGCAAAGCTGTCTCCAAAATCATCGTTCTCTCAAAGAGAGGCATTCAACCAGAGACCAACAGTCGCAGAACAGCAGAGCTCTTTTACTTCGGAATCGAGTCGGGCGCCGTCCGCTTTCTCCGACCCAAATGGATCTATGCGCATGGTCCCAACAGAAGCGGATCTGATACCAGAGGAAAGGGGTCCGGCTTTGAATTTCAACCCCGCGATGACCACACGCGACGAAAACATGAGTTCTGGGTCACCAAGAGATGGGAGGCGCGATATGTTCTCGTCTTTTAGGGATGAGGAATCATCGCAATCAGGTTCGCCACGAGATGCTTCTCATGGGATATTCTCGCCTATTCAGAACGAGGAAGCAATTCAATCAGGTTCGCCAACAGATGTTAGACGTGGGATATTGTCACCCGTTCGAGATGAGGAAACCATGCAATCAGGGTCACCCAAAGAAGTTACTCGTGGGAATTTTCAACCTGTCCGAGATGAAGAATTGATGCAATCAGGGTCACCCAAAGGCGCTATGGGTGGAATATCTTTACCAGTCCGAGACGAAGAAAGCACGCAGTCAGCTTCCCCCAAAGATGCTCCACGAGGGGTTTTCCAAGCCGTCCGAGACGAAGAACCCATGCAATCGGGGTCTCCAAAGGATAATAGACGCGGAATGTTTTCGCCTATTAAAGACGCTCTCAAATCCTCGCCTGTGGGACCAAAACCAGAGAAAGTCAAAAAAGCCAAGCATCGCATGTACATGGACGACTTCGACTCCTCCTCCGAAGGCGAAGAGCCTGAACCCTTCTCCGAACGTCCATCGTATGAAGAACCAGAGTCCCAGCATTCCACCGCTCGAAACGCTCAACATGAAGTTCACGAACCTCAAAATGCTACGATCCCCACCGTCGAACCAGTCACGGAGACAACGCGAGAACGGCTGTCCGAGTCTCCAGTTGAAGTCTTCCCGCCTCAAGAACACTACCGCAGTCCTCAGCCTCCTCAACTTATGGTTGACACTTCATCGCAAGACGACCCATCCACTTCTCCCGTATCTCCTCTCTCATCACCCGAACTCATCGAGGTACCCACCGAGAACATTGCCCGTGAGGAGACTCCAGCGTCCACTGCGCAGTCATCGACACCTACATGGAGCGATGCCAGTCTGAGAGCCTATCTGGAGGATGATAGTGAAATCAGAGATTTACTTCTCGTTGTTCATGACAGAAGTCAAATCAAACCTGTTGGTCGGGATCATCCAGTGGTAAGAAACCTCTTCAGAGAGGAGAACAGGAAACTGGGAGACATTTCGAACCGACTGGACGGACTGTTAGGCGACTATCTAGCACGAAAACAGCAACGTACGGCGGTGCAGTAACCTTGTAGACTCGTTCGGTGTTGGCGTTTGCAATATGAGATTTTCTGCTTTGCGAGCAAATGGTCGTTAAAACGAGCATCGATCATGACCCTGACGGAAGCACTGGAATTCCCCTTGTTTGAAAGGCTGGAGCATCGCATGCGTTAGCTGTACCATCGAAGCACCCTTTGACTTACAAACCGTTGGCTCACTTTGTTGCTTTGGGACTCATGATGTCGGGACAATCTAGCATGTGGCGTTGGCGTGTACATAATCAATGCAAGCATCCGTAAGAAAACGAGCAATCCTTTTCAAAGTCATCTCACTACCAACCGCAATGCCAGGAAAGGGGCATTCCGTGAGCTGCGCTCTACAAGCCAGCTTCGTGAGAGGAGAGCATTTTCATTTATAACACTGCTTTCGAGTTGACATATTGGACAAACATTGTCCTCACAAAACACTCTCCCGCAAAAGTACACCTGTCTACTTAAGGTACTGTACGGTAGGTCATGACGCTAATTCTTTCTCCCTCCCTCTCTCTCTCTCTCTCTCTCTCACTCTCATAGCATACCCAACCGCCCCCCCCAAATTACCAACCATATCTCCCTTCACCTCGAGCGGACGCCCAACCACTCTATCTCAATCTCTCTTAAATAACCGCAGGATTTGAGCTGTTTTTGTGATGTGCCTTGGAGTATTGTCTTGCTTTCTTCTTCTTCTTCTTCTTGGGTGGAAGGGTGAGGGGATAGGATCGGTAAGGTACACGGGAAATACATAGACTGCGTTCTGTTCGTTAGAGTGGTGGGGAAAAGGAGGGAAGGAGGGGGTCTGCAGAAGTCATAGAGGTCCACGTCTCTGCGAGGAATGATCTCGGTATATATCTCTCTCTCATCTCCACAATGCAGGGTCTCTGCGTCGTTGTATCACCAGCCCTCCCGCAAAGAACAAATGAAAAAAAAAAAAGAAAACAAGACACAATATACCACAAACCCCATCCATCATCTCATCGCCAGCTCCACCCCCCAACCATCAATAACCCTCCTTCACCCCCCCCCCTCCCTCCCCCCCTCACAAAAACCCAACAACAACCCCCACCGCCCCAACAACCACAACCCCAACCCCCTGCGTCGCCCTCGCCCCCCCCACCCCAGCACCAGCCTTACTAGAAGCCGTCATCATAGAAGCCGTCGTCGTGGTCATACTACTCGAAAGCCCCATACTCCCCGCCGCAATCACCGGGTTCGCACCACCGCCCGACGCGCCTCCCTCGCCGCCCTCTTGACCGCCGCCTGCGGCATTGGTGCCGCCACCGCCGGTGATGCCGGATGAGGCGGCGGCGGCGGCGGAGGAGGTGCTTGTGGAGGGGGAGGCGGGGGAGGAACCGATTTGGCGGGGGAGGATTTGGGGGAGGAGCTTTGGGGAGGGGGGGGTTAGTTGGGGTTGGGTGGGTTGGGAAGATTGTTGGAGGGGGTGGTGGGGCTTACTTGGGCGGTTGTGGGGGTTAGGAGGGAGAGGAGGTAGGAGAGGAGGAGGGTTGTGGTTGGGGTGAGGAGATGCATGGTTTTTGTTTGCTGTTGGGAGAGGATGGGTTCTGGAGGTAAAGCTTGATTTGAATGAGTCCTCAAAAGACGGCCAATTGAACGAGTTATTGGCGGGGGGTGTGTGTATATATATGACGAATGGGACATTGAAAAGCAAAAACATGCAAATCCCTGATCTCCATACTTAAAGCAGTAAATGACACTGATATAAGGTAGATCTCGCTTCCTATCTGTCAATCACATCCTGCCAATTGACTGCACTAAGCAAGCCAAGTGTCACGCTTGCATATTCCTGAAAAGGCAGCTCGTAGATCCATCTCCAATTTGTTAAGCTCACACAAAATAGAGTTGGACGATGTTTGCAGATTGCCTTATCTCTGCTGCGGGCAGGACGCCGATGATGATGATGATGCATGATAATCGAGGCCGGGAGCGCCCTAACGTTGAAAAAGTGGGTACTTTTTGAGGGGATGGGGGTCTGGAACGGTGTCTTGAAAAGCTAAGAGGACGCCCTAACGTTGGCGCCTAATGAATGGTCTGGGGGAGCAGAGCGATGCGGAGACCGGCGCCATGGACGTGCCCGCACCGCCCGAGCCCTAAGGCTTACTCAAAAAGAAAGATCATCTTACTCTTGAGTCTTCCGTGAGCGTATCCTTTCGTCCTTCTTGCTATACATTATTGACACATCAATGATAAGCGCTTGCTGCACCTCATATACCATCCAGCCTCTTGATTTCTCCATGTCCTGATGATCTGCATCGATGGATGGCTCAAACCACATTGATGGTGCAATCTGACTGCGTTCTCAGACGCGCTTTACCATCTGGTATCAAGTTGTTTCCAAAATCGCGTGAAGCATGAATACATCATCCAAATTCGCAGGCTGGCTCATGTGGCGTGATTGGAAGCGGATGCGGCACAAATTCATGCTGACTTTACGACAGCGATAGCCGGGTGCTTAGCAGAGACGTCCCTGAAGTAGATGAGCTTTATTGTATTGACTACAAGGATAGCCTAAGAGTCCGGTGGGTGGAAGTTAGAAGTAGCAGGCGATTGCATCATAAGTAGAGAACGGCCAGAGATTGCTTGACTTTCCGACATAAGCAAATGAATCTGTACAAAAGAGTCTTACCTTCATCTCGACTCTTGGAGCTTCCCAAGCTTCTCGATCTCCTAAGGTGTCCAAATTGAACTCGAAATGAGTATGCTGCAGGATGTATTCATGTGTACTGGGAGATCAAAGCCCAGATAATCGTCCGGCCACTTAAGATGATGTCCAGTCTTTTTCCTTCATCGTTTCCCAGAAGTCCACCAATTCAAATAAGCTGATCCTCTCGTTCGGATCAGGATCGAGACAGCGACTTACAACGTCTTTCCACAGCTCTGGAATGTCCGGTACAGCATCGCTCCAGGTGACAACTTCGAAATGATCCTCCATGTCGCTCTCTGTCACCTGCTCTAACAGCATCCACATGGTTCGACCGAGGCTGAAGACCTCAGCTGCCTCCAAGGCTCGAGGATGCGAGTCCCTCCAAATTGGAAAGACATTCCACTTGGGTCGACTCCAGGCAAGGTTAGCTCGCTCCGGACCACTGTATTTCTTATACAGCAGCTTCGAGTTTGCCGATTCTGTTGCCCCTGGGAACGACGAATCGGCAATCGCTTCTTGGACATCCCAAGACCCATCAGCCTCCGGCGCAAGGGTATACAGGTTTGCTCCGCCCTGTTCCCAATCGATCAGAAGCAAGTCTTTGCGAGCGTCCAGGACGATGTTGGCCGTTTTGATGTCCATATGAAAAGTGTGAGCCGTGAGATGGGTGTGGGCGATCGCCGAAGCCATTTGGAAACACCAGTCTGCTTTCTGAAACAAAGGTAGACGAACTCCAGTGGCATTAGCGTCCTCGATCTGATCATCTATTGTGCCATGCTGCATATACGGGTACAGAGCGCCACAGACGAGGACTCTGTTGTCTTCATCAGTACTTTTTGCGGTGACGAATGTGCTTGATGGAGGGATGATGTGAGGGTGTGGGGATAGAGAGCAGATGGTTCGGATCTCCCGATAACATGTGTCCTTCATATGTTCGAAAGCAATCTGAGACCCCAGAAACGTTCCAAAGTCAACCCCCTTGAAAACGCCGAGAGTTTCGGAGCTTTGCGAGCTGCGGACTAAAGCAGTCGTGCCTCTCCCCCCAAGATGCCTGATCGGAATGAGGCTGGAATAATCCACAGTGTCATAGACTGGAAGTTGCTCTTCCGCACACCGAAAAACATGGCTCAGAGGCGAAAGAAACTGCAGGTATTTGTTATACAAGCTCTCGTGCGAAATGCGCCATTGATTATGCCGTTCTATATCCTCGTAGATCTCAATAGTGACATCTGGCGTTGTGGCAGATGGGTGCGCCATACATTGATTCCACGCCTCACGTATCGACGCATACAGCGATTCACGCATTGAGGCTCGGTTGGGGAACGTGTCGGAAGCATCCTTAACAGGCAAGTCATGGAAGCAAGTGACAATGCGGCTCGCAAGACTCTGGGGACGCTTCGAGTCAAAAGAATACCTGAAAAGAAGACAGCGAGAAAGGCTGTGAGCTTGTGCAAAGACTTGCGATTCGCTATCATCGCCCCAAATCAAGTCCCCTTCCACGTCCATGTTGAAAGGGGACAAAAAGCGCAAGTGAATCAAGCGGTATGAGTAGTCTATGTGAAGTAGGGTAGTATCACTCAATATTGAATTGGGTTAAGGGTTAAAATGTGAAGCCGCTAGGCAATTTCCAATGTATGATGTCTGTACTTATATGCTGCGCCTCACACGTTGCATGGATGATCCCCCCTCCCTTTCCGCTTTGCTCGAGTAGACCATCATAAAATTTTATTATTATTATTATTCCATCAAAGAGTCAAAACGCATCAAATTAAGAAGCGGCAAACGGGGAAGCGGGGCAATGACACCCCGCTTCGTCTTCAAACCCCAAATTGCAGTTGCAGTTGCCGTTGCTACTACTATTATTATTTATATGTATTATGATGTCTTTTGCAAGGTTCCTTGGTCTCTTTTCTCTTTTCGTGACCTCCAATTTCGAGGCCTCCGATAGGTCAATTACACCAACTGGCTTCGGCCGAGAAGCTCGATTGGGGCCTTTGGGGTCCTGGGGCCATGCGGAGTATGCGACGTTTGATAATGTTGCATGTTGCCGAAACATACAACAAGTTTTGGCAATAACCTTGCAACTTCCTTGCTTGCCGGAACTCTCTCTTCTTCTTTTCACTTATCGTCGCGAGTGACGCTCATTACTGCCTCTTGACCATTTTCATATCTATCCTTCGTCGTCTAATTTCTTCTGCTATTGACTGCTCTGCTGCAATAATGTTATGAAGCTGATATCCAAGTTGCCGTGTGGCGCAATATGCGCTAGCTGCATTCTGCTGCCGCACATTGTTTTCGGTCAAACTTGCTACTATCCAAATGGCGACGTCTCATCGACAGATTACCCGTGCTCTTCAGAGGGCGAGGGCCTCTGCTGCCCGCTCAACTGGCAATGTCTGTCCAACGGCCTCTGCTACCTAGAGAATGAACAGTACTATGGCCGCTATACATGCACCGATAAGACTTGGGCGTCCTCAGGGTGCCCGGGCATCTGCACCGATGGTTCGCTCTGACAAATGTGATCGTTTTGTTGCTATGTGTGTGCTGACTGAATGGCAGATAACACGGATGCTGGAGACCAGGCTGTTCTTCAATGTTCAGGCCATGGGGGACAATGGTGCTGCGACCACAACCGGGACGCATCTAATGTCTGCTGCGATAACAGCAACTCCGACTTTTTCGCCTTGCAAAAGGGATTTTCTGTCGCATCAATAAGCACTACTGGCCCTGCAGCTGCTTCTGTCGGCATAATCGGCAACCCTTTCGGAAACGGAGCTCAGACATCTACCACAACTTCGTCCACATCATCGTCACCAACATCAAGTTCAACCACGCCTTCGTCAACATCGACTTCCTCGTCCACTACATCCACTACATCAAATACCAACAATGGCGGCGGTGGTGCCGCAAAGCAATCCCCAACCAGCCTCGTCAGCGTCGTCTCCATCACCTCCATCATAACGACAGACGGCAACCTTCAAACAACCACAAACATGATAATGTCCACCATCCCCCCCGCCGCCGATTCTAGCTCATCATCACCATCATCAAGCCACACCAACAGCGCCGCAATCGGCGGAGGCGCCGCCGGCGGCGTCGCTCTCATCGCCCTCATCGCACTCGCCTCCTTTCTCCTCCTCCGCCGCCGCCGCAAGCGCCAACATCAATACCACGCCGCCCCACCCCCCGACTACCGCAACTCCATGGAATACATGTACAAAGGCAACGACATGGGGTCCCCGCACACGGCGGATAATGAAACATCCCCTGAGATCGACGGCACCCCCATTGTGGGCGTCTACCGCGGCTGGGGGCCTACGAACGGACAGCAGGGGGCGTTGAGGGTGGTGAATGGGTCGGATCGGCAGTCGGTGGTTTCGGCGCAGACGGGGCCGGGGACGAATGTGAGGGATTCGGTTATGAGTGAGTTGGAGAGTCCGACGGCGGCGGGGAGGGGGTTTAGGGGACAGCAGGTGCAGCCGCCGACGATTGCGGAACAGCCGTTTGAGTTGGAGGGGGAGGGGGGGAGGGGGATGTAGTGTATATAGAGATTAATTTAATCATGAGTTATGGCTTTTTATATGTTCATCAGAGAGGTATGAGTTTAGGGCTGGAGATCTGTTGATGATATAGGAGATGCGTAGGAAGTGGCTTGTTGTCATGACCTTGTCTTGGGTTGGGGGAAGGGGGAGTATAGGAGGGGGGTCCTATATTGATTGAACGTTTAGGGACTCTTTGGTGATAAAGAGCATAGAATAGATAGATAGGGATTGACTTGAGTTTGAAAAGGTCTGGATTCGGATAGCGAGGGTTTCATGGCGCATGTGGTTCAAAACGTTGCAATAGCTCAAGAGTCAAGACCGTTTCTTGGATAAAGTATCTTATTTCATTGCGTATGTGGCACATCTATAATGCAAGCATGGTATCTCGCATGAATGCCAAACCGCATCATGCAAAAGCGCTCAACGTACAAAGTACAGAGTACAGACAGAGGGGGTATCCTGAATGTATGATTTCTTCCATGGCATGACTGATTTGCGGGATGTAAAGCGCGCATCCACCGCAAATGTGATGTTGGGGTTTTTTTCTTTATTCTCTATGGGGATTTTTTCCAGTCATGGTATTCCATCCATGGCTATGATTGATTGGATTGGGTATGTAGGGGATCGATGGCGTTGTGGGATCGTATCGTGTCTCGTGCGCAATCGTAAGTTGTGACTCTGAAAGGGTTTGGGTCCAGGACTCCAAGAGTAGGTAGGACTCAAGGGCTCACTTCCCGGATCATCTCGTTCTCTTGCCTGCATGTAGATTTGGTCATCTCGATGGTGATGATCATCATGACCGCAGCCCAGATCCATGGCGCTGACCAGCCTGTAAAACACATGTTAGGGATAAGTTCTCGATGATGGGGCTGAATTATATGAGAGAGAATGACGTACCGACGGCCCATCCTACAGAGTCTTCTTTCACGCCAAAGATGATTCCGATGATAGCCCCGGCGAGTATCACCCCACTGACGCCCCACAACCAGTCCAATCGTGCCAGCAATGTCCGGAACGGCACGCTAGACTCATACCGCGCGTTCCACTGTGCGCGAAATACATCGCCCTGCTCTCCGTCCACGGCGACGACGTCTTCCGCGATGATATACACAGCCGGTCTCAATGGGTCTCCTCTTGCGATGGAGCTGAAGCGGAACGGAGCCCGGACACCGAGCGCTCGTAACGGATTGATGAGGACGAGCTGGCCGCACACCAAGAGGAGGAGTATGCTCAAAGGCAGAGAAGTGATCTTGACGCTGGAAGGATTCCGGCTGATGCCAATGGCGATGATGACGGATACGACGACGAAGCCAAAGGCGAAATTCCAGTCAAAGTAGTCGAGCGTCCAGGCGCCTGTGCTGCCCAGCGGGCGGCAGGTGGATGATTTCTTGGCGAGGCGGACGGTGCGGAGGATGAAGGAGTAGAGGCTCACGACGCCGAAGATGGGGGTGAAGATGGAGAGGATGTAGGTTGTTTTGAGGGTGGTGTTGTAGTGGAGGGCGAAGTAGCCGACTAAGGGGAGGACGCCGCTCGTGAAGATGATGATGGAGGCTTGGAGGGCGATGGTGGGGATGTGGTTGCGCAGGTTGAGGGGGATGCGGGCGATGGGGTCTTTGGGGGAAATGTCGTTGGCGTTGGTTGAATCGTTGGTGGGTTTGGGTTCGAAGGGGGAGGGGGGAGAGGAAGACATTATTGTCGAGGTTTCTGGTGGTGAGGGCGGAGAGAGTGGTTGATGGGAGGTTGTGAGAACAAAGGGAAGAAGAAGGGGGCTTTCATTTGAATTGAAGATATTAATGTTGAAAGAGAGAGAGAGAGGTTACATATGGAGATGGATGATGTCAAAGCTGGAGTAAAGATTCCAGCCGAGAATCCTGTGAGAGTGTAGATCGATTGCTATCCTTCCGCCCACCGACGGACAGTTAAACATGCCGGCGGTAGGTTACAAGTACATGCACGTCACATCGAAACCAAAAATAAGAACATTTGCACCGTTTCAGGGCCAACTGGGACCCTTACTTAGGTTCTTGGAGTAGACTCCATCTTTACTCCATCTTCCTCTCTATGTATATTATTGTTCCGTGGGTTTATGAAGTGAATCTTGAGCTACCTACTTTATTTGACTGATCTCGGGAGAACTAATAATGGAAGCCTTCCCTAAGCCTTTGCCGTGCGCTATTCTAAGTGCCTAACCTTATTCGTGTAGATTTTTGTAGATCTAAAGATCTGCGTTTTGGCTCGCGTGCTCAAACACAACGCAACCGTCTCACTTTTGATACTATTGATATCCATCGCAAAGCGTGTACTACATACACTATTGGTCGCTTTCAATATTTTATGGATGAGAGTAGTTGAGAAAACACTCCTGTTCCCTCTACAAACGGCTTTTGGACATTTTCGTTCCAGTAGCTCCGCTTGATAAAAGCTCACCCACTTGGCTCTCCCTTGACAAAAGCATCTTGGTCAAAATATCTGCAAAGCTGTCCACGAGCTTGCCCACGAGCTTCTCCTCCCATATGCTCGCGTCGTAAGAGACCCTCACGTCCAAGTAATCTTGGTGCTCGTAGATATCCACCAGCATACTGGAGTTTATCGTAAAATTTACCGACAGGTCCCTCCGTGGCTGGAGGTAGCTTGTTTCGCCGTTTGAGGTTTTGTGTCGCAAAGTTCGAGAAAAGATGTCGCTCCCGAGAGGATGCCAATCGATCATACCCGGTAGGACGACTCCCCGGCCAAACTGTTGCATTAAGGCCAAGAGACCCTCGTGCTCGAAGGGGGTAGGAGCGATCAGCTGAAGCTGCATTTGTTGCAGAAACTGTCCCACTGTCCTGTCCTTGCCTAGGTCTGCGCGTACGGGATTCACCATCATCATGGGTCCCATGATTGACTCCACTTTGGGAAGCGGGCTGTCTCTTGACATTTGGCGCCCCATCTTCACCGTCACAAATAAGACGTCATTGACGTTCCAAAGGCTCCCTATCGCCACGGCCCACGCAGCATGCCCAAAGGTGGATAGTGTAACAGTCGAAGTCGACCCTAATGTCCTCCTCACGTGTAGCGTCTTACAAAGCTGCGAGGAGATGAGAGGTACAAAGTTCGACGATGAAGATTGGATGCCCTTGAGGATCCTATACCCGTCCAGGTACTGCGCCCAAAATGCCGCTGCCTGGCTCTTTCTGTGGGATTGCGATTGGGCCCACGTAACAAAGCTTTTGAAAGTCGGGCCGTGTGGCTCGCTCGTCAGCTTTGTCAAGTCCAACAGGACTTCTTGAAACTTGTCCATGATCAGACGTCGGGTCCAACCGTCGAAGCCACCGTGGTGACAGGTCCAGACGAGGAAGTTCTTTTCACCTTCGCTCACGGTAGCATATCTGAAGAGAGCACCGCCGGAACCAACACGTTTGCTCATGTCAGAAGCCTTGTATCTGGCCAAATTGCAATCATCGCCCCAATGAATCGTGTCATTGACGACAACTTGCAGAAGTTGGCCACCATGTTCCACAAGCCTTGTGCGCAAGATTTGGTTCTTGTCGTGCAGCATCTGCCACACCTGGCGCAGCAAGTCTCGATCAAATGCGCCCACGATTTCAAACACTGTCTGGAGCATCATAGCTCCGGAGGCTATGTGCTGATGGAAAACCATGAGCTGGAATTCCGTAGCTGGGAAAACGTCTTCGATCAAATCTGGTTGAACATCACAAATCTCAGCACAAGCCTGAATAACATTTCCAATTGGTCTGGTATCGACTCCGCTTTCATTATCAGGCTCCATTGGACGACAGTGTTTTGCCATGTCCATAAATCCTGGATATTTGAATATGATCTGGGCGTCCAGGGCGATATTTCTCTCTCGTACCGCTGTAACAAGGCGCATCGCCGTCACGGAGTCACCCCCTTTGGTGAAAAAGTTACTATCATTGCTGATGTCTGACGTTTCCAGGCCTAGCACATCGCACCACGCAGCTCGCAGTTGCGCATCCATGGTGAGAAAAGGTCACAGTGCATACGATAATTTTCTGTGACTCTAGATATCCGAGAGAAGTCCAAGATTTTGAATTAACGAGATGAAGAAGTCTACAGAATCCAGCAAGGAGAGTACTGTGAATATGCAGGTTGTATTTAGTCATGGTGGCACTGTCAGGAAATCCGTCGGACCCGATTGATCCGTGCCAGGGAACATGGTGGCGAAGTAAGTCTACGACACCCTCCAATGCAGGTTTTTACTAATGCCATACCGTACCATAGCTCCCTATAACGCCCTTCCACTCTGGATCTATCTAATCACCGCAGCAGATTTACGTTAAAACCACGAGAAATGTTCGCCAACAGCTGTCTTACTTTTCAGCGTCATCCGTACAAAGGAATCATTCCAACTGATTCCATCATTCAGTATTCTTGAACAAACCTACATTATTGTGACCTTCATTACGACTGCAGCAATGAAAACATTGCAAGACCTCGTGGACACCTTTTCTGAAAATTCAGGTCCAGCAGTCATAATTCCCCAAGATAATCCCCTCAACCTGTCATACAATGACCTATACAACCAGATCCAATGCCTCCAAGTTGAGCTTGCCTCACTTGGGTTGAACACTCTTTCACGTGTATTCATTGTTCTTCCCAATTCTTTCGAATTCATCGCCTTATTCCTTGCAATATCGTGCATGCGAGCGATCGCGGTACCACTTAATCCTGGACTCATGCAAGAGGAGTATGCATCCTACTTAGAGGATCTCAATCCTTCTGCTATCATAGTCCCCGAAGGAACCCTTTGTGAACGTCATGGCGTAACATTGGCCGCATTGGACAAGGGCACGCCCATCATCGAATACCATACAAGTAAGGGTCAAATCACTCTATGCAGTACGTATAAAACAAGCTCTGGAATGGAAGCCATGACAATGCTAGACCGACCAGCCGAGCAAGATGTCGCCTTGATTTTGTACACAAGCGGCACTTCTGGGTGGCCGAAAATTGTCAGTGAAACGGCTTAAAAAATTCCACTGCTGAAGTGAAGACGCTACTAATGATGATAGCCACAGGTTCCTCTAACCCACCAAAATCTTCTTGCATCGGCGAGTAAGTAGATCTGTTAAAACCATCATCTCAAACCCGTTTAGCTAACGTTCCCCCAATCAGCCAGTGTCTGCACAACCTATAATCTCACTCCCCACGACCGCACAATTCTGATAATTCCCATTTTCCATATCCACGGTCTTCTCGCCTCAACCCTTGCTCCCATATATTCTGGAGGCTCCGTCATAATACCTTCAAGTCTCACCCCTTCCTTCTGGACCGACCTCGCTACGTATGGGGTAACATGGTACACTTGCACTCCCACCATACACAATCTCATCCTCCAGTTCCCCCATTCAATGTCCCAGCCACCCCGTCTCCGCTTCATTCGCTCTGGCTCTGCCCCACTTTCCTCTTCTCTCCACCAAAGGCTCGAAAGCACCTTCGGCGTGCCAGTCCTTAATAACTATGCCATGACTGAAGCCTGTGGCCAGATCTCGTCTAACCTCCTTCCCCCGGCTCTCAACAAACCTGGCAGTGTCGGAACAGCTACAGGCGTCGACATTGTCGTCCTCGACCTGCAAGGTAAATCGTCACCTGCAGATACCGAAGGTGAAATCTGCATACGTGGACCAAGCGTCACGGACGGCTATCTGAACAATGAGGTCGCAAACGCCGGATCTTTCACCCCTGAGCACTTCTTCCGCACGGGTGATTACGGTCGTTTTGATAGAGATGGTTATCTCTTTCTCACTGGGCGGATCAAAGAGTATATAAATAAAGGAGGAGAAAAAATCAGTCCTGCTGAGCTGGATAACGTGACTGCTGGACATCCGGCTGTCATGGAGGCGGCGACATTCGCGGTAGAGGACGAGATTTACGGGCAGGATGTGGGTGTTGCGGTGAGGGTTGTTGAAGGGGCAAGGGTTGACGCGGTGGGGTTGAAGAGGTGGATTAGGGAGAGAGTGGCGTCCTTCAAGGTGCCGACGAAGGTGGGAGACTTTCTAACGATATCTCAGATTTACAGTGGTGGTGAGCAGCGCTAATGAGATGTAGATTTGCTTCGTGAACGATATTCCAAAGACGGCAACGGGGAAGGTGCGGCGTAATGTTTTGGCTGAGATGGTATCGAAGAAGGAGAAGGCGGCACCGAAGCTGTAAAATATACGTTGTAATTGAGCACGGGATCTGTTTAAGTATTCTGGCCACAAATCTTGATTCTGGGTTATGAATGGTGTGAACAGTAGGACCAAAAACGCGGAGATGGCAATGACTTGGATATTGATGTGGATAGCTAGTGAGGAAGGGGCTCGAACAAGAGAAAGCACAACGACTCGAATACGCTCATATTCAAGTTACGTGTTCGCGCAGGTCCACCAGCGATCCAAGCATCAACGGCTGCGCTTGTTTATTCATGGGTATATATTGCTTACAGGACTAGTGCCAGTGTAGTCCCGCAATATATCACTCACTCACAGAAGCTTTCAGTAATTCGAGATGGTCTGACTGGCGATGTTTCTAGCTACTGAAGGCAATTTGACGGAGAGGTTGTGACATTCGGTTAGGTGAGGGTCCCCTGACAGTCCTTGTGCAAAAATGTCTGATAAAAAAAAGTCAGATCACATACCTACAGCCAGAGATGTCCCTCTTAGCCAAGTCTTCTTGACGCTAGGTGAAGGTTTAAGTCGTGAATTTGACCATGAGAATATGGTAGTCTCCTGTCGTTTCACGCCAGCCCGGGCTTCTGAGCTCCTCCAGAAGAGTGACTCGTGGTATGCGAGTGAGTGAGATTGAGTCACTAGGCCTGGCAAAAAGAAGTGAGTCTGTTGTGGCAGTGACGTGTTTGTCCCGTACGTAATGCGAAGTGAATCCATTGCCGTGCTTTTATTTGCGAATAACTTCCATGAGAAGCTGAGAGATCTTTCTACAGGGTTCTAGTGAGAAATGATTGGAGTTTCGAAAAACATGCTCCTATAAGAACATTGCAGCTACTTGTTCTGTGTGGCATCGTTCATACTTATACATATATATCATCTCCTGGTGGAGCTGCAATGCAGCCATTATCTTTTTCATCAAAGAAGAAGCTATCGGCATTGTCGCTTCCATTCGACAGCGCACTCGGTACAATAACGTTAGAAGAGCCGATAACTCCCTTGCGAAGGCCAGGATCACCAATCTGCGACTCAAAGCCGGAGAATCGAAGGCGACTTCATCCATCGAGCCGGCTGCGCTGATTCTCAACACCTCATCAGCATTAAGCTATGGCTTCGAAGTGCCAGATCATCAGTTTGGCTTTGGAAAGAGCGGCAGATTCTGCAACAGGTAAGCAACAAGCACCAGATCCCCATTGTTCTCTTCTGACATGTCTCCTAGGACTTTGTGACGCTCAATTTTGGATCACCTTTGGATCACTTTTGGCTCTCTCTGAGCGTGTCAACACTCTCAAGTCTGGTGATCTATTTTGGCACTCATGGCTACTTCTGAGTTGTGTTTGCGCATTAGTAGGATTCAAACACACAAGGATTCAAACACACAATTTGGACTGCGCTAGTATGGGTGTGTTGTTGCTGGATGGTATTTAGTCTCCCTCTTTGCCAGATATGATTTCTCTTTCTCATCTTTCTCAAACCACCTACCATAATATTGAAGAAGAATATCCAGGTGTTTCATGAAGCTGAACGTTTTTAGTGCACCTCCAGCATACTCATGAAATCGGATCACCCTACAATACAACCTGGTTGACCTTCACTGTGCTACTTGTCTTTGTCACTACAATCTCTCCCCACGTCTTACGAGCACATCATCCTCTCTGCATCCATAATGAGCTCTCCTACTTCTTCTCCTTCTCCTCCTCCTCGTCGCCAAAGCCGCTTGTCACTGGCTATCAGACAAAGACTCCAGTCTTCTGTCGAAGCTTCTACCCACTTAGGGGAAAGGCCACGCTCGCCTACCCCAGATCGACCTCGAAGACTCCACAAGTCTCAACCAGAGTCCAAGCCAGAGACATCCAAGACGAATTTGGTGAAGAAGTTCGGGACCAAGTTCAAAAAGGCCTTCTCCAACTTGAAACTGGTATGGAACGACCTTCGAGTCATGTGTAATAAAATGAAAGGCTAATCTGATGGAACTTATAGTTACAAGCCCAGCCTCCTAAAGAGGCCTTCGTACAGGAGTTCCAACCTACCATAACGACGCATCCAAGTCTTTTCCCAGCCGATCAAGGAAGTCCGCTCAGGGAGAGAGGCCAAGGTGTTGTCCAAGAGCATTTTGGTGTTGAAATTATTGGTGTTGGAGAGGATTCTCAGACCTGGGAATCAGATTTAGCTGTTACTGAACAAAGTAAGCATTCCAAGTTCTCGTATTGGGAACCTAATCTGACAGAATCAAGGTACTCATGGCAATTTATCAGTTGCTCAAGGACTTGGATTGGGCATCGGTTCGCAGGACCATACTGTTACCGCAGCTCCAGAAGCTACTGGCCCTCTCATCGATGCGGCTGTAGAGGAGCCCCAGCAAGAGACTCCACACGAGGCGCATGTGGGAGGGCAACCTTCAACTCCGACATTCGGTCATACAATGAAGGCTAGACGCTCGAGTTGCCCTCCCCCGTGCACCTCATCCCCAGAAAGTGATCACTCAAGCGAGACACTGTTCAGTACACCCCGTCATTCGCAGGCTCCAAACTCGCCTATATATATAGACTTCCATCGCAGCGTCGACCAACATATCAGCCTGAACAGTCATTGCTGGTTGGTGCTTGCTGAGCACTTGAGAGCGGAAGAGCAAGATGTCGAAATTACGACATTGAAGATGATGATGGAGTGGATGAAATTGGGTCACCAAGCGGAAGTGGCTGAGCTCCAGTCACAGGTGTTCACGGCAGAGACGATCCTTGCGGCTCGTGATGTCGACCTTGCAAATGACAAGGACGATCATGACGCCGCCTTGAAGACGATAACTTCGCTGAAGGATGAGCGAAGTGTCCTCCGAAAGCGTCTTTCGGATTGCAACACGGCGCTGAGGAAGGCGAAGAAGGAGATCGAAGGTCTCAAGAAGTCAGTGGAGGACGTTCTTGAGCAACGTTCTGTAGATGAGTCGACGCGAGCTACGCCGGGACCAAGCACATCGCGATCGGGAGCAACCGAAGAAGGCAAAGGGAAAACTTCCGTTCCGAATGATAGGAACGAAGAAAATACCGCTCGAGTCCACGAACTTGAGAGACAAAAGGAGGCCTTGATGGAAAACCTCGAGTATGCGACCGAAGAAGTTGCAAGACTGCGTTCTGAAGCGGAAACCAGAGAGCGAAGTGTCACGGAGCTGAGAAAGCAGGAAACGTTCACCCGAGTGGAGATTGGCCATCTCCACGCAATGACCGCATTTTATCGCAATGCAATGGAGAACGAGGATCCAGCACGGACTGCGCGCGTAGACGGCCACCTGAAGCGCAAAGATGAAAGAATCTTCCAGCTTGAGGTGCTTGCTGCTGAGATTGCTGATCAGCTTACCGAGGAAAAGAACGGCAGAGCGGTCGAGCGAGTCAACGCCGAGGGGAAGATCAGCGGGCTGGAGAAAGATGTCAGCCACCAATCCTATGAGATTGCCAAGCTGACAGAATCTCGGGACGGGTTGAAGGAACAAAAGGAAGAAATCTTCCAAATGTTCCACTCCCGCATCATGCCCCGCGACGTCGACGCCGCCTTCCGCCACGACTACGCCATCGTCCTCAACGACAACACCATCCTCGCCCAAATCGTCCAAGACCGTCAAACCTCCCTCTCCGCCGCCGAATCCCCCCTCACGGCCCTCAAAGCCGAAAACCTCACCCTCAAACAAGTCGCCCAAACCACCCACCTCTCCCTCCAACAAGCCCAAGCCACCATCAACAGCCTCGAAGCCCTAAAAGCCCAACTCGCCGACAAACTCCACATCGCCACCGAAATGCACGCCGAAGCCCACCACTCCCACACCCAGCACTCGGCCCAGCAAGCCGCCGAAATCACCCAACTCCTCGCCCACGGCGCCAACGCCGGCCTCACGCGCCGCCTGCAAGCCTTAACCCACGACCTCGCCGCCTGCCGCGCGGCGATCGCGCGGGCGGAGTCGGCGGCGAGTCAGTGGCGGGTGCGGGCGCTGGAGGTGAGGGGGGAGTGGTGCCCGTTGCTGAATGCGCAGGAGGTGAGGGATTGGGGGAGCGAGGAGGCGAGGTGGCGGTTGAGTTGGGCGGAGAGGAGGATGGGGTGGTGGGAGTGGAGGGCTGGGGTGGAGAGGAGGAGGTTTGTGGGGTTGAGGAGGAGGGTTAGGGGGGGGAGGGGGGAGAGGAGGGTGAGGGGGAGGGGGAGGAGGGAAGGGGGGGATTGATTTGGGTCTGTGAGGGTCCGGTTGGGTTTATTTCTCTAATGGCTGTGGGCTGGTCGGTAACTTGTTCGGGTCCTGTGCCGACGGTATATATGGGTGTGCTGGTTGACAAGAAGTTTGTGCTGGGCGCGTGGAGCGAGATCGGAGGGCGTGTGGGATGCTGGTGGGAGGTTTTATGGGGGTGCCTGTGTGAGGAGCGGATGGGGGTTGGTAGAAGGATATCTGGGAGAAGTCGTTGTGGGTGTTTGGATTTCGGGGTTAGATCCAGTCTGTGGATAGGAGTTTGCTTCTGCTGTTAGATTGGGAGGAGGTGATGGCACTCGTACCAGCTTATACCGGAAGGGGTAGAACATATCTGCAAGACTCGTGAAACCACTTCTCACCGCATCCGGCAAATAGTGTACATATAAACAAGCTTCCGTCTATCCCTGACATGGAAGCTAGGCTCCCAACGTCGGGACCTTTGGACGTTCCCTGTATCTCCAACGGCACGAGACTTGTAAGGGCATCAGCGCTTCAAGCTCGACGCTCCCTCTTTCTCAACCTGTTTTATCGTCCCTTTACATGTTAAACTCCCCGCTTCAAAACCTGCTCCCCCAGAAACTCAACATCACTGTCTTTCTCAGCCAATGATCCTTCCTGGCTCCCTACCGACTTCGCGTGCACCGTCGTTTGATCCCCACCCAAGCGTCCCACCTTCCAACTCGGCTGGCTGGACGGCTTTAGCTCGCTAGGTTGAGCCGGGTTGCCTCGATTAGGGGTGTTGGGGCCGGGTTTCGGGTTGCTGTTTTTCTGGCTGCAGTGGGTGCAGTAGCCGTGTTCGCGGGCGCTGCAGTGGTGGCCGTGGACCAAGATGTTGAAAACTGGTCGGAGAGTGGGGAGGCAGGCTGTATGAGTTAGGTCATTTTTGAGCTTTTGGAGGACCTGGCGGGGGAGGGCGTACCGCTGACGATGCCGATACAGATTTCGACCATTGCCCAGTTTGCCGGAGGTACATCTTCCCCTAGAGAGGTTTGACGTTAGGCTCTATTCGGTTTTCACTGGCGTTTTTGAAGCCGGAGGTAGGGAATTGGGAACTTACATGTAGCATCCGAATCTGTGATATTGTGCAAAGTCGTGACGCGGTACGTGCTTCCCAAGCAGACACTTTGCCAAGGTCGTGATCAGCGAGTGTACTAAGGTCACATAACTCCACAACCTCCTTGAACCCGGTAGCGTGCTAAGATGACGGAAAGCGGAGAACCTACAATCCACCTAAGAGAAACATGCCAACTACTTGCAGTTTCCACTTCATCTTCATCTGCAATCCCCACACCATACTGATGGGCAGGAATAGCACACCGAAATCCAAGCATACGTTAACGATGCCTACCACGAGTCCCCATACTTCAACATTGATGCATTTCGCCTCGACGTTTCTATTCCAAGCGCCGTCAATGGTATGGCACTGGAATAGAGCCATGAAGAAAGCTATGACGAGATGAACGAAGATGAGAGCGCCTATAGCCCAGATGAGAAGGCGGAAGCGCTCGCTTGCGCCAAAGATACGGCGATATAGAGCGAGAATGGAAAATTTAATGAGCGCAGTGCCGACAACGTAGAGTAATTCTGTTGCATATATGTCCTTTGTTTACGATGTCAGACAAAGATTTGGAGGAAACACAGCGCCATAGAAGTGGAAAAGACGGGAGTGAAAGGGGTTGATGGAGGGAAAGGTGGCGAGCAAAGCGAGATGGAGGTCTGACTTTTGACGTACCTTTCCGTACGCAATTGGATATTTGAGGAGGATGACATGTTTGCCAAGACCGAGGCGTACAGCTGGACCCGAATCAGTTAGCTGTGGACATGATTCAGCTGGGAAGTATGCTATATCAGATAACGTACCTGATATACCAATAACAAGCTCGCCCGTCGCGATGACCTAGCTGAACATCAGCTCCATGCAGAGAATGTCCGAGACGCATCTTACCAACGCAGCAAGAACAAAGTAATCATCCGCTAGCAGCTTGACCTTGCATGCTTTTCTCGCGGCAAACCTCAAGATGACAGCCGTACAGGCCAAGGCAAAATTGACGGAAAAGGCGGCGAGCACATCAGGCCCTTGATTATCGGAGATGTGTGCGACTTGATACTTGATGTCTGCGGGGGATGGGAAGGTTACTTCCGACGCCATGGCAGTCCGTGAGAATTTGCGGGGATCTGTATCCTCGTACGGTACGAATGAGAGCTGTTATCAACAGAGGTGCAACTAACTTGATGACGCTGTTGATCCTGATATTCTGGCTGCAGGGAATAACATTAGATGGAGTGATCAAGTAGGAGTCGTTCTCTCCCTTAAGAAGGACGAATACCCCATAGATATCACATGTTTGTCTCGTCTGAGCGCATCAATTAAGGAGATTTTTCAACAGGTAGAGTTCTACCCTAATTGCTCTTGACATGCTAACCTCAGCCCAGCCAGCGTTGAAGAGTCTCCACTAATCTCTATGCAAGTTAGCATCTAGCCTAGATCTCAAAAGATGGAACCTTGACGTTCCGACAAAAAGTCACTTTCCCCTGAACCAAACGGTGACTGGTGCGCCAAAATGCGGCTCGGAAATTCAATCAACGCTAGCCTAGCCCTTCTGGAATTTTCCTAGCTTGCAACCTCTGATCATGAAGACATTATCGAAAGACAAATTTCAAGACTTTGGCGGATAGTTCTGCGCTAATATGAGTAATTGTGATGGAGGAGCATCTCCATTCAGCGCACACTCAGTGCATCAATCACCGGCCCTTTATACTCTCGTCTTCCCCGTACGAGATACCAAAGCACACTGAAAAGTAAAACTGCCCCTGTCACCAGTATAGTGTAGTTCATATTACCGGCATTGACCGGAAGCTCAGATGGCCAGAAGATGAAGAATAGAACGACGAGGAGATAGAAGATCGCAAACAAATTGACCGCAGGTCCTAGTACCCCTGGCATGTACCAAGGGCCCCAGCTGAGCTCAAAGCCTGGCGTGTTTGTGAGCTGTGATCCTGGCGCGAAGGAATGCCGAATTCTGCCGGTATTACGTCGCCAAAGGAGCAGCGCGATAGCCAGAACGTACGACCCCGACAGTCCAGCTATAGAGATAGATACAATGTTGTTGAAAGCTGTAGATGAAACCAGTATAATAAGTGAAAGAAGGGTGCATACAATGGTCGTGGCGATAATTGTTGCGACCGGGATCGATGTCCGTGGATTGACCTAGGAAGCAACCAGTCAGCCCGAGATGCCTACATAATATTGCTGTTTGATCGGTGTGTCATGTCACCTTAGCAAGGGTTTTATAGCCTGGCAAGCCTCGGTCGCGTGCGAATGACCATGACATCCGCGAACATGATGCTAGTAGGCCAATGTTTGCAAACTGCTGCATAATCGTGATAATGCAAGCCATCGCTGTTGCTCCAGCAACTGATCCAGTTGCCTGGACGAATACATCCATAAATGCGTAACCTGTTGGGGACTTCAGGGAAGACTTCAGATCGGCAGTAACAAAGAGAGTCACTATTATCATCGAAAAAGCTAAGGCGCCATTGATGACGATACCGAACAAAATCGACCAAGGCACTATGGTTGGTGCGTTCTGAATCTCTTCGGACATCTGAAGACGGGATTTATTAGCCACGTCCCCAAAGATTTTCGTTGGCGACCTACATGTATTGCACCGTCAGCACCCAAAAACGTGAAGACGGGTCCAAGCAAGCCAACTGCGAACGACGTTCCCTGGGTAGGCAAATGACCCAAGTTGAGCCAAAGGTCAAAGACTTGATGAGGGTCTTGATGTTCTCCAAGAACGAGAAGCGGCAGCAAGATGGCGAAGTACCCGAATATATGGAGGACCAATATGAAACCCTCAATTTTGGGTAGTACAGTGCTAGTAAGGACATTGATGAAAACAGTAAAAGCCATTACCGCCCAATATAGTAGCATATGCTGATAAGGCTTCGGATGGTAGTGGGGCCGAGTTAAAACGATCAAGCCTTGAATGAGTGCTGCTGAGACGAAGTTGGCTGCAGCAAATAATGCCTGCCAGCCAAGAACGGTAAGCCAGCCTGTGAGGTATGAGTCGATGTCTGTGGGTAGAGGTGCCGTAAGGAGCATACCTGTTATATAGCTGAGGATCTTCTGCGATCCAGGTGGAGCAAGCATCGAAACCCAATGATATTGGCCACCCGCGGTTGGGGCCCTGATGGAAAGGTAAGCTCAGATCATACCATGCGCTTAGTGGGTACTACATGGAAGCAAGTTCACCTAAAGAAGCATAGGTTGCTAATGTTCCTGCCCAGACAAAGAGAAAGCCGTATACGAAGCCTGCGGGTCCTCCGCTGTCGCCAGAATCAGCCCTGTTCAGAGATAGCAAGGACTTGTGCAAATCTTACTTGAGGAAAGAGACATCGAGTATGCTTCAGAGAGCTATGTCAGCACCGCGTTGGTACACCCAGCTTCTCCTTACATGAAAACCGCTTCCCAAGTTATTAAAAGAGTACAGGTAAAACTCAGGATTGATATGAAACCGAAATTGCGCTTCGTGTATCAGCACAACGCAGTTCTCTTCAAACTCAGGACATGATGGCACCTTTAAAACTGGCAATTTTCCCAAGCGAGATAGTACATCGCGCTGCTGCTCATCATTGTTTTGAGAAAATGTCTTGTTAGAGGCTCGGCTTTGAAGCTCGTAGTCTTTGGCTTCGAGAGTCACCCGAGGTTCCATTTTGACGGCACTTCTTAGGCCTGCAGGAGCAACGAGATTATGAATGTGAGACTGGTCAATTAAAGAGGTCAATTTGCAGGGAAATCATTTTGAAATCAGCAGAACAAAGGCTTCGACACGGTAAGCAGGATGCTGGCATGCTGACCGCTGTCGATGCCGAGGCAATGGAAGATCGGTACGGCATTTAAGAAAAGCGGCAATACTTGCGTACTGGTTGAATCAAAAGATTACTTGCATACTCGACCTGACGGGGAGCCAATAGAGATCTCACAACGAATTGCAGAGCATGCATAAAATTCAAGAGCAAGCAGACTCGGCTAGAATTTCTTCACTGTCCAACAGCCTCGTCGTGAGAGAGCCTTCTTTCCTCTCTGCAGATCCTACTTTCATACGTTGCAGACTGGAAGCCGGTGAAAGAAGAATTGATGCTGATTGGTGTGTTTGATCCGTAATCGTGAATTTTGGTACTATCTGAATCCTCCTGGTTTCGGGATTTCCGGGAGTGTCACATTGATCGACTGTGCATGGCGGAAGGTTCCATTCCAGATTTCGCCGTATGTAAAGAACATTTTGTTCATGCAAAAATTGTTTGATGGCGTTGAATATTGCGTACCTACCTTACACCTGAAAATCTGGACTGAACAACGTGCAAGCAGCCTCGTGAACGGAAATTCCTGCTGTGATTGTGGTAGGTACACTAAGCGATGATTGGATCACAACAACAGACTACACATCCATGCTGCAGCTGATCCTTTGTCGGAGAATTTCGGACCTCACCATGCATGCCTTTCATGGTCCGTGCGTTAACAAAGAGCCTTGCTCCTCAAGTCTCATTCTATTCTTTCATAATTAGTACGACCCATAGTCGAACTCGTCGTCCCTCTTCCATTATCTATGGCTCAAACACTTGTCACAAGCGATAATCTCTCTCCCCTTGTTTTGATTCTTACATGGCTTCTATGCATTGTCTCAGTTCTGAGTGTTATGGCTCGAGGGGCCGCTAAACTAATCTTTACTCGCTCCATAAAATCTGACGATTATTCGAGTCTTTTGTCGCTGGTGATTTTACCCTCTTGCTCACAATTGCTTTTAATCCTGCTGACCCGGCAATGAACTCTCAAGTCTCTCAGCATCGCTCAGTCCATCGCCGTCACCTTCCGAACCTCAAATGGGTTGGGGAAACACGTCTCTACCTTGGATGCCACTCACATTTCCAAATACTCAAAGGTGAGTCCACCATTCAGCGTTTATACAAACAAAGTCCTCGCTGATTTAAGATCAAGGCTACTTACGCCGCCAATATACTTTACATATGGAGCATGTGTCTTTCCGAGCTCTCAGTAGTCCTGTTCGTAAGGAATATCACTCCAGTAAGACAAGACCGACGACTGCTTTTCGGTGTTGGAAGCTTCACGATCCTCTGGGCCTTCATAGGACTCATAGTTAGTGCTGTCGAGTGTGGTTCGCCAGAGCCATGGAACTACTTCAACGGCCAGTGTATCAATCTTGTAAGTCGTTTCCCTACCGGTTGTACAACTTCACATGAATCTCGCTAAGCTGGATCTCAGGTCATGTGGGGGAATTGCGTCGAAGTTATGAACATTTTGATCAACGTCGCTTTGATTGCCTTGCCTGTATGGATCGTATCGAAAGTGCAGACCTCGCTTCTCAAAAGACTCTCTGTGGGCTTGGTGTTCGCAATGCGGATCACGTAAATGCTCCTCAATTTAATCATCCTTCAGAAATACTTACAGGAGTCCTAGGGTCTGTGTCGCTTCGGTATCTAAGCTTGTCTACTGGAACAGAGCTCAATACTATCACGACCTGACGTTCGAAGTCTGGCCTGTCGCACTTTGTACTCAGACAATCCAGTGCATGAGCATAGTATCGTTTTGTTCTCTTTATCTGAAGCCGCTCTTCGAGATTCTTGACACCGGATTTTTTAGGACGGATGAGTTCCGGCGAAAGGGACAACTAAATCCGCAAGGCTCACATAACCTTTCGAGCATGAGTTCTGGCAAAGAGAGGCGAAAAGAACGCAACAGTTTGGCGATGCTAGCTCGGACAGAAAATAACGACACCACCATTACAGCTCTTGAAAATGACTCAGGATGGGATGGTGGGAGTCAAAACAGCGAAGCGCAGATCATTAAAGAGACCCGGACCGTCACAGTCGAGAGCTGCGCAGCTGGAGCTGATAGGGGAAATAAGTGACCATTTTTGTGTTCTTTCTCTGCGGGAGCTTATCTTCCGTCTTACTGTAGCTGCATAATGATGTATTTGCTCCCCACCAAAACGCACTATTGAGGAATGCATACAACAAATGCAGAAAAACCATAGATAAGACGTGTCTTGGGTTGTTCTTTATTTTAGATATCTCTAGTCTAAGGTCGGCAGGGGGTTTTTCGCGATAGTACAACATAGCCTTTTATAGGTTTGGTGTAACAGGATCTCGTAAATTAAAAACAGGTACTTTAAACCAGTAAGCTATTTATGCTTTAGGAGATTTTTAAGCTCAAGAGAAATACGTAAGATCCGGGAATAGCCCGAATCTAAAGCCAGAAAGAATAAAGCACACATGTCAATTGTAGTGGCCGGATCCCGAAAGACGGCTTAGCACCTCATGATAGAGCCTGTTACTCGTGAATTACGAGGAAAATGGAAATCGGATAGTCTCGATCGCGTACGCTTTTACTGCCAGGTCTGTTCTGCGATCGCGCCATGAGGCCGCCTTCCATAGTAAAGATCTAGGCAAGGCGGCTGTCGTGGACTTTACCGGGGGACAAGGAGAAGACAACATGTGGGAAGTGTGGAGCGTTGGCTGATACGGTACCTAGGGTATTGTGTTGTACAGCCGGGAGAATCCGAACATGCTTGGACTTGCGGCGATTAGGGGATCCGAGGCTCTTTGTTACACCTGGGTGCGCCGTAAGGGCACCCCATAAACCATAATAGGGTGCGCCTTCTATGAAGTGCGGCACCCTCAACCTATGACCCATTTTTTCGGGCCTTTGGTACAGTGGTTAAGCTGCCCTAACACTCTTGTAGGCCGATGAGAGGAACGTGCATTGGGGAAAATATCAATTAGCAGATCCTGTTGGATTCACTTGCAGGACGTAAGATGTTGAAGATTTGGTACGACACGCGTAGCAAGGTGTAAGCTATGCAACCTGCAGGGGCGACATGGAAGTTCGAAAACACTACGTTGTCGGGAACTACTGCTATTGTCACGTCCGCTTTTCTCGCAACACCATTGATGACGAATTTCGAGATCCAGAATGATGGCGTATGTAGGTTGCACACGTCTGACACAAGGATCGACCCCACACCTCCATTGTACTAACACGAACGCATAATTCCAACATCACCACCGAGGCTGTCTCAGCACATGCAAAGCTGCGAACGGGTGATGTTGAAGGATTCAGCTAAGACGGGTGCCACGATGTGACTGCTCCCACAGCATAAGAAGTCGAGAGCTTGCTTCTATTATAGCCTTACGAGGAGGCATCAAGTGCATCAATGTAAGTCGCCGAAAAACCTTAATATTTCAGCTCTATTGAAGTGGGTCACATTGCCAATTTTCTTATCTCCAACGAGACATCTTTCTTCATTTTACCCAAGCACGCAATCAGTACTCAGTTCATTGCGAGGAAAACGCAGCGTGCTGCGTTCTAAAGACTCGTCCTAGACTCGGTCCCGTGACTGTGTATTTGTTGACCTAGCTATCGGCTCCGTTATCAACCCTTGATATTTGTTGATCGGTCGATCGTGGTCGAACAATGCAGGTGGTATCTGACAGGATTGCCTGCCCACTTTTAGGTAGCAGCGGAATGTCGGCAGGGAATTCTGTCAACCACCCTCGGAAGAAGGCTACGCTGCCACACGCTTCGCCGCCTGCACATTTTACAACGTGACCCACATAGCACTTGATGTGCGTGTCGCAAACGTTCTTTGTGTGCTGCCTTCTAAGAAGTTTTATAAATATTTGGACGAAAAGGGGCTCGGATGATGGAGTGAAGAGGAGGGAATATGTTTGTGTGTGCTTCAGTACTCTTTCTGATCTATTGGTTCATGTCCTTGATTTAGATGTCGCATCACTCTCATGCGTCCCAGCCACAGTCTTCCATTGAGGGAGGTTCAGGATGAATCGACTCCTTACCGATATTTAGAAGTCCGAGCTCTCATATCCAAGGCCCAACAAACGTCCTAGCAAGCTATTAGCTCCTTCAACTATGAGAAATACCCTACAAACCACATACCACATTGCACACCCCCACCCCCACCAGCTCTGCACTTCCACGCTCCACTCCGAAGATGGAGCATCTAATCGTGTCCCCATGTACTCATTTCCCTCCCCTTTGCTACCGGCTCGGCGCGTTCAGCGTCTTTCTTCTCAAAACGGTTTCGCAACCTTCCTACTCTCCTTCTCCCCCGTGACCGTGTCCCGGAACTCCTTCCAGCTAATTGGGACCATTGTATTTCCCTTTTCGCTCGTCGCCATGATGACACCTAGCTCGTTCCTTGCTGTTGATAGGTAGTAATTTGATTGGTCGCCGAGACTGATCTGTATGATTCTCATATTAGCCATTTGGGCCCTCCTCCCCCCAAAGATCGCGTGTTGGCTTAGAAGTGGCAAATCCATTCTCCCCTCCGCCCACCAATGTCTCGTTCCATTTGACCCAATCAAACCCATTGTAAACCCCTCTCCAACACTCAAAACAAGAAGGGAAAAAACAACATACCACCACCCCCCGAACCACATCCCCAACCCTAAACCCCTCCGCACAAACAACCTTCTCCTTCTCCGCAACCCTCACATCCTCCCTCCTCACCACCCCCATCCACTCATCCCCGCACACCTCCTCCCCCTCCCCCTCCTCCCTCCCCACAGTCAAAATAGCAACATCAACCTGCCTCATCCGCACCCTCACAACCCGACACAGCACCACGTCGCCCACCCGCGGTAAGCTATTCGTATTGCTGACGTTGGCGGATGGGATGAGAGCGCGGGTGGGCGAGGGGCGGAGGCGGGGGATAGAGATTGTGGGTTTGGATGGAGGAGTTTTGGTTGTTGATGTTGTTGTTGTTTTTGGTTGTGATTCTGGATTGGAGGTGAGGGAAGTGAGGACGGGGCGGCCGGCGAGGGAGGCGTGGATGGTGGAGGTGGGGGCATGAAGGTGGGTTCCTGGACCGGCTATGTAAGCTGTGGAGGAGCCAAGGGGGAGACCTGGATATGCGAGTGGGGGAAGGGTGCTCGTTGTGGCCATTGGTGGATGTAGGTAGTAGTGTAGGGATAAACATCAGGGAGACGGACCGGAGTCGAAAGAATGATGCACGTGACCTTCAGTATTGGTCCAATCCCACGGAACTTGGAAGTCTCATATTTTGATGAGCTCAGAACTCTACTATCTATTATTATACCTCGAGAACAATTACTGCTGCTATTGATGAATTTCGCGTGAAATCGCAAGGTCTTGGAAGAAATATGCACGACTGCAGACCTCTTAGCCTACGTCGCAATTACACCCTAAAAGATACATGAAGAAAAGCTTGCTTTGCGCCAAACAGGTACCTCCTAATATGCCTGGCCCAATAAGAATTCACAAGAGTCCCTATGACTCTCATGACTAATCCCCCATTATCCGACGACATAGTCACCGAAACGCCTTGCAGCTCGCCCAGGTTATGGCTTAAAGAGGTGGAAATTGTCGGATCGCTAAAACTAACGCTAACCCTCGACAAGTGTGGGCCTCACGGGTTCGGGTGCTTTGTTGAGGACTTCGAGAGACCGACGCGCCAGGGCTACTACTTCTCCCTCTCCCTCTTCCCCTTCTTCCTCGTCTGACTCAATGTTCTTGTCTGATATCTTCTTGATCATCTCTATGACATCATCCGCCTTTGATATGAGGCCAATGAGATCTTTGTCTTCCGATTCCAAAAGTTGAAGCAACGTCCATATGGCGATATGCTGGAACGTTGCATCGCCGCTGGCAAGAAATCGATTCAAATAGCCGTGTATGCCCCCATTTGGCTCCGTCCAGTCTTTGATGAATCTGGAGTAGTCGCCAACTATGAAGATAGTCAGCCTAAACATTGAGGAGCGAAAGAAACATATCGTACCTTTTGAGGATAAATTTCCCAAAGCCGCTGCACTATTGCCTTGGACCTCAATAGACTCCGAATCAGTCAGGGGAATCAAAACATCGAAGACACCAAGATTGAGCAAATTTGTCTTTAGATCATCGCTGAGTGCTAATACGGCAATGGCAGCTGTCATCTCTGATTGCACGCTCAAGGCCACGTTGAGCACTAATTCTTTACACTTCTGTACCGCACCGGCTTCTAACACCAGCTGCTTGTTGCGGTCAGAGCTAGCTGCGAGGTTTCGTAGGGTAGAGATAGCGTGGCACTGGATCTCTTCGTTGTCAGTGGACCCTAAAAGCTCGACCAAAGGCTTGAGGAATCCGGCATCAATGATGGGAGATTCGTTGAGAGGATGTATAGAGATGTTGCGGATGCATGCGACGGCAGAGAGTATGAGAGGCAGATAGGACGATTGCAAGAGGCGCAGAAGTGGTGGCAAGCCCTTGGCGCGGACGATTTCCAGCTGGTATTTCTCATCGGATGCTAAGTTTCGGAGAGCTAGTGCAGCTTGACATTGCACTTTGGGCGAAGAAGAGTCCATGAGATGCACAAGCGATTGTACGAGACGTGACTCGTTCTGAGCAAGTTTCTTTCGATTGCCAGAATCGACCGCAATGTTGCTCAGGGCAGTGGTACAGTAGTACTGGACGTCAACATCCGGAGAGGAGAGAAGCTGCACGAGGACGGGAATGGCGCCCGCATTGACCAGTTGTTGTCGATTATCGTCTATGACCTTCATCAGCAACTTTGTCACATCTAGATGGTGTAGACCCGACAGACCTGAGTGAGTCATATTCAATAGAGCTCCAGTAGCATTTCTTTGTACTCTCATGTCCTTTGATTTGGCGAGTCTAGTCAGTGGGCCCAGTGCTCCTGACCTTGCTATCTTGGCTTTGTTATCCTCATGTGTCGCCAGGTTTGTGATGCAGCCCACGGCGTTGCATTGAACTTCGACGTTGGTGGACAGCATTTGCCGTATAAGAGGAGAAAGACCACCAAGTAAAACGATGGCAACCTTGTTCTCCGCTGGTATCCCATCAGCATATGATCATCCTCTTGGCAAGCAATTGCATACTATTCACAGCTAGGTTTCCCAACGCAGCGCTGGCTGCTCTTTGTACTTCTATGTCGTCATTTTGAAGGAGGAAAAGGATAGGCTCAAGCGTGTCTCGGTCGACTTCTCTAACATCTAAGCAGCTCATGTCAGTCACTGGTTGTAGTAGTGGTCAGCTTGCTCGAACCTCGTTCAGTGATCTCGGCAAACGTCAAGCTAGCACTCCGTTGTAGATCGACATTCTCTGAATAGACGAGCGTGCTCAGAGATCGGAGCGGTTCCCCGGAGAAGAAATCAGTTTCGCCCCGCTGTGAAGGTAATTAGCTGATCTGATCATGGTGAGCGGCGGTGCCACCCACGTTCTCGAGGTACTGTAGTAGGTCTGCGACAGCTTCCCTCTCGCTGTCTGCTAGTGCGGGCTCGTACAAGCCATCTCTGGAACGACCTTCAAAGATGTCAACAGCGACATCGTGTCTACCAGATTCCGCTTTGCTATTTACCTTTGCAGCACGAGGACCAGCAATTCCCCATGCCTCAGGTGAAGTGCCTGAAGGCACCGGTGGCTGGGCCTGACAGACAGAGTTCAACAAGATTTGCAGGGTCTGTCCTCGACCTTCAATCGGTTTCAATGTCCGTTTATCATTATGCACAAGCGGTGGCAGATGTCGTTGCCAATGAAGGCAACTCGTATGATTCGAGAGATAGCGTGAGGGAAAGGACGACCTGTGATCAAACATAAATGCCAAGCTCCGGCTAGATTACCTTACCTGAAGCACTAACAACTTAACAAGGCCCCCCCCCGCCTTTCCGCTAGCGGCTCTTTACACTTTGGGACTCGGGATCTTAAGTAGCTTTCGGCCTCGAACCTCAAAAGTCGAGTTGAAACACGCAAACATTTCTGATGATACAAATGCTTCTATAAATACGCTCATGCTCATGCTTTGGATGGAAAGTCGCCTTGTCTTTGCTTTGCAATAGCCATGGCTATGATGAAAGTTCTTCACCATCTTAATTACTATTCTGGGTTTTCAATCCGCCCGTCGCCCGCCACTCTGTTTTGTGAACGGTTTTATTTGGTTCAATCTGTGGGCTCCAAATAAAATTCCCAGTCCTACTTGAGCGATCTTGCTAGTACTTTACAGCGAAAGCCACACCTCAACGCTACTCGCTGCATTCACGTATCGCACAATTCCTATCCTTCAGATTCTCGAATTAGCCCAGTTTTACGAAGGACGATTTGAGCATGTGGAAATTTGCTATTTGCTCTCGAAAGATGCTGGATATTACGTACCTTATTTATTGCATTCTCTTGAACCTATGTGCTAAATGCCATTGGCAATTCCTCACCTGAGATACATGATGAAAGAAAGATACATACTCAGTACCGGCAGGCGAACAGACCCAACCTTGTTTACAAGTGCCTGTACAGTCTGAACCATGCGTGCAGCAAGGAGAGGTGCATCCAGTTCCTGATGATGAAGAGAATGACGAAGCAGAGTATGCTGTAGTCGATGAGGAACACACAGAATTGCCATGATTATTCACCTAGATACAAGGACGCCCGTCTTCATCTTGCTCTGGTGTACTACCGTCTGAACAAGCGCAGCAGGGTCCAACCACGTTGCAGCAGGAATTTGTATTTGCTCATTCTTGTTCAGGCAATCGTTGGCTTGAATACCTATGTTTTCTCGATGAAAAGTCGACGGAGCAGGATTGAGGGATTTCTGCAGCTGAATGGGCATTTCTTCGTACTCTTCCGTGTGGATGAGCCTGTCCCTTTGACGTTCGTCCCGAGTCTCGCGGGCTCGTTCGCGCGGGGGTGTCACTTGCTTTGGATCTGTCTGCCAGAAGATTTGGCAGTCTTTGTTGGCCTTTCTTTTCCGCCACCATTTTCAATTTCCTTGAAAGTGATCTCGTAAATCCAACGAAAGCTTCGAATAGAATCATGATGGTAAGGACGTTTCGGTGGTCCTTTGTAGACTACCATGGGAATTTTGAAAATCCCTTCCGAAGGGGTTCTCTTCAAGCGTTCAAGATCCGTCTTTTAAATACTTTTGCGTCGTAAGACGCATTCCAAAGCGTGCGGCTCTCATGGGTCCTCGGGGCGTTGTAGACCGTTCTTGATCCACCCTCTTTCCGACCACGGTAAGACTCTTACGATGACCTTTCCCCGTATCAACGCCAGTGGTATTGGCCCGTAGACTCTCGAATCCCTCGACTCCGGGAGATTATCCCCTAGAAGCCAGCAATGGCCATCGGGCACCTGATGTAAAGACTCAGTCAGCCACTTCCTGCCCAGCCAGCGCCGACAGATCTCCATCTTCCGTGCGCAGACTTCGCACCTGTATCATCATCTTGCCGCTCCCCTCCCCTCCATCCTTCACGACAAAATCTCCCGGCATGCCCATGACTCTCTTCATTGCGCCAACGCCCTGCACCATCGGATGCTGAAAATCAACTACGTCTCCCAATTGAATACCACGGCCTCTCCTGAACGTTTTGTCTATGTACACCCACACTCCTTGCGCATTGACAGTTGGAAGCATAGAAGGTCCGGCAGTGAGGGCAAACGAGCCGACGTGGGTGGTGAGAAAGTGACCGATGAGTATAACATTCACGGACACAGCGGCGTCACCAAATGTGAGGCGGGGCAATCGAGGTAGAAGGCGGGCGACCCAAGTCATTGAATTGGCACTATGGGGTTTTGCATGTATGATATTTTGGGGTAGAGGATCGATAATCGTGCCACACACTTAAGCTTTTAGCTTCGCTTAACCTCGCAAGCTTTGTGCATAAGCTAATTCCGGAGAAGTTCCTGCAAATAACAGGGGTATTGTTCACTAAAGTCGGCTTAGTCCAAATTTCTAGACGTCGCGGCAAGCTATTAAGTATTACCACGTCTCCTACCTAGAACAGACAAATATCATGCCGTGCATCATTCTGTAATACTGAGCGTGGTGAAGATCAGCGTGCTGTGCCCGCTCAGATCAAAGTATCCTTCCTGATCGGTGTCTCATTCTTATCGGCTGTGTCATGCACAGCACGGCAGAGCTATCTAGTGTACTTGTGTATGATATACCCCTTTTCCTTCTCCGCTAGAAAAGCACGTATTTGTATTCAAAGTATGGCTTTTCGCCCCATGCCTACGCAAGCTTTTTTTAGCCGCTTCTCAACTCCTCGCCACCTGGTTTGTTGCGCACGTATGGATCCTCGCACACTGCTGGTCGCACTTTGCAGTCTGTCAAACCATTGGTGAGTCGTCTGCATATAATGTGGCTTATGTGGAAGTGCAATGTCTATCTTGGGCACAGTACCAGCCCTTTTGAAATTGTATGTCTTGCGGACAATCGCTTTCTGCCGTGTATGATTGCATAAAGGGCGCTATGCCCACCATCACGATTCTCCTTAAAAATGGACGGTCTTCTTGTTCTGCAGTCCTGCTGATCTATAAGTCTTTGCGAGTATCAGAATGTTCGATAATGATCGGGCCACATCTCTTGTTGCATACAGCGTAGTTTTGATCTTCCTATCCACGGTCTCGGTCATCATGCGTCTGATCTCCCGACACATATCTGCAGCTGATTTTTGGTGGGAGTACGTACTTTCTGAGCTCACGTTTTTCACCCCCTCAGACTTGTCTTAGTAGTCTTCATGGTTGTACACAAATTCGATTTCAGAGAGCCACACTGACTTCGAAGACATCGTTCAGTGACGCTCTCATTTTAATTAGTTTGGTTAAAAACGCTACTCGTTGTGATAGTTGGCTCACTAACATCGTCTTAGCTGCATTCCTTTGCAATGTACGTCATTGTCTTCATTGGTAAAGTATAGAATATCTTAGGCATGCTACATAGTCTGATTAACATCAGATGTTCACCATGGTATGGGAAGCCACATTCAGACTGTCCCAGTACCGCAGAGAATCATTCTGTTGAAAGTAAGTTCCCCATGTCTGGAATTCTTGTTCACCAAGTTTTTGACGTCCATCGTAGATGATCTACACCGCCAACGTCAATAGACCCTTCAGTCTCTCCACTATCAAGATAGCCATTCTCCTGTTCTACCTCAGACTCTTTGGATCTCACAGTTGCTTTAGAAGAGTACTCTACTCGACCGCCGCGCTAGTCACTAGTTGGTTCATTGGCAAAACCTTTGTGGCAATATTTAGATGCTCTCCCGTAAGCGCCGCTTTCGATCCTAATCCACTCCATCAGGAAGCCCACTGCTTCCATGGCAAGGCCTATCTCATTCCCACGGCCCTGTTAGATGTCCTGCTTGATATCTGGGTTCTCGTTTTACCGCTCCCTATGGTTTGGAAACTTCAGCTGTCGCAAAGGCAAAAGTACTGTTTGAGTGGTATATTCATGCTAGGTGCATTGTAAGCCAACCGCGAGATTATAACTTTATCCAGTACTTACATCGTGAACAATGCAGTACCATTGGTTCAAGCATTGCAGGGGTATACTATTCATTTAAAGTTGACATCTGGGATATCTTTTGTGAGTGCTCACATCTTAAACAAGTCCTCAAATGCTTTGATTTCACGCTTTCCCTCTCAATACAAAGACTCGCCTAATAAAGAAAAAAACTTTTTAGGGTCGTCCGTCACCCTGATAAATTGGTCCAATGTCGAGATCAGCGTCGCCATCATCAGCGCATGTCTCCCCACCGTGCGGCCCGTCTTCAGGGTCATGGCTCGCAAACTCGTAGAGACAAGCCCCTTCTCGAACACTCGCGCCAACAGGAATAGTAACCCATCGGATCAAGAGCCCCCAGCAAGACAAAATCGTGGGACAAGTCCCAACCCGGATGAGAAGATGAAGCCACCCCGACTGTCTCTGGGTAATGTTAGCTGGCTGGCGCTCGATTACGAGGGTTTTGGATCCGATAATGCATTCAAGGAATTTCGAGAACCATAGTCATCGCATTAACGGTGTTTTGTTCTACAGACTAGATGTAAAATGTCTGAGCCGGGAACAACCGTTCATGCTGGTCCTCACCGCCACGAACATGGTCTCTCTCGCCCCACTCTCGTCGAGCAAAAGTTTCCCTCAAGCATGAGATCATCACCGCCCAATGATCTAGTCCCAAGCTGATCTCGTCGCCAAAACAAGGTTGGCGTCATTCTTGTCCTAATATACGTTCTATCCATCACGAACATCGCTACTCGGAGATGGGAGGCAGTTGAGAAAGATTGCAGATGTATGCAAGCATACATCACGACAGCCTAGCGTTATCGCTTAGTAATAGAGTCGCAGTAACGCAAGCTGCAAAAGTAATATTCTAGACTAGTTCTCAGTATTTGAACTACTCATGTACGAGTACAAGTCACAGCTCAAGCTTCGACCAGCCGAACGTTTCTCCACCCAATGGACGTTACATTTCTCAACTCCCGAAGCACGTCCTGTCTTTAGGCTCCTTTAAAGACTGCCCACTTTCATTGGACCAGCGTCTCCCTTGTCTCTCCCTTGTCTCTCCCTTGTCTCTCCCTTGTCTGCCTTTGAGACTATCTTCGCTTCTCCATTCCTCTCGGAGTCATGTGTTGGACCCCACAAGCACTGTTTGCAGCGCGCAGACTGTCAGCCTAGCATTCCCTCTTGAAATATCGATCTCCTTGCTGAGAGAACTGCGTTGAACGTGTTCACGGGCCCAAGGGTCAGCTTTGACCATCCGCAATTACCATATTGCTATTGCCTTCACTCTGAAGCCGGCCTTGACGCTTTCGGCTTGCAGAACAAAGTGTCACCTTGCCATCATCTTCCATACTAGACATGTCCACTATTCACTTGCAAACTTCGTTTTCTTTTCCGGGGGCGAGCGGAACCTTTTCGTGACAGTCTCTATCATTCTCCAAAACCAGTAGAAATTGAGCACGATCAAGAGCGTGTTACTGCTCAAGTAAGTATACGCCAGCCACAACGGGAGCACTCTGTCATCAGCAAATCGCATCACATCTGGTTCTCCAGTCCATGCCCATGACCCTAGTCCGTCTGGCGCGGTTTGTTGCAGAACCGCCAAGATGTCCTGATACACCTTTACCGACTGATACGTTCCCCAAACAAGTCGGCTCCCAAAGAAAGTGGCCAAGAGCGCGATGCCATTCACCAGCTGAGCCTTTCCACCCGTCATGTTGCATTTATCCAAGTACCAGTGGAGATTCAAGAACGGCGTCGACATGGCGTAGAGAACAAAAACGACACCATAGTAGTTGGCAAATGGGCGCTTGTAAACCAGTAGCGGTCAGCTCTCTGTGTGCCTCCGCAGATATAGTTCCTGAGGAGCGAAAGACTCACAAACCCCAAGCTGGTAATCAGCAGCGCACTGATCGCATGCGCCAACGAGCCCCATCCCAGTATCCCCACATTCACGGCGCTGATCTTAACATCCCACATGAAATATCCTGCCGCGAATGCCTGCGTCACACCCACTGCCCCCGTGTATCCCCATATCCTCTCCTCCAAATCCATATTCTTCCGCTCTTCGTCTGCTGCGATTGTCCAGAATGCTAGGCCGCAGATGAAGATTGCTTGTATCGTTGAGACGATGCGGATGTTCCAGTTGATCTTGGTGCGTGGTGGTAAAGATGAGTACGTCTTTGCGAAGAATTTGGTAGAAAGCCGGGGAGCTAGGAAGACGTCCATGAGGTAGTAGGCGGTGAACGATAGGAGGACTTCGTGGGCGTGGAGAGGAAGGGTTTTGAGGGAGAGCGAATCTGCAATTGGCTGCGTTAGGGAATATATGAGGGTCGGAGGACGCGGTAGAGGATCGATCATGTTGATGATGAGCCCTGCTGGGTTCAAGTAGAGACATCAGATGGCGAATGAAAAGGAAATCCCGAGGTTCACTCGACAAAAGCTTCTAGTATGCAGAAACCCTGATACTTCTTGGCATTACATCATCGTACCCTTACAACGGGTACCTGCTGCAGCCTTCCTACATCCTTCAGCAAGCACGGAAACACGCATAGAGGGAAAATTGATAAGCTGGAAGAGTTTCATAATACCATCCTTTTCTGCTTTTGATATCCAATGGGAAAACATGCGTCTAGGCAACCTTAGACCATTTCGCGGAGGTGTAAAACTCACATCTCAGCTCTTACACTAATACCAGTTTTCGTGACATAATCAAGCTGACAACCAGGCTGTATCATGCAGCCTTTTCATGATGTCTCCTTTTGATCGAGATGAAATGCAAAAGAAAGGGCGTGATTTTTACCACGGCCCATGCCGTGATTTCCAAAGGTGCAAGCATAAAGTACATCATGTCCAGTAGTATCTCAGTACTTTAATAGTCCCTGCATGTGCATTCAATGCGACGTCAGCACGATGATCTCCTCTTTTGCGAGAAAGGCTGAGAAGAACAAATTTTCTATTGTTTAATAACTCATTCGCCACGACTTGGAACACAACGCTTTTCTGGTCATCAAATCATTCATTGCTCGTTGCCCAGTCGTCGTTGCTTATTTTTGACCTCGTCATAGACAAGCCAATGAGATGTCATTTGGCATTGGGGTGGGCGATATCCTAGCTGTTTCAAAACTTGCACGCAGTATCTGGGGCCTTTTCAAGGACTCATCTGATCAGTTCAGAGCCATTCACAACGAGTGAGTACTGTCTTTGAAGACTAGGACATTAGTACATTATTACTAGAGATCGGCGCCTCATCTGACAACATTGCTAGGGTGGCTAGTCTCTGTCTTGTCCTCGATCTTGTCCGCGAAGCTGTTGCGCCACATTCTTCTGGGCTTGAGCTGAGTAACGAGCAGAAAGCCAATCTATCGACCCTGATCAAAGGCACAGAGAATCTTCTCAAGGACATAGCCTCCAAAATTGACAGGTACGAGAGCCTTGGAGAGAAACCATTGACGATAGGCAGCAAAGCCCAAAAGGCGTGGAAGAAGATACGGTGGGATCAAGATGCAAGAGAAGGTTATCGGTCTTGTATCATTTCAAACACTACGTTGCTGAATACCTTCAACTCTGACCTTACAAGCAAGGCATCACAAAGAGCGGCCGAAGATCTGGAAGCACTAAATCAACGCGTGGGAGCTTTACAACTTAACAACGACCAGCAAGAACGACTCACTCTGCTGGAATGGTTGACTCGCCTCAATTTCCCTGCGCAGCAGAGTTTCTTCTATAGCAGGCGACAGAAAGATACAGGCCAATGGCTGCTTCAGTCCGCAGAGTTCAAGACATGGATGAGCGGGACACGGAGGACGTTGCTATGCAAAGGAAGGCAAGGTGCTGGGAAGACTATGCTGGCATGCACTGTCATAGATCACCTAATAAACACGCTTTGTAGTGGCAAGGTGCTCGGGACTTACATCTATTGCGACTACAGCAAGCAGCACGAGCAGAAACATGTAGATCTCATTGCCAGCATTCTCAAACAGCTTCTTCAACATCAAGTCTATGTTCCTGAGAACGTTTGGAAGTCCTATCGCCGTCACACCAACTCCGGGACGCGGCCGAAAGCAGAAGAAATGTACGACCTGCTTCAAACTTCCCTTTCCGCCTTTCCTCAGATTTACATTGTCGTGGACGCAGTCGATGAACTATCTGTGAATGACCACGTCCGCCAAAACTTGCTGTCCAGCCTGAGCCTACTCCAAAAAGCTCACTCGCTCAATTTTTTGGTAACTTCGCGTTTCATTCCCCATGTTACTCAGGAGCTGCACGAACCGCCGTGCTTGATAGTTCGTGCTAGTGATGAGGATGTTCGCAGATATGTACGAGGCCATATCAGTGATTTGGCCAATTGCGTCCTCAAAAATTCCCAGTTGCAAAATATCATAGAGGATTCCATAGCGAGTGCTGTGGATGGAATGTTCTTGCTGGCTCAATTACATATGGACTCATTGGGAGACAAGACGAACCCTAAGGCCATCAAGACTTCCCTTACAAATTTGCCAAAGGGCTCTGGCGCTCTGGACGTTGCATACAAGCAAGCCATGCAAAGGATTGAAGAGCAGAAGTCAGGCTTTAGTAATTTAGCAAAACGAACGTTGAGCTGGATTACATATGCCTACGAAACGCTTACAGTTCGGCAATTGCGCCATGCGTTGGCAATAGAAGTCGAAGCGACAAGTATTGATGAAGATAACCTTGACGACATCGAAGATATAATATCCGTCTGCTGCGGTTTGGTCATCGTTGATCCAGAGACAACGGCCGTTAGGTTCGTTCACTATACGACACAAAAGTTTTTCGAAAGATTCGGCTCTCAATATTTTCCAGATGCGCTAGAAGAGATTGCCCTTAGCTGTCTTACGTACCTTCTCTTCGACAAATTCGAGGAATTCGAGGAAGGGTGGGCTTATGGGAACATCCGGGGGCCAAGCGTCGACGATGGGTACCTCACGAGTTGGAGAATCCATTTTTTCTGTACGCCGCACGATTCTGGGCCCGGCATGCAGAAAATTGCCATACCACATTCGAGGATAAAGTGGGTGAGCTACTGGTAGAGCTCCTCACCGATGACTGTAAGGTCTCAAATGTTGGGTACATACAAATCAGGAGGGGCTTTTTTCCTTGGACTGGGCTTCCCACCTGGGATGACTCTCGTATCGTTTGTTCTGGATTGCATCTTGCTACCTACTCCAACTTTGCTGGCTTGGTGCGGTACTTGCTAGAAGCCGGCTGTTTTGTCGCCGATGTCAAAGATGCGTTCGGTAGGACGCCATTGATGTGGGCGGCGTTTGAGGGACACGAGGCGACAGTAAAGGCTTTAATCCATCACCAGGATGCTGATGTGAATTTACTGGTCTACGATGGAACAGGATATTTGACAGCTCTCGGATACGCAGCAATCAGTGGTCACGCGGGAATCGTCGAGCTCCTACTAGAGAGAGACGACATCGATGTAAACCTGGTAGGTAATCCCAAGTCCTTTACTCCATTGATATACGCCGCTGCAATGGGAAACGAGGCAGTAGTAAAGGTGTTACTCAAACATACAGATCTCGCAGGAGATTACCAAGTCTTGCAACGAAGTATAGCACAGTTCCTTGCAAGGGATATGGATCTCGGAAAACGTATCGCCTCTCGCGGAGTCCGTTTCCAAACTCCTCATGTAGAAGACTTTGGTAGACCACCAATGGGAGAAGTAGCCTTTACAGGAAGGCAAGAAGTCGCGAGGTTGTTGATGGAATGTGGGCAGTACGGTATGGAGGGCGCATATGCCCGGACACAAGCCCTTGGGGGTCCAACAGCTGCACGACGGGCTGCCGTCATCAGATTACTGGAATCCTTCAGTCGGACGCGGTCAAGTATCGGCTGAAGTAGGTATTTCAAATAGCTCAGTGCTCTATGTAGTTCGAATGGGTTTGCTACAATTTTTACGCTTTCCAAAAACCACTTACTCTACATCAGGACGCTCCGTTTGATTATTTCCCTTTCCAGTAAATGGGCTCCTTCAAAAGTATAGAAGCAAGATCACAATGACTGCTCACAATAGAAGCCCGTGGGATATATGCATCGCTCCAAAATAAACAAAATTCGAGGATTAAGCAATTGCTTACAGCAGACCCGCGCTTCTCAACGTAGTGCCCCCTTTTTCACAGAGAAAGCCACAACACATTTTCCATCGCACGTCAAGTCAACCCAAAATCAGCCTTTTATTCCATGCAGAACCCTCATCTGACCAAAAACACTCATCTTTCTACTCAAACAGCGACGTTTTGGGACTAAAAGGAGCAGACTCTTTTCGTGAGGATACATATCTCATGAAGAGCAGGGGGAAGGGTGAGGTGGATGTCAGCCCCGTCTAATCCAGGTCATGTCTGAAATTAGTAGGGCAACATGTTGGTTATTCTAATAGTCAAGCGGGGATCCGGCGCATGCTTCTGATTAACCTGAACCCATTTGCACAGAGTGATTAGCCTTTGGAAAGGCGGTGAGATGAATACAGAGTCATTGAGCAGAAGATGGAGGGTAGATCTGGCAATCAAGGACTCGTTGTTGTCAATCCGTTCGAGAATGGAAGAGCCTCAGGGTGCCAGGGAAATCGTAGATCTAGTCTGCTCCTCAGCCAGATGGAATCTCTGTGCCAGGAATGAATCATTGACTCTTTGACGCTTCGCCGGCTACGAATGCTCCTCTTGCCTATGTATGGCAGGACTAGCATATTCACCAAAAACTTTGAGCCTCGACGTCTCAATCGCTGTCAACTTCCTTGGATGCTGAAGGTCAAAGAGATTATCGTCCGTGATAACGTGCTCACAGATATGAACCTCTATCAAGCGAGCCTACGAGAAGGCAAGAAAAACAACATTGGCCTCGTTTTCTTTAGCTCTATGAGATGCGAGGGGGCTTAGGCTCATTCAAGCTTTCGAGTCAGATTATAGCGTTGATCGGAGGTATGGGTCATGAGCAGCAGACCCAGATTACTTACTGTTTTGATGTCTCCAATAAAAACGGAGTCGGGATACTGGATCTGTTGAAAAAGAAATGGGGACTGCAGCGTAGCTCAGCTGTAGATATGCCTCGTCTTGACCAGACACGTTATGACTGTAATAGTAGATGGGAATATCCACAGGATTATACGCAGCATTGCAAGGAACGCATGAGCACTGTCTTGTTGTATTCATCGCGAGTTTTCTGGTACCCGGGCGGGGGAAACCGTGTCGCAATACTCTAGGATAACGGAGAAAGAATGGAAGATAGATCACACGTAGGCCGATGTATTACAAAACCGAGAGAGAGAGAGAAAAAAAGGGAAAATAGCAGGGACGATACCCCATCAACCCATAACTTCAACCCCCTACAATCCAAGGAGATTTACAGTATATAGCGTTATCGCTAACACGCCTACCCGATCTATCTCGTTCCGTGGCGCATAGGTGGTAGGTAAGCAGTCATCACCAGGGCAGAAAGCGCTCTCTCCAACACAATCGAAGGCTTTGGATGTATGTATGACCAGTCATTTACTCCTCATCCCCGTGACTCGTCACCGGAAACAAGGATTTGGTTCGTGGGGGTAGGTACGTTGAGGTTTAGCTTATAGACCTTTTTTGATTTTTAGGATTTTTGTATTTTAGGGGTTACTGTGCTTGTGTTGGCTGGGGGGCTAGATTAATATGTGTTGGATTATTTTGAAGGATTGTGTGTGTTGAATGGGGGGTTTGGGGTACTTGGGAAGGAAAGGGGAGGAAAAGAGAGAGAGCTTGTGGGAGTGACTGGGCACGGGGGGTTTGGACGCATGAAGCAGATTTGCGGATTTGAAATCGACAGGGAAGGAAATGCAATTAGTACACAAGAACGAGTCTAAACCACCAGAATGCGCCGAGATGTTGGCGGTCATCGTGACCCCCACAAAGGTTCTCCATGTCGTGGCCTGATCGTCCTGAAACCTCAACGATAGGAAAGTAAATCATTTCATCGTTCAGGAGCATGCCATTCGATCCCTACTCCTGAGAATTTGCTGCCCATAGTTCCAATAACAAATCCTTGCCCACCAACAATTACGTCAATTCCTACCAATTAACCAAAGAAACGAGAAGACAATCCCCGATGCGAGTGAAAAATCCATGTTTGTTCATTCGCCAATGCCGGCTTGTCAGGTTCCGGTTGGAGTCTTCGCTGGCATGCAAGGTGCCACAACAGCTTTCGCGGGCTCTCTTTCAAGGTGGCGAGGGTGAACACCTGCTTTTCCCGTTCCACCGAGGCCCCCTCGCACCGTTGGGAAAGCTCTCGGAGGATCCAGGAAACCGGCCATGCCACCTATCTTTGCGCACTTTTTCGCAACTGCCGGGTCCGCAAAACTGTAGAATTGGCCTACCCACGCCATTTGAGGCTGATATAGTTGTCCTGGTGGTACATGTATGTTTGGTGGAGGGCAGGGGAGATTTGAGAGATTATAAGGCTGCGCTTTAAAGTTTCCGTCTATCGAGGATAATTGATCTTGAGGAATGGACGCAGTGGAGGCCGCATATGATGTTACGATTGAGCCGCACCCGTTGCTGATAGTGAGGGAGACGAATACAACGTACACGGTGGAAGTTGCGCTTGAGAGGAATCAGCATTTTGATGTCTTTGATCAAGGGCGATTCAAGGAGATTACGGATGGAGTCCCGGCGGGATGGTAGGCGAAGGCGGGCTAGGAACTGTGGAAAGACAGGCCGTGTTCGTGGACTCTTGAGGCCAGTAGTACAAAGCGACTGACTGACACTCATCTTAGGCTATCGTTGAAAGTGAAGCAAGGCATCTTGACTAACCGATACTGCTATAGTACAGATAGATTGGCATCCGAAGCTCGAGTTTGGAAATAGTTGTTTAGGTTGGGAAGATTGGTTAGGCTTGAAAGGTTGGTTAGGCTGGGAAGGTTGGTTAGGCTGGTAAGATTGGTTGGTTGGGAAAGGTTGTTCGGGTTGATTAGGTTCGTATGGTTGGTCTGGTTGATTAGGTCCGTATGGTTGGTCGGATTGATTAGGTTGGTAAGATTGGTCGGGTTGATTAGGTCCGTATGGTTGGTCGGATTGATTAGGTTGGTAAGATTGGTCGGGTTGATTAGGATCGTAAGGTTGGTCGGGTTGATTAGGATCTGAGGGAGAGAGGGAGACCGGCGGAAGAACAACATTGTGCTCTCCTGCCCAATACCTGCAATCAGCAAACCCGGCAAAGAGCAGAAGCTTGAAGAAGAATGCTTGTCGATACTTTCTGACCAGCATATTTAAGTCTTTCGTTTACTATTTGAAAAAGCAGCAAACAGGGTTGATTCAAGTGATCGTAGTACGAAACTTGAACTCGAGGTTCTTTGTAGAATAAAAAGGAAATGAGCAAAGTGGTAGGACATTGGAGGCTGCTGCGGCGTTGGGGATTGCACCGTAGGTCTATTGTACGCTACGAATGTAAGGAAAGTTTCGAATCTGCAGGATACTCTTGCAGGGTGTACAATATGCTGCTAACGCTTTTAAGAGCAGATGAAAACGTATATGCTGAGCCATTAGATTTGACAAATTTGCAAAAAGCTATGCCGAGTAAGCTGCAGGCTGACTGCGCCTGAGACACAGGATGCACTGAAAATCGTGAGCACAGTTGCAGAAAGGCTGTGAGAGACCGCGAGAACGTTCTAGGGCAGACCAACAAGCCTTTGACTTGCGTCATTGCAAAACCCATCGGAACTTCTAAGAGGTCAGGAAGTACAGTAGCAGAAGATTTTTTTGCATTTGGGCTACGTTGAGGACGTACGGCGTAATGTAGATCCTACGACTTGCATGAGATTGGATGTATGGACTGGGAAAGGCAAGGTAGATGCCCAGAGCGATCGAGAACCAATATGCATATACATCCCTGGTAAGTTTTCTAGAAGGTAGAGCAGGCACTTTGAAGCTGGACGGTGCTGTCGGAAGGATTAGAGTATACACCGAGCAGATGTAGCTGTCCATCGCTCCTCTGTGGCTCATTATGATATTCGGATGCACGGAATCAAGACGCGAACTGGCGGCGTAGCTGCAGGGGGGAGGCTCAACAAATGAGTCAACGGACATAGCAAGCTCCGCGAAGATGAGACTGAAAAGAGACCAAACAAATATACAAAGGATCAACGAGGGAACTTAACGCACCTGGGAGGTTAGGATGAGGAGCCATGCAGTAAGCTGCACAGGATCGTCTCAGACTTACTATGCGCAATCCGTCCAAGTGCACAGCTTGGGAAAATACAGACCAATTACAGAACTTGGTAACCATACACAGATCTCTCCATGATAATTGTCGGGCGGCAATTGGCCGTCACCAGAGTTGGCTGACTGCAGTCAGTCCGAGTTTCCGTGTTTAGACTCTTTTAGCGGGGTATTTGTAATTTTGACCGTATCAAAGAAAAATGGAATTTCTTGCCTGGCCATCATCCATGCTGCTCCTTCTCCCTCCCAACTAAATCATAAATATTAGTCGGCAAGATGAAATACACAGAAGTTATTGTCACAACCTGAATTCATCACTAGTGAATCTAGGACACATATCATGTGAAGAGGGGAAGGAGACACGTATTTAAATGCAAGGCTATTGCCTTCTCCTAGTTTGACAATTGGTAGCCTACTGCCGACTATGCCATTTTGGAACTCATTCACATACTGCATGTCATATGTAGGTATGTAGTAGATGTCTCTCGGTTGCTACCCCGGGGCGCATTGGTTGCATGAGGATTAAAAAAGGCAACGATGCACGATGATGAAAAATGGCTGTCTGCTTCAGGAGATTGGTATGCATTCTTTATGTAAATTGTATTTGATCCAACTTTCATGGCCCATCTCATCATGTGTATCATCCAACAATCAAGAAATCTACCAATCAATTCACCTTTACTGCCTCTCTAGCGCTAAGTCTTTTCCCACCTTACCGCTTCAAGGTCTTCTGCTTTTCCGCATCTCCCACCAACTTCCTCCCCATAACCACCAGCCCCTTCCTCCCCCTCACTCCATCCACATACCGCTTACTGACCCTCTCCCGATCCCCTTTCTCGCCGAAATCCTCCAATTCCTCTTCTGTCTGCGGCACCCAATATGGATCCTCATCCAGCAACTCGAAACCCGAAAACACAAGCTGAGGCTGCGCAGCACCGGACGTTCGTTTCCGAATCTCGTCGCTGAAGCCAAATGATTCGGCGACCGGGAGGAGTGAGGAGATAAGGTAGAAGGGCGTGCCTTCCTTCAAGGATTCGGTGAGGATGCGACCACGGCGCCGGGAAAGGACATTGTAGACGCGGCCAAGGACTTCGGTCGAGGCTTGGATTTCGCAGCTGTACATTGCAAGCATCAAGCGAGGACTCCAGTCCATGAAGCCTTGACGGATTGCGTCACGGACGGTTTTGATCGTTTCGCCAGTTAGACGGCCTAGCTTCTCGCGCGCGGAGGAATCTTCGTCGGCCGGAGCGGAAACGGTGACGGATTCTAGGAAGACAGCAACGCCTTGCATGGATTCGTGGCACATGGGACCCTGAGCTGTGGCTAATTGAAAGGCGTACGAGATCTTATCGGAAAAGTCTCGTGGAGTGAGAGCATCTGAGTCTGGCTTACTGATGGTGTCGTCGTTGCCGTTGGGGCCAGCCATCGGATTTTCGTGGGACTCTTGAAGACTGCCAGATGTCAGCCATGAACTAAAACGATGATTGGAATGGTAAATCTCACAATTTTTGGCATGTCTCGTCTTGAGTAGCATCGATTAATAAATTTGGCCCTGTTCGTCGTGGACCAAACGCTACAATCTTCTCAACTACATTAGCCCAGTCGTGCCCCTGGCCTTTTATGTCTGCGAATGCAGATCGAAGCTTTTCTCTGAAGTCCAAAAGAGACAATAACCCAGTATCAGCCACCTGTATCTCGTCGACTTCAGCTTGTTCATTGATATCCTCATTATCTGCCTCCAGTCCCTTCTTACTCTCTTCTTGCTTTTTCCTCTCAGAGTATAGTCGCCGTATTGCTCCAGCGTTCTTCAGTAAGAATTCTGTCACGGCATCCGGCAAGGGTCTGACTCTCAAACGCACTGTGATTTGCTTTGAAGTCGTGACAGCGACGACAGTTCCTCGAGGGAGGTCTTTATTCTTTGGCGGTGACATCTCGGTACCGCTCACGATGGTTTCTCGGTATGGCACAATGGGCTCTCCAGCCTGGATCTCACATTTTGCAAATCTCTCTCTCAAGTCTTTGAGACAACGCTCAAGATGCAGCTCACCAGCCGTTAGTATCACATGCTCTCCGCTTTCCATGACCTCATATTGGGCGCAAGGGTCGCTCTGTTCAAGCAACTTCATTCCTCGAATCATCCTTTCCAGATCAGCAGGATTGACCGGCTCAAGCGCAACACGTACAATGGGCTGGCTGCCCATGTTAATGCCAGCAAGATTTACAGCGCCTTCTAGCTGGCTGCAGAGGGTGCCGGTTTTCAAGACATGACCTTCCAACCCGCCGATGCCGAATACGACGCCTGCGGGGACGGAAGTTAACGCTTCAAGACTTCGGCCCATAAGGAGGTATAAGCCGATGACTGTGACTTTCTGAGGCCCAGGCATGGCATGCGGATAAGCTGGTGAAAATTTTGGAGGAAGAACATAGACAGAGTCGCCAACAGTAATGGTCCCAGAATACAATCTTGCAAAACCAATCAAATGTTCTGGATCGCCTTCCGCTGGATCTGTTGCGTTATCGCCATTTGCATCGGTCAGACTTGATTCGTCGAGGGCATCCGTAACTCCGTTCATATCTTCACTCATAGCTGCCTGGGCTCTCTGCAATTCTGCTCGCTTCTTTCGAGCCAGGTCTCGGGCTTCCTCGCCGGTCATGGTACCACCTCCCTTTCGCTTGTTCTGCGGCATCTCGCTCGCAGGCACTGCTACCATCTTACTAACATAGGCCACCACTGGATCGTCTTCCCTTGACCTCATGTCGATCATTGACTCTCGAATTGTTGGATCGATAAATTTTGCTCCAGGTGAAGCGTCAAGTAATGCGGGCAGACGGCTTGCTTGCGCTGCTGGCGGAGCAGGGAGATACTCGATGACTGATGCGAGAACAGCAGTCGATAGAGGTAGCCACGAAGAGAAAACCGTAGTCAAAATAGCTCGAGGATCTCTCGAACGTAGAATATGCGGGGGTATTGTCAGAGACAGTGACTTTGTGATTTTTTCAATCATTGCCGGATCTCCCATGCCTTTATTCCCTCCTGTAGTGGCTTCGTAGACAGCCCAAATGCTGTCTAAAACTAGTTGCACGAACATTGGCTTCAAGGTCCTTCCTTTCAGGTGTTTAGTGCCAAGTACTCTCTTGGTTTTGGGCTCCAGGTAGAAATCTCCCCATAGCACCTTCTCCAGAACCGAGCGCTTAATGTTCAATTTTTTCTCATACAGCGAAGCGAATTGTCGAACAGTGAAAGCCCACCCATCAACAGCGCTGCTGAAAATGACGTTGTTTTTCTCTGGAGAAAAGTAGAGATCCTCATCATCTTTCTCCTCAAAATCACCATTTGTACCACTCGTAGCCATACTCTCCGAGTCTTCAACTGCAGAACCTTTTATAGCTTTTCTCTCGGCCCTCTCCATTTCTTTCGCAGCAGCAGCAGCGACTCTCTCCTCAACCCTCTCCCTCCACTGCAAGTCCTCCTCCATCCTCTCACCTTGGAAAAAGCTCCCAATGACCGCGTTTACCTGCTCTAGTAGCTTACTTAAATGGGTATAGGCTTCCCCAGGACTCATCTTGAGCTCTGTAATTAGTCTATCAACCTTGTTGACGACCAAAAGTGGCTTCAAATGCTCGGTCCATGTCTGCCGGAGGACCGTGACAGTCTGGCTACAAACACCTTCAACAGCATCAACCAATACAAGCGCTCCGTCGCATAGTCTACTGGCAGTACTGACCTCGCTGCTAAAGTCAATATGGCCGGGTGAATCGATGAGATTGATTAGATACTCTTTCTGCACGGGAGAAGCTTCCGGCGCCGAGCGGCGGAATAAAGCGAAGTAGAGAGATATTGCTGACGATTCCATCGTGATGCCACGGAGCTGCTCATCAGGGCGGGAATCCAGGTAGCGAATCTTACCTGCAAGTTTGGGGGAGATGATGCCATTGGTGGCGATGAGCGCATCGGTGAGGGAGGTTTTGCCGTGGTCCTACATTTCAAGTCACAATGTATCCTCGAAAGGATCTCGCTCTTATTACTTACGACATGGGCGAGTATACAGATCTATCTTCATTAGCTTCTGGGATATAAATGGACGATGGGATGCATACATTTCTGACCTCTTCGGCATTGCGTTGAAGCCCGATGAGCTTCTCTGGATTTACGACAGGCATTCTGAGATTCACCTGACATGTTATAGTCTACTAGAATCTAGAGACGATTCACTCCCGAGGTGATTCCTATTGACTTTGGAGTGACGCTGAGGATCGCGGTTGGGTAAAAAATTTCGTTTGCGGAGCAGACTAAAACAAATGTCTCATTATACCGCATCAATTCTCGATTATGAGGCAAAAATAGTCTGTTTACCATTGTGTAGCATTGAAGGCCAATGGTTGAATTAAGGTATTGAAGCTCAATCTTTTCTTTGCCTACATTGGTTTCTATGCTACAAAGAACAAGGATGCTACCGACGCCAGTGTAGAGTGGGGTTTCGCTAAAGAAGTCAAGCTAACCAGACAAGAGCCTTTTGTACAAGAAATTGCAAGATCCCCTACTCGCTCTCGACACTGTACCCAAAGGCTTCTGCCAACCACCATCTTCTCGATTGGTCTGTCTAGAGCGATTCACCACCCTATATACACCACTAGTCTCTCTGAAAGCATCCCCTGTCACAGCAACTGCGGCGGTACCAATCGCGTGGTATACGATCAATCATTTAATGATTCTTGTGACTAGCCCGGTGGCCACCTAGCGGAGGTTCGTCAGCGTTACCTTTCCACGCAAACATTTGAGCACATAAAGATGTAGGAGCAGTTCTCCTCCCTTGAATACGGATCGCCGGGTAGCTTACTGTACGTCCACCCTCCCTAATATTGAATCTCTGTCCATTCTCAAGGGCGATAGGGTTATAAATATCACACAGCATCTCCACGTTGTCTCCTGGCATGACCATCTTGGCGCGATCTTCCACGTCGTCTGGCCAGTGTAGAGCGGCGGCTTCATCTGCGAAACAAGTCAGTAAGTGTAACAATCCGTGCGATTCGAGGCCACGTACCAGCAGTCCTCAAGTATATTTGTGGTCGATAATTATCAGAAAACCCAGTGTGGCGACCGCCTTCCTCCTTTGTGAGGACGTACATTGAGCACAAAAATTGTTTGTGTGCTTTTGAAGAACCTGGCTTGGCAACGATCATGCCTCGCCTCACTTCTTCTCGCCTGACACCTCGAAGCAGCAGTCCAGAATTATCGCCAGCTCTTGACTCATCGCAAGATTTCTTGAAGGTCTCGATATCCGTCACTTTGGTCTTAATAGGATTGTCGCCTTTGCCAACGAGCTCGACATCGGAATCCTTTTTCAAGGTGCCACGTTCCACTCGCCCTGATGCCACGGTACCACGGCCTGGAATGGAAAACACGTCTTCAACGGACATGAGGAAAGGCTTTTCGGTCTCACGCTGGGGCGTTGGAATCCATGTGTCCACGGCATCCAGCAGCTCATCGATCTTCTGAACTCCTATCTCGGGTTTTCGACCGTCAAGCGCACACAAGGCAGAGCCAAGGATGATGGGGGTTGCATCTCCTTCGAAGCCGTAGGTGTTCAGTAGCTCTCTCATCTCCATTTCCACTAGCTCCAACATCTCTTTGTCCTCTATCGCATCGACCTTGTTGACAAACACCACAATCTTTTGAACTCCGACCTGTCGTGCGAGCAGGAGATGTTCCCTTGTCTGCGGCCTGTATATGCTCAGTCTCATCTCACAATCCAAGTTTCCTGTGCGCCACCCACATTTGCCCATCAGAAGCCGCCACCACAATAACAGCTCCGTCCATACTTGAAGCACCTGTAATCATATTCTTGACGTAATCCGCGTGCCCAGGACAGTCGACATGGGAATAGTGCCGCGCAGGCGTGTTGTACTCAATATGTGCGGAGGAGATGGTGATACCACGTTTCCGCTCTTCGGGTGCCTTATCGATTGCGCCATATTCAAGAAAGCTGGCCAATCCCTTCTCAGCCTGTCGTTTCGTAATAGCAGCGGTCAAGGTGGTCTAATCAACAAGCATTAGCAGTGGCTTGCAAAACCCGAGCTGGCATTGCGCGCACCTTGCCGTGGTCGACGTGACCAATCGTGCCTTCTCAGATCAGCTTTGAATTGCCAGTTGAACATGTAGCAATCGCATACCAATGTTGACATGAGGTCTGGACCGCTCAAAGACCGTAGCAAGCCCCCGAATTCCGTTCGCGTCCCTCCCGAAGACTTGTTGTACAGGATTGACACCTCTTTGCTGCCATAGAGCAAGTCGGCTTGTCCGTAGTATCGGCGTCAATGAGCGAGTGATGATCACCATCTTGAGACACCTCTTACTTACACTAAAGTACAAGTATGGGCAAAGACTGGGTGAAAATGACGTTGATCATGCACTGGTGCACTATTCAAAATCTCTGGATCATCACTTGGGAAAGTTTAGCGCCTTGCGGAACATGCTAGCGTGCTTCGGCTGGCCAAGAAGCCAGGAAAAAATACCTTAAATTACTTGTACTACCACCAGTATTGAAAATGGTTCAATCATTAATTACAATGTTTTCAATACTTGGTACAGGACTAACGAGCGTCTCATGATACCTTCCTGCTTGGAACAGTATTAGCCGCTGGTTCATCTATGTGTGTATGTACAGGAGGTGCAATAAATAATTTTTGCTTCGTTTGCGTCTCTGTTCGTGTCTCGTTCTCGTAGTTAAAGACCGCAACTCATTGTCTTCTATGTCTTCGGCGTCATTTAACGTCCGATTGACCGTTGACGCCTTAACAAATTAACAAGCAGCAAAGGATAGCGAATCAGATGTGAAGTACTTGGGGGAAAAGGGAGGGGGGGGGGTTGCCTGAAAATTGTTATCTTCATTCAGCGGAGCCGTGCGAGTGCATACAGCGTAGTATCTCATTTAGCCCGTCTGACTGCATAGCAAACCACACTATTGTTGATCAGTGTCGAGTATCGATCTCAAAAGCCGTTCGACTGCCGGGTGCTCTGCGGAAGTTCCGAACGGAAGGATGCTATCATTGCGTTTCCTAGCCTCTAGTAATGGTTCGACTGTTGAGTTTGAACGTGTCGAGATCATTTGGCTCTTCTAAATGGTAGAAGTTTCTTAGTAAGCACCACCCACAAGTAAAGCTCATTGCTACGCTGGGTGTTTTTTACTATCCCATCTACATCTTTGGGAACAAACTACATTAGAATAATCTGACTGTCAGCGGTAACCCAGCTCATCAAAAATGTGGTTCATACTTTCGCACCCACCTACCAATCTGACGTCTGTCCAATTGACCCAAAGACTTATACTCGCCGAACGGGCCGATTCCAGTTATAACCATAAGCACATGTACCTATAAAAGCGAACTAGCAGTCAAACCGACCTATTGATACAGTAATACGGAAAACATGCACCAATTTCCAAATTTATATCAATCAGCTACCCATTACTCCTTTCATTATAGTGAAAACTATCAGACGTAAGTGAAGATTATATAAACGTCTTCCACCACCTGGTTGCTGCCATTCCAACACAATATCTTCCAGACCCACAACTACCTACTAAAATAAAACCCCAACATCACCCGCAAAACCCACTCACATCTTCCACCACGATGCAATTCACCAACCTGCTCACCATCGCCTTTCTCGCCCTGACAGCCCACGCCAATGACCCCAATGGCTGCGACGGCGGAAGCTGCCAATTTTTCGGCAACATGACCGGCACCTTAAGCCTATACGCCGACCCCGCAGACGCATACTGCAACCCCGGCAGCCAAACGGCCGCCTACGCCAACCTACCACTCGCATTCTTCGCCTCCCGCGATGAATCCATCTGCGACAACCCCATCACCATCTTCGACCTCAGCACCAACAGGGCTATCAATGCCACCGTCATCGGAAAGTGTGGCGACTGCACGGACAGCAATATACAACTGACGATAGCGGGACTGGAGGCTCTATCGCCTGATGGTTCAGTGAGTGATGTTGTTGGGACAACTGCCAACTGGACTTTTCAAGTTCAGGGTCTGTAAGGTATGAGAGATAGGCACTGTCAACGAAGGAAGAAAATTTGGAGATGGATTGGGATAGGCCTTTAGATGAGATATAGATTGAAAGCACATGTAAGGATCAAAAAGCGTGAATTTACCTGTTTGATCCACCAAAAAGAAGCACTGTAACATTCAAAGTTGCATCTGCTCATCAGTAGAGATCTATTCTTCAACGAAAAGTACCGTTAGATTGGTAGACTAAACAACTTCGAGTTTTCCACCGCTAAACTAAGAGACAGTGATTATATACGAGGTATGTCATGTAATGGCACCGCTATAACTCGCAACTAAAGGATTGCTCTTTGAGTCTTTAGTCAAAGACGACAATGTGCCCCAAACGACTCTCAATACAATGCTGTCGAAAATAATGCGAAAGTCAGACAACCCATCTGGACCTTACTTAGTGCTTCATTTGCCACATACGGATCATATATATGGTCCAAATGCACACGGAGGGTACCTGTAACAGTGGTGGGACTATCTCATCGCCATAAGTAGGCCGACCAGTGGCCTGAAGAGGCATATTCAGGCCCATAGCCACATGGCTAAGAAGACTCCCATCTCTATTCGATATAGATCCGGAGGGAAAACGTAGCTATGTACGCATATATCGGCAGGGTTGAGGGGGTGGGCGAAAAAACGATGCAATTATTCTGAAGGAGATGGTGCTGCTGGGGCGGGGGCGGGATAGGGTGGGGATTTTGATTGATTTATACGATTGCAGCGAGGAGGGTCTGAGAATTGGTCGTAGAGGGATGCGCTTCAATGGTTTGAGAACTCACTTTCATGAATGAATTGTTGGCTTAATTCCTACTTTCTAATGAGCGACTCACTCGAACTCGGAAAGCTTCTTTTGTTTTAAAGCATGCGGCATGCCCTTCAATTCGCCTTTACTGCCAACGCCTGATTCTCTGCAGCCACACCAGACTATGTAGCGAACAGCTTGAATCCACCCGGGATACCAGTCTGGAAAAATCCTTCCGGGTCGTATTTCTTACTAACAGCTTGCAGCTGCGCTTTGCTTGCCGAACCGTAAGAGCCAATTACATCCTGAAACATTGCAGCGTAATTAAGATACTTGAACCTATGGAAGAGTCCAGCTGCTTTTGTAATTTGATCGATATTGTTGACCAAAGTCTGCGTGACGCTATTGATCAGGGAATCATCCTGTTTCCGAGTCCAGGTAACGGAGAGGAGACACAGCACCATTGGCTCATCCGAGCCTTCCAGCCCGAGTGCATTTCCAGGTCTAATTACCGGCATTCGCTGGAAGATGAGAAAATATGCTATCCCGGGTACATCCTTAATGGAGTTTGTGGTCGAGCTCCAAAGCTGATATACCTCTTCGACAATGGCAGCTGTCGAGCGGAAAACAGAATTCACATATACTCCCCTTGTCCGTGTTTTAGCTACGGAATTGCAAAGAGTATACAGAACTCGGGTGCCATGATTACTTACCGCGAGTTCTTTGCTTGATTTGACTCAACTTCGTTAACGAAGTCAATGTTATCCCCAATTCTCATTGTGTTCTTAAGCTGAGGCTGAATTGCAGTGAATGGCTGGAATATGGGAGGATTCACTACGGGTTTAGTATAGTGAAGCCCGAGCGAAACGACGACGGTCTTGTACGCTCCCACATATCCAATAGCGCAAATAATCTCCGCGTAAGGATCCGATTTCGATGATTGCATAAAGCGTTCAAATGCTGAGAGTTGTTGTGGGATAGTACTGGAAGGATACGCGATAAACCCTCCCCAAAGTTGCCCTTGGGTATACGTATTCAGGTCGAAGCGAGTGACAATGCCAAAGTTATTAGAACCCCCTTTGAGAGCTCGGAAAAGATCAGGTCGTTCAAAAGCATTCGTGTTAACAATTGAGCCATCGGCAAGGACAACCTCCATATTAACGACGTTATCGCAAGCGAAACCTCTCTGTCCTAAGTAGAAGGAAACACCGCCTATGTGACGTTTCAGTCTTGACTGCTTGGACTGAAAAGATAAATCAAGGAATCAACCAACCTCCAGTCGTCAAACCGCCGACTCTATCAAAACGAACATTAGTGATCTTCTTGCTTCAAGTAGGAATAGAATCACGGTACGCCTTACCCAAGGCTAGTACCTCTGCCACCTATAGAGATAAGACCCGTAGAGTCGAGCTTCTTGTACACATCTCCCCAAGTGGCGCCACCTCCAGCTGACAAGATATTGGGATTATTCATTGGAGCCTTTTCACCCGTGGTATCGGATGAAAGATTTGAGAAAGACTGAACGCTAACAGAGGGATCGGAGTTATTTGGCTCAAACAGATGACTGCTGGCAGCTGAGGAAGACAGAGGACCGACAGAGGAGTCCGTATCATTTTGGAAGGACGAGAGACCAAAAGCACCAAGGCTTACGGCATTCATATTACTCAAGTCTATAGTGACGGCATTTTCAATGTTGGCGGCATTGGCAATCGGTGTGTGACCTCCGCCTCGAACTGCAGCTTTGGCTCGCCTCGCAATGAGAGTCTTGACAATACGAGAAACATCTGGCGCGTTTTTTGGATAGACGATGCATTGAGGACCAAGACGAGCTTGTTGATAAAAATACGACTCGATCGACGCGGCGTAGTCGGCGTCTTGTGCGTATGAGATCTGGCCTGGAAGCTGAGAAGCCAGAGTGGAGCACAGATTGGAGTTGTCCGAAGATGCTGCCATGCTGTAAGAGAGGTATAATAACGTGATGAGAGTTGCAGGAGGTAGGAGATAAGGCATGGTTGGAAAGCTTGCTCTCTTCCTTACTCAGTTTATTTGGGAAAAAAGAGTAGGGAGCTAAGGCCCTTTCGGGCCTTAGCTCCCTACGCTAGCCAATCATATAACTGAAATCGATCTATCTGGCGCTAAAACACACTCTAAATAGGCTCTATACCTAAATAGGAAAGTCTTAAGAACTACTTTAATTCCTTTTCTTCTACACACAATATGATAATAATTAAAAGAGGTATAAATAATGCGCTTTTAAATAATGCTTTATATATGAATTTTAACCGCCTATTGTAGGTTCTATATTATTCTAGATTAATAGACTAAAGAATATCGATATCTTCGTATTTCTTACCGCTCTTTATTATTAGAAGAGATCTCGTCGCGGAGTTATATTTAAGAATTTCCTTATTTAAAATAATTATTATTAAATACTAAACTAAGACGTTTGTTATATTATAGTACTACTATAACTTATAACTAAAGGATTATTCTTTAAGTCTTTAATTAAAGATAATAATATATTCTAAATAATTCTTAATATAATACTATTAAAAATAATATTAAAGAGAGACCGATCTATCGAGATAGCCCTAGAGATAATAGTTAATATAGTATATACGGTATAGGGTAGCGATAAGTAGTATATAGCTAGCCTACTCTCTCTAGACGTAATAGAAGTATTCGATAATATATTCTATAAGCGACTTCTCTATAACCTTAAATCTAAGGGGGTTCCTCTCTAGATAGTAAACTAGATATTAAGCTTTCTTATAGAAAGAGTAACGTTAATAACGCTAGAATAGAAAATAAGCGAGGTAGAACTAGTAGAGATAGAAATATTATAGAGATCTCTAATATCCTCTATATTATTTCTATTCTTTAATATATCGCTTATTAAAGAGTACTCGAAGCTAAAGCTAAACCTCTAAATTAGCGGCTTTATTAATAATATCTATCTACTAGTATATAGAAAGAGTATAAAAGCTAACTATATAATACTTAAAATAGTCTATAAAGTATATCTAAAGTAAGTAAAAATATATAGAGTAACTTTTACCTCTAAAAAATATAAGCTAGTCTACTTTATTAGAAGGCTAAAGCGTTTTAATATAAAAGCTATAATAGATCTAAAAGTAATTATTGGATTGGATTGGAATTCATACTCGTGTCTATCTAACTATGTGAAAGATAATTACGGGNNNNTAATTACGGGAAGCTCTATGGCAATGATATAAGGGAAACCTTTGTAGTATCACTACTACTAGGATAAAAAACCTTACCGTACTCCTACTTGTCTCCGCTGTTTTGAGTCTGTATACCACCTTCGACT